>JAYKKT010000070.1:22065000-22357500 GCA_036023115.1 Brasenia schreberi
AAATTGACTTGGACTCAACCCTAAAGATGGTGGAAGGCAATTTCAGGCAGCGGAGGAAGTGGTTGAAAAGGTAGAACTACGTAAAACCAACAACCGGGTATGATCCAATACTGAGTATGGACTGCTTACTCTTTATATATATATATATATATATATATATATATATATATATATATATATATATATATATATATATATATATATATATATATATATATATATATATATATATATATATATATATATATATATAATAGAAGATAGATAGATAGGGCTGGCGCCATCATAGATGGTCAAAAGTCAAAGTCGGACTCTTCAAGCTCCTCCCAAAAAAGTGGTCACCACGATCCTCTCCGACCACCCCTTGCATTGCATCGAGCAGTTTGAGCTTGAACCAGTTTGACCGGTCAATGGTTCCGATCAAGCCCGCCGAATCCGGCAGCAGAGGGTCAGGTAGACCAAGTCAAGTGAAGCGCGATTCGAGCCACTACAGTCAAAAGTCAATGTCCAACTCTATTTCATCCTTCTCCAACAAAGTGGTTGGCACCATAGTAGGAGTTCGACCAAGATCTTGGTCCGGCCGACCCGGCAGGAGAGGGTCAGGTAGACCAGTCGACGTGAGTAGGCTCGGTCAACAGGCCAGGGTCGGGTCAGAGGGTGCTTGACGTGTGAAGTAGGCCATATCTCATGGTTTTGAGTATAGGCGCACCATACATTACCCTTTAAATTGCTAAGGGTGCCCCCTTTACACGTTTCCTTTTGGAACCGAGGACAAGGTGAATTAAGCTTTAATTTATGATTAATTAAAAAAGATTTTTACGCTAGATATCAATCCCAAAATAGAACAAGAAACGAAAATTAAGAATCCAAGTAGACGATCTCACTTGCTATTTATGAAGCATCTTCCAAATGGTGGTGCTAAGCATAAGCATGTCCTGGATATCGAACTCATGACCTCGAACTTGAGAGTTGACCCACTTGCCAGGTGAGTTATTGCTCGAGTGCAACATGTCTCTTGTTTTCTTTTATTGAGGGCTTCACAACCTATTTAGCCGTTTTCTCTTCGAATTATCTATAACGTTAATTTTATTTTATTTTTATTGGTGTTGCACAAACTTTTATTATGAATATATTAATAAAATACTGTTCACAAAATGTAGATCTTAATGTTTTATTTTAACTACTCGGGTTATTTGAACTTATCTACAATTCTTGGATTAATTGTATGCTCAATACTTGACATTTTAGAGCTTTGTTGGCCTTGTTTAACTTTATAATATTCAACTTTCTAATCAATATGAATCAAAATTTTGTTTGAAACTATTAAATACTATTAAAATGACCAAGCATTTGATTGCAAACAGTTACATATTGATAAAGTAACAACTCGGGAATAGAGTTAGGCATGGCTTCTATCGGACCCCTTGAACGTCATGCTTAGATCATGATCTCTCAGATCACCTGATCCGTGATGCTAAGGCTGGAGTCCTCCAGCCTTCACGAAGAGCCAAGTGAGCCCAATTTAACAGCTGTAAAGTCTTGGGTTCTTCCAACGGGTTGCGGAAAACAAAACGAGAGTCCTTTTCCAACTTGCACATTGCATCCTGGCCGCCCAACTTCAACATGCAAGTTGGCTGCCCAACTGGATGCATCGGCCGGCGTTACGTGTGTCGGTGGAGAAGGGCACAAAGGGAGGACGCTTCTCCCCGCTAACCAACAGAACTTTAAGGACGCTTCTCCCAGCTAACCAACAGAACTTTAATTGGAGCCTTTTGGAACGAGGCAAAAGAAATTAAAAACCGGGGCGGGCGCACTACGCGCGCGAGCAGATGCCAGGCTAGATCATTCCTCAGATCACTTGATCCGTGGCTAGAAACATGACTTCGTTAATTTCTAGGGCACGAGTCCCCTCGCCTGCACCAGGAGCCAAATGAACCCAATCTAACAGCTGTAAAGTATCGACTCTTCCAAAGGGTAACAGAACGAAACAGAAGAGTTCTTTCTGCACTCGTGCATCACATCCTGCCCGTCCAACTAGAGGCTTTTGATGAGCAATGACTTTTCTAAGTTTTTTTAGAGGTATATTGTAATCACATGACTACTTGTACTTTAGAAATTTTAAATCTTAAATATCTCACGAAAAATAAATAGTTGAGATTTGTTTGAATTTGTACTAGTATTACTATGAGAAGGTACTAGTATTTACCAATATCTTTCTCTTTATATATATTTTTACTATACATTATCATAATCACCGTTCGTACGATAAATCAGACGGTGATATGAAAACAATTATCTTGCATCACATTTAATACATCTACATTAAATGACATCGAACCTCAAGTCGATGTTGATAGGTAGCTCAATTTGTATCATTCATGGGATCATACAATGTATATGATTTAGTAGAGTATGACATGCGAGAGTAGCTGACAACTCTGAGTTTTTTTCTCTCCCTCTCTCTATGTATCACTTTAGCTATTGATTTGGTTATCCTTACGAGTGAGAACTTGGGTTTGCATTAATGTCTTCTGTCCTAATCAACTTAGCCCGTTCGTTCTTTTCTTTGTTTGGACGACAAAAGATGGAAAGAGACGTGTTTCATGCATAGCGATACATTGGATTGGAGTCGGCCATGAACTGATCACTACGACTTGGAGAATTCAAAGATGTACGACGCCCAACAGTTGGACCTATATAAGACGCAAATTAATCTTAAGCATCACTTAAAAAATGAATATACATACACACACACACACACACACACACACACACACACATATATATATATATATATTAAGAGAGACAGTAAAGTACATAAAAATGAATAAACATCTTTATTTTTTTATCTTTAATTATTGATGATAAAAATTTGAATTAAATGTATCGTTTATACTTTTGTATTTGATAGATACATTAAATACAAAGTGATTCAAATCTCTATCTTTAATATTAAAGATCAACCATTGACATGTTTAAGTATTTTGATGACCCTAAGAGCATTGTACATTTAACATTAACCCCCTCTCTCTCTTATATATATATATTCATGTTAAAACATCCTTAAAGATCTTAATTGTTCAATAGATAAAATCAATGCTTGAATTTTAAATTTAAAAAGTCAAAGAGTGCATGGATATATATATATATATATATATATATATATATATATATATATATATATATATATATATATATATATATATATATATATAGAGAGAGAGAGAGAGAGAGAGAGAGAGAGAGAGAGAGAGAGAGAGAGAGAGAGAGAGAGAGATGGATAGTGATAAATGCTTAAACCTCGTTCATACTTGAATCTACTCACACTAAATGACGTGAGGATCGGTTAGGTTGGTGGCTGAAGGTGAAGCAGCCTTGTTGGTCAACGTCCACCGGCGCCTACGTTGCGCATTAGCTTTGCAGAAGGATGACCCAGTCAAGACGGGTTCCATACGTCCGTCGTCATCCAAGACTCCCAGTTTCATCACCAGTATAAACCGCAAGAGAGGTGCCCTAGCCCCTGCGACAGGGGATTGTTTCATTACCTCTTGTGCCACGACATTCGGCTTCCATTAATAAAGGGATTCGAATTTATTTAATACGATTCACACGTTACAAGTCGATGAAGATGAGTCTAATGGATGACATTTATATCTTAAAGATCCTTTTTAGTGATTATTTGGTTTTTTAAGTTAAAATCACTAGTGTATTATTGTAATTAGCAAAAGGAAAAAAATACAAAACAATGATATGATGTAAATCCGCCTCCCAACACAATAAGAATATGTACCAATAATGCGATATAATCCAGAAACAGAGACTGACTGGTACAATGCTGGCACATGTAGATTCTCTCTCTTCTCCTTCTATACATAGTGATTAGACCTTATCCACCACCGATGCTGTTTATTTTTGTTTGATTATTGTGTTTTGAGAGTATTAGTATATCATTGTCTTTTATATATATTTTAAAAAACCTTAAAAAAGTTCACTTAATACCACCTAAAAATAAGGAGATTATGAATGAGCATATATATATATATATATATATATATATATATATATATATATATATATATATATATATATATATATATATATATATATATTCGCTGCGCGTGCACGTTCCACAAGCTGGTGGAAAACATGACGGTGAGATGAGCAAGACAAAGACGCTTCTCATTTATCAGTAGTATTTTCCTACCTTAGTTTCTAGTCAAAATCCAAAGCTTACATGGGTCCCATTAGGGGTGTTCATAGGTTTGGTTCTGTTCTTAACTTCAGCCTCGAAAGAAATCACGATAATCGGTTCTCTTTTTTTTTTGAGAATTCAAACCAAAATATGAAGTGCATTGAACCAAACTAAACTGTCTGTTCTGATTCGGTTCTGATCCGAACCACGGTTCTATTAACAGTGACAAAATAAGCACCACAGATGCAATTCAAAGGCTAAGAAGCGAGAGCCGATCATCTTACCTCACTTTGTGCAAATTACCGGAGAAGAATGAACTAAAAAACCTAAGCACCACCAATATAATCTGACCAACCGGAATTCCATAAAGCAAAAAGACAAAAACTGTAGCTACTGTAGCTATATGTTAAAAAACTATATATATATATATATACACACACAAAAAAACACCATATAAATGTATTTAATATAAATTTATAACCTGGTGTGTGTAATATATATATATATGGTTTGATTCTCATGGCTCAGTTCCAACTCTTGAACCGTGAATCCAAACCAAACTTAGAGCTTTTGCGTCGATTTCATTTCCTTAAACATCCTTAGGCTCCATAAGAAAAGAAAAACAAAACTCCATACTTACAATTCCCACAAAAAAAGAGAAAAGAGAGCCTCAGTCTGCGTTCATGGATCCTAAGATCTCTTTCATATTAATTTTCCTTTGAATGGTAGAAATAAAAGAATGGAGAAATGCCGCTGGAGAGTATACATATGAGAAGTCAGGATTTCGAGTTGGGGTCATATAATATGACAAAGAATCCGTCATCTTTCCTGCATGACTTTTACATCCAACACTTCATCATGTCCACCGTCACCACCCCACTCCATGCCCGTCCTCATCCTTCGCAATCAGCACCCTGGCTCGGTCAGCCTGCACATTCCAGTCGGTCCGCCAAACCACGATCATCATCACAACCACACATGAGCCCTGTGCTGCCATGAGCCCGAGCCAGAGGCCTTCAAAATCGAACCCGAACCAGAACGCCAGCGCCACCGCAACCGGCATCCCCACCAAATAGAAACACCCTAAGTTGATGTTGGCACCCACCTTGGGCCTAGCCGTGCCCCTGAGCACTCCGCACCCGGTCGTCTGCGGGCAATTCCCTAACTCACACAGCCCTATAATAGGCAAAACCCTTGATGTAATCCTTATGATATCTTGGTCATTTGTGTACATTTTGGCCCAGCTTTTTCTCACCATTTCAGTGAAAAATAAAGCAGAGAAGCCCAAAATGTAGCTGCTAGACAAGCCTACTAGAGCCGATCTCTTCGCCCGGTCCGGTTTGTTTGCACCAAGCTCGTTGCTCACTCTCGTGGACACGCCAAAGCTCAATGACGACGGGAAAATATAGATCAAAGAAGTGGTTTGTATGAGAACTCCCATTGAAGCAACTGTGGCTCGAGGGTTCAAAAGCAGCCCGCAGAGCAAGATTATGAACTCGTACCACCACCATTCCAGGCAGACAGAGAGGCAGCTGGGCACGGCCAGGTTTAGGAGGGTCCGCCACCCTCTGAAACATTCTTTTGATAGGCCCATCCACGAAGATTTGCAAACCAAGACAGTGTAGCCAAGCAAATATAGAACCATGTTAATATTGGTCCATGCCGCGCCCAGTGCAACCCCGCGAATGCCCATTTGGAGAACGTTGACCAAAAAATAGTTAATGGGGAAATGAAGCACGATGGCTAACAATGCGCAGTAAGTCATGGGCATTGTGATGGCCTGGGTCCGGAGATATATCCGAAGGGGGTGCAGCACGGCTTGCGCCAGTAAGTCCGGGAGGGAGTAGGTTATGTAGAACTGGGCTGCGTCGACTATGGCCGGGTCTTGACCGCATAGAATCAATATCCGGTGCATATTGAGCCATAACAGGGCAATTGGGAGGCAAGCACAGAGAAGTAAGAGGATGGTCCTTTGGAGGGTGAGCCCGAGAAGTGAGTGTCGCTTGGCTCCGAATGCTTGACCACAAATGGGTTCCATGCCCATGGCTAGGCCCGAGATGATCGAGTAGCCGGTGATATTTGCGAACCCAATAGCCAGCGAGCCACCTGCGAGCTCGAGCTCACCCAGTCGACCCAGGAAGATCATGGAGACCATGGTGCGGGAGTAAAGCAGCAAGCCCATTAGCACCATGGGAATAGCTATCTGGCACAGGGTGGCGAGCTCCTTGACGTAGCCCACCAGAAGGGTGGCCTCGGGGGCGTCCGACTCGCCCTGCTCGAGATCAGCGAGGTCGTAGTAGGGAAGCGTCTTCGGGTAGATGAGCGGCGTGAGGATGGTGGGCTCGAATAGGGGCTCGGCTGCATCTTGGCCCTGCCGGGCTCGGTTGCATTCCTCCCGGTCTGGTTTTAGGAGGCAGAGATGGGCTTGCTCGTCATGAACGTCGTTTGGTTTGCACATGATTGAAGGAAATTCGAGAGAGAGAGAGAGAGAGGCAGCGATGCAGAGGCTTACATACGCTCTCGATGTTGAGAGAAAGTACCCAATAATTTCCAATTCAGGCGTGCTCTTTTCTGTACAGGGAATTTCACTAAAGTACGAATGTATCCCCCTTAGTCATTTCTCTTATGGGAATCAGCATGGATCATAAATAGACACATCTCTCTTTATATACATATAGAGAGGGATTGGATCCTGTCTTTACTCGTCTTCATCCATTATTTTTTTAGTAAATATTTTATATTTTAAATATTTTAAATTATATTCATGTTACCAAAAAATAATAGACTTGCATGGGTGAGCATGTAAAAAAAAGTGATCTAGTTTTATATATATATATATATATATATATATATATATATATATATATATATATATATATATATAGACGAAAAAAATTTAGTTTTCCTATATATTGGAGAATTCTAGAAAGGGTTTCTCTCTCTTATCATATCTCTTTGCTACGACGATTGACATTTTATTTATTTTTAACATTGTTGTCTTCTTCATGGTGGGACAATTCATACTCTTACAAATCTAGGAAAAATGAAACAAAAAATAAAATTAATGACAAGAAAAAGAATGACTCCCTTATCTTTTTTTTCTCGTCCGCTTTCCTTTTCTTTTTTTTTTTGGTCAGATTCGAAGTATTATGTAACAATGGGGATTATTTAGTATCGTGCTCTAGATCGAGCTTGAAGTTGTAGGTTGTCTGAGAAAGGGTGTGGTATAATCAACAATAAGGTGAGAACCCATAGGGAGAGAGAGTTTAAAACAGTGAAGAGTATTAGGGTAACTTGTAACAAATCGAAATCACATAAAAAATAATGTAAATAGTAAAAAGGTAAAGAAAATTTCGTATACACAAAAGAGAGAGGGGGGAAGGGGCAGCGGTGCAGGGGCTTAAATAGGTTCTCGGTGTTGAGCGAAGGCACCAAATAATTTGCAATTGAGGCGGTTTCAAAAACGTTTTATCATAGATGCTCTTTTCTATACATAGAATTTCAATACAGGTACGAACACATACCCCCTTATGCCATTTCTCCTTGATAGGAACATACACATGCATGGATCATAAAGAGACCCTTCTCTTTCTCTCTCCGAGATTGGATTTCTCGACGTGTTCCGTGGTACCTAATTATACTCATTCATTTTTTTAATATTATGAGTATAATAAGAATATCTTCACATTTTTTAAAGTACCTTAAAAATTGAACCACGGTACAAATATTAGAGACATATATATATATATATATATATATATATATATATATATATATATATATATATATATATTGTGCCACCAAGAACTTGACTATGGTTATATATCTAAGCCCCTTTATGGGATCCCTCAACACCTTTCGTTAGAAGTCTTTTTGAGCCTCCTCTTCGAGATAACATTTTTTGCTTGTAACTTCATACATATACCCCCAATCAAGTTGTAGTGTGTAATGATGACACATAATACTCTTTCTATTCAATAAAGCTATCATTTACACTCATTGTCTTTGCTTTCTTGTGAACTTGGCGAGCTTAAAGAACTCATGTGAGCTTAGTATCTTGCTTCTGCATTGTGCTCGAACTTGAGTAAAGGTTGGCTTAACCAGTTTCGGTTGAGCGTCAGTTACACGTAAAACCCTTTGATCATGACAACTTTAGTATTAGAACACAATTTGGTTAAAAGTCGAGACATGAAATTGATGGATTGTTGACATTGGGGGCTTTGGCATGACATCGGCTTCGAGGTGCATGGGGATGCTTTACCACTGCTCAGGAAAAGAACTGGCGAGAGAAAAGAAAGAGTAAGAAAGACACGTCTAATGCAAACGTAAACACTATCACGGTTTTAGAGACCTTGTTGTACATGCTTAAGGAGGAGTGTGCCTCCTTAAGGTAATCATTTGCACGAGTTGCAATTGACAATAATGTTTTTAATGCATATTTATTTAACGGTTAGACATTCCTTCGAGATCATGTAAATAGTCTTAAGATCATGAACTCTCTTTTAGTTTGTTTGGAGGAGGTCGAACGGAGACAAAATTTTGGTGGGGGAGCTAAGGCCCGTAGGTTGAAGGTAATGGGTTGAAAACCATACATAGGCATAAAGTATGGAAAAGTGATTGAAAATTTCTTTTGTCACTTGGATATTTACATTAAGGTGAAAGTCTGGATGATGAGGAATAGAAGATTGCCATGGCCTCAACGTTTCTTAATGATGATGCATTCTTTTAGTGGTGTTGAAAGCTTGAAGAGATTGAGAACGGATAATTCGAGTTGGAAACGTATGAAGCTTTTAAGAAGGAGTTAAGGAACTACTTCCTACTCTAGAATATTGAAGAGGTAGCTAAGCATAAACTCTCTAACTTGAAGCAAAAAGGGTTAAATTTGTGAGTACATAAAAGACTACCAATTCTTGATACTAAATATTAAGACTATGATAATGAAAGATCGTATCTTTTACTTCTTAAATAACTTGCAGCCTTGGGCAGAGCAGGAGATTCGCTGTGGAAACCCGTAGACATTGTCTGAAACTATAACAACTACAGAATGACTGGTGGACAAAGATAAAATTAATGCAAAGAAATATTTCAAGAAGAACTCTTATGGGGAGAAGAGTTTCGAGAAAAGAGGAGACTATCGGGACACTCTTGGTAATGCACCGGTAAGGAGACCCGATTACAAGGAAGAGCCAAAGGGTCCATATAAACTGGCATGGTGAATATAATAATTTTCTATCTAAGATTGATAGAATAAGCTTAATAGAAATAAATTGAATTCGACGATTGCCGGAATATTTGACCGTTATCAACAATCCAAAATTCAAAAGGTGTCTTAGATTGCCGATTCTAGCCAACTGAGTTTGATTCAACCAACTCAAGTCTTTTAGCAAATGCTATTTTCTTATATACCCACCACTCGATCGGCCTGCATCAATCCACATTGCAAATGACTCTATTTTTAGAGAAGCAACCTGTAAGGATGGTCAAAACAGCTAGCTTGTTCTACCACCATTGATAAGGATTTGTTTAGGTGTAAGATTAGCTTCTTAAAATGTATTGATTCCTCAATTGCCAATCGTTAGGTTCTTTTAGGACTGGTTTCAACTCCATGCACCCTACTCCTTATTGTGAGCACACACTACCCATCCTACCTTCAGTCTTAGTGGGGGGAGCAGGGTCAGGGAGTAAGGAAATAAGGGGATGCACCCGCCTATCTTCAGTGGCCCATGCTAACAAAATATAAGTTGTTAAGAATTTAGAGTGATCACTAGCCTAAAAAGTACGAAACAATTACAGAAAGGGCTCTGATCTCTTACTTATGCTTCGCTCGTTTCGCTCGCTATTAATCGTTTCGCTTAGATCTTTCTGCTTACTGCACCCACTATCGGTTAACTCCTATTGCTTGCTATCCCTCGGGGGAGGAGGAAGGGACCCTTGGGAGGAAGGGGAGAAAAACCTGGTCGAACGAAAACCTCTACTTCAGAGTTGGCGGTAGGGAGTTGGTGAGTTGTGTCCTTTAGAATTCGCATCCACCCTACCCTCTTACAATTCCTCCTTGGCCAACTTTGCATCTATCCCTCATCCTTTCCTATCCATTTACCAATGATTATACTAATTGAACTACTACTTAGGGTAGTATTAGATGTTGGTGTGTTGGGTCGAGTAGTAGGGAGTTTCTTCCTCGTGTGAATCTGATGTTGAACTCGTCAAGGCTCAAGGTTTTGTACTGCCCTCAAGGCGTAAGATGAAATTCACTTATCCTCTATTAACACAAAAAAGGGGGGCTATACCCGTCACCTAGTAGTGGTAGTAGAACTTAACAGGGCTATTGTAAGGGCACCTAATGCTTACTCCCATAGGGTGGTGCCCTCCATGGGTCCAGCTTACAGATAGTGCTTACCTTACTCTCGTCATTCTTTATAGTCTAACGAATGACCATAATTGACCCTGATTACTTAGAGGCAGGACTGCCATCCTCTCAAAGCTAACCTGCATTCTCATTTGTCGAGTTCAGAAATTACAATACATTGAATAGAGTAGTGGGAGGGTAGGATAAAAGGAAATTGAGTATGCTTATCCAACAAGTTACGTTCTTTTTTTTACCGCTAACCTCTATAGTGGACTCTCGCAGTTGCTAGGCTGCCCTACACATCGACTTATACAGGATATGTTTCATGCCTTCTACCATCTATGCTGCATTATTTAAACAAAGCATTATCTATTTGCTTTACTTGCTACAAACAAAGGGTTAACAACTCGATCGATAAGGAGCTTTAGCTGTAGCTGCCTATAGTATCCCAAAATCTAGTAGTGCTTATGTAGTTTGTTCCCACACACACACACACCCACACACATAAGGGCATGGTTTTTTTTTTTAGGCAACGCATAGGTAGAGCAAAGTGGTAGCAAGGCTTTCAGTTGTAAAACTGGCTTTGCATTAGGTTTGCACCTAATAAGCTACTTAACAGTAGTGCAGACTCACAAAGCATATGCAATAGAGTTGTTAACTAATAAACAAAGTCTTTTTCTTTTTTTTAGCTTTATCTCCAATCGTATCTGTCTTAGTTGCATTGCAACATTATCAGAAAGGGAAGAAAAAATGGAGTAGTATATCATGCTGATTTTTGAGCTAATTGCTTTTATGAGCTTTGTCATTTCCAGAATCTTGCAAATGCTTCTACAAAGTGACTCACACGAAAGACGATAGAAAGAGGATACAAGAGTGCATCCTTATCCAAACCTTGATAGCACCTATTATTTTATACCAATGCACCCTTTCATTATAAGCTACCTTTTGTGTTAGTGGGCATTCCTAGGCTGTGACACTCCAATACTTCATCAATACATCTTCATAGGCTACTACAATTATAAGCACTGGCAAGAGTTTTCGATGCAACACTGGATCCAATCGTTTTATCCTACTCGCATGGTTTTTGAAGGAGGCCAAGCCACTATAGGTGTGACAATTCATCACATTCAAGCTATGGCCTGCTATGGATGGGGTCATTAAAGCGGATGCTTTGTGATTTGATCACGCCTACTTGAGCTACTTTACTTCAAGGCCCTCAGCTTAAACCTTTGCCCAACATTCTCCCCTTCCTCCCAACACTGGATCTAGAGAAGACATCAGAGGTAGTCACATGTGTTGCACTATACCTGATGGGTAATAGGCCGATAAGTGGGCCGGGGGTCACCAAGGGTGGGAGGTCATCCAGGGGGGATAGGACCAGACATTGGGTCAGGGCAAGAGTGCCAACCGCAGGGAGTGCAGAGGAGGTTTACTTCAATTCGTTAGCGCCAGTCTCACTGCACCAGGGCTAGCTCTAGGGCAGAGCCACTGGGGGCAAGTTTCTAGTGCCACCCGAATACTGACACGGAGGTTGATTCAGGGTGAGTTTCGTGCAAACCGAACGACATCCATGAGAGGTGTTGACATGCCAATGACAGAAGCCGAAGGGGGTAGTGGAGCAGATAGTCGGGGTTGTGGAAATGTTGAACCGGGAGAGTGCCTTGGGCGAGGCACACACTCATGAGGCCTCTAAGAAGAGGTCCTACTTGGTTAGGGGAGAGTTATCACAAAACTTTTCTTGGAGCGCTAGCGCCACACGACTGTTCTCGATTTGGCATATCTACGCACGGAATCTCCCGGAAAGACGCATGCATGCCTTCACTTCGGAGGCAAGCACGCATGGAAGCAGACGGCGCATGCATATGTGAAGACGTTCATGTCCCTTGTACATAACATGTAGCTAGGGAGTGGTAGTCGGGTCTTTGCTTGAGCATTTGGGTCTTTTGGTTGTAACTGGACCTACATAAGAGATCCGAATGGAGTCCTTCTAACCGAGGTGTTATAGTGTGTGTAGAACACTTGGATCAGTTGGGATCAGTTGGGCTAGTTAGGTTGAGTGGTTAACTAACCAACTCGGTTAGGGAGTAACTAACCCAGAATATTCGATGGAATATTTCTGGGTAGGTATGAGTTGGTTAGGTGCACCCTTGGCCTATAAATAGATCAAGGGAGGGGCGTGGTTACTCACTTGGGGGCTTAGACGTGAGAGCGATGCTTGGAGAGAGTGGGTCTCAAGTGTCCAGGTTAGGTAAGAGGTCTAAGTCGTGAGTGTTAACCCCAAGTCAAGTGGAGTGAGTTGAGTCTTGTAAAGCCTTTGGAAATAAAGAGCAACGATTCTGTTCTAGGCTTTTCCGTTGACAATTTGCCACCATGTGTGTGTGTGATCAACCTAGGCCTAGGAGAGAGAAGTGTGTGCAGTAGTGAGAGAAGCGTAGTGTAGTGAAGGCTACCGACGCGCACGTTGGATTTCAGCTTTACTAGAAACGCTGGCATCTACTTGCGATCACAGTTGCGTAAACCTCCCTTTAGTCGGAGTGTCGGAGGCGCGGTGTGACACATTCCGGCCAGTAGCAGGGGTGGTGGTAAGCTTACATAAAAGGTGCTCGTTATAGTGCTGCAAAGGCGGCACTTTCTCACCCACCTCACTAAAGGTAGGGATACTAGGGCCTTTGATTGATCTAACCCCTAATATCAGAGAAAGCTGCTGTGGCCCTCTTGCTGCTACCATAGGCACCTGTGGCCCAATTGGGCACTATTAAGGCAAGCATAGTTGATAAGCTAGCGACTTCTCAAATAAGCTAGCGTCAAAGTACTAACAACCTACTGCCTTTCACTTGTTGGCAGCCTTACCTTTAAGCGGCTGCCTTGCATTACACATGGGGTTCAAGGTAGCTTACCGCTAGCTGTCTTAGTGGGGGCGGCAGCCTTGCCTTACTCGGGGTGCCTCCTTGTTGCAGACGGAAGTCAGGCAAGCCTACCGTGGCAGTTAGGCTACCAGTCCCGTGGGACTAGCTTATAGTTGTGTTATAGTCATGCAATGCACAAAAATGGGCAGTTAGCTATGAGCTTGGTCTAAAATTTTGTCTCAATAATATTATCATTATGATACAGAACCATATCGGTTTTATGACTGAGTAGTGCAATTAATGCTAGGTATAGATCGAGATAGACTAAAATAGTGAACAACAACAACACCTAAGCCTTTTCCCATACTAGATGGCGTCGCTACATGATTCTTTGTTTCCATAGAGCTCGATTAGGTGCATTACTAACAGGTAACTCAACATTAGTTAGATCATTCTTTATTATTTCTTTTCAACACTTTTGTGGTATTCTTATTCCTCTTTTAAAAGTTTCACAATCTAATTCCTCATACCTTCTTACCGGAGCTTCCTTTGGTCGTTTTTAAAATCATCTTTATTATCTATTGATGATACTTCAAATTTGTTTCTAATAACCACATTATGTATACAATCTTTCTTTGTGTGATGACTTATCCATCTCAACATCTTCATTTCTGCCAAATTCTTCTCATTGTATCAAATGATTAGGTACAGCTGGATCCAAACTGACCCCAACATTTTGAACCAGAATTGGATCAGGCTAGAAACTGGAACCGTGTAACCATACCCAAAACCCAAACTGAACCAGGGATCCCCTCAGTTTGATTGTAATACTCTTCCCATGGGATCGGAGCCAGCAAACAGCTGGTCTTGGTTTCCTTTAATGAGTTCTTTTATTATTATTCTTTACTTTTTTCGTTCTTGGTTGAAACCAGGATGGTACCGGAATCAGTAGTTAGGTTCAGATTTCTACATGAACAGGCATCGACCATGACCATGGATGACGAATCGGATTGGATCCAGATCTGTTTGAAGTGACAAGCAACATTAGAGATCACATCTTAAGCAACTCCTAATCGACTAAGAAAATCAGTATAACCGGCAGTCTTTGCTCTACACATACTTTCTTCACCAATAATATTGTCCGGTCATAAAAATAATATAATTCGATGCTAGGTAACAAATTGCCACTTCGTTAATTATGAGAAATTCAAATTTCCAAAGTGCATGCCCAGTTATAAAGAGAGACAGCTTTCTGGTTACGGGGTCCATGCAAAGGAATCTCAAGTTCGATATCTCGTACAGGGTCTCAAGATGTCAAATTTTCGTGCGTTATACCGTGTTTATAGTTGACTGATTGAGCTAAAAGAGATGCATATATAGTTTAGGTATGCAGGTCAATTGTAGGCTGTGCTCAACCAAGAAGTTGCACCATGTAGACTTTGATTAATAGTTCAAAACGGAGAAAATGTATTTGATTAAGGTCAATTATGGGCCCCAATTTGAATATTTATTGCCCTTCTAGTCTTGTATCCAACATAAACCCTTGGCTTAGGTCACCAATTCAATGCTTGTCGAAATGTCTCTAGAATTTGAACTTGGCTAAGTCTTGTTTGGCCCCAGCAGGTTGATTCTCGTACATGCTATCTCTCTGTGAGCACTTCACCCGCATCAAGAGAGAATCGAATTCGTAGACATTGTTTGGTGACAATGGGGAGGCTGAAGACTATGCACACCCTTGTATCGAACCGTGACCTTTAACTTGTGAGTCGACCCCCCCAGCCAGGTGAGCTTTTGCTCTTTGTGCGAATATGTAGACTTCATTTATAGAACATTAAGTACAAATTTTTTGTGTTTATCAATCCAATTTGCTTTATCATATTATCTTAAAACTCCCAGAGTTGTAAGTGTTCTTACAACACAAGGCAAAGTATTTATTGTTTGCACTCATGGAGTTGTGTTAGAGATGCCTAACTTTGATGGTTTTCCAAATTCGTTGTATTCGTGACATGAAAAGATTGCAATTGACTAGTAGACTATTTGTTTATAATTCTTCTTCTTTTTTTTGTTACAAGAAGAGGCTGAAGCCTAACACCCACACATGCATCCTCTGGGGGTCGAACTCCCCACCAACAGCAATGCTGCTAGAGCGCCCTGCCGTTGAACTAAGGCTCTGAGTGCTATCTGGTCATAATTTTTTCTTGGTGAAAGTAAGGAGCCAAAGTTGAGAAAGACAAAGGAAGCAGTAACTAAGGAGGTACATCACCAGAGAAACTATGCACAGTTGCATCGTTAACCAAAGGAAATCTAATTCCAGGAAGATGGTGTTCTAGTGTTAGCCCGTTGCAGTCCGGAACTGCTCGACGTCGTATCATAACCTGAATGGAAACCCATTTTCTTGAAATTGATTTTTCTAGCCTTATGAATATATCATGTGTGTGTTATAGATAGGTTAACAATATGCACCCAAAGTGACACGAAAAAAGTATGTATATTCGGCTTGACCTGATTCGACAGGAACATGAAATAACACAACACTAAAAGCAGCACAAAGTACAGATGGGACACAAAAACCCAATATGCAACATGACCTCCATCCAAAGTGGCACAAAATATATGGTCTTCTTTGGTTACACATGCTTCTAATAAGATCACGAAATGACACAAAACAAACATGAATGGAGCAATATTTACGCCCCAACTATAGAAAACACTTGTAAAGAAAGCATAAAACCTTAATGTGAACAAAATCTATGTTTTTCAGGATTAATATTATTAAATTATGGAGTTACAATGTGGTATTTGTGACATAAACGAAGATATTGAGGTGGATGTGTAACCACACCATTCAAAAATCAACTTAAAGTCTATAACGCATGGTGAGAGATCCATGAGTTATAATATATAGTTCACCGCACCTAAAATCATTCAAGGTGCTATTCGCCCCACCTCGAAAGAATTTCTAGATTTGCCACTGCTGAAAAGGACTATATTTGAGTTTATTAGAGAAAAAGTTAGTATTACCCATAAGAGATAAAATGAGATACAAGACTACGGTAGTTTGGACATTCAAAAAGGCAACCGGATGAACTTCGGTATAATAAAAAGATGTGAGTAATTAGATAATAAACACTTTAAAAGAGACAACAATGACACCTAAAGTATTAATAAAACATTGTCCTTCCATAGCAAATATGGCACAAAGTCAAGCTTCCTAGTTACGCTCCTCCATATTTACTTGGTCACGTTTTTATCTAAAATTATGTATATGGTTTTTCGTTCAACGGCCATGCATCCAACCTCAACTTTTTAATTTTGCACCACCCAACTCTTGCAAACAATACTGAGTGACGTAAATCTTAGCATTGTTTTATAATATTTACCTTTCAAGTTTAGTGTGGGACACGTCTTTGAATTCACGATAAATTCTAGCTCAGCCGTTTGCCGCGTGAATTTAATGGAAATCAAAATCCGGATCCAAGTTCCTCTGTAGTTGGCATCGTTTTCGTATTGAATGATCAATCAAGTGGATTGCTTGACTCTTTGATGAAACACAGCAGAAGACGAGAAGGAAACCACGAATATTGCTTCTTTAATGAATGACATTGTCGATCACGCAATGCAAGCTATCGAAGAGATTGACAAGGAAATAACAAGAGAACGTTTATGGACAGAAAAGGCTGTATACCAAGTGAGAAACTATTTGAAACCCATCCATCAAAGTTTGAAAATCGATTGCATTAATTGCACACATTAGGATTGATCTAACTCAATAATAACTTTTTCAATCGCAATGAAGAGACCTAAGCCAGGTAGACACACCCCGGGTATCGAATTCATGACTTTCATCTTGTGAGTCGAGTCCCCTTCCTATCACTCTTAGTGGTTCTCAATGTGAATATTACTATCAACAATGATCACCCCCCACATCACTACCACCAAAGCGAAAAATGATGATGACGACAATAGAGATGATAGTCCTAGTTACAATTAGGACATATCACATTTTATTGCTAATCAACCAAAACTCGAACAAAGCTTTATCCCACACTAAGTGGGGTTTGCTAACTGCGTCACTTCTGTAGCACTACTATGCTCTACAAGGTGTCATGTTAGAACTAAAATCGAGACAAGTACTAGTGGAAAACAATTTTATCATTCACAAACTTTTGAGGTTTTTATTTGGATCTTTTAAAGTGTTAACTATGTATTTCCCAAAGCATTTTATTATATGATCCGGCCTCCTCTATGAATGCTGGAAAACCCCAAGTGTGCCTCCCTCTCTCCCTCTCTCACACACATATTATCATTAATGTCGAATAATTTTACTAATCACTGTTTGGAATGTTGAAATTTTCATATCACTGCCTATATCTTTTAAACTATTGTGAAAAATAGCTACATGAATATGACGAGTGCCATAGTTGGTCGACCCGGCTCTAACCTAATTAGTCAGGGCTCTTGTGGGCTTAAGGTACCCGTCGTTTAACTAAAAAAGAAAAACATTGTTCGGCCAACCCCCTAGCCAGATGAGCTATTGCTCTTTGTTAATACATATAACACTGGTTAGTAGTTCAAATATTATAGAAATTTATTTACGTGGAGCTTACAATTTGCTGCCTTGATTTTAAAATCCCAACCCCTTCGGATAGCTATTGCAGGTAGACATGGCTGGTTCCTAACTAGCCCGGCGGTTCCAATGAGAATCGGGCCGTGCCAGGAACATGCTGAACCCAGAACCCGTAAAACTGGAACCAGAACGTGACCCCGAAATCGAGAACTACTTGGTTTGGTTATGGTTTCACCTCTTATAAAACCAGAACCGACGATTCCAAACTGCCGGTTTCGATATTTAAAAAAAAATTCTTATATTTTTAAAATTTTAATAAAAGTACCAGTTCTGACGATTGTAGACTCAAATCTGAACCACTTTAAAACAGATGGTTCCAAACCTTAACCGTAACTGGACATGTCTAATTGAAGTTCAAAAATAGCAGGAAACTGACGTCTAATCATTTGATACACAGAGGATTAAGGTTTCAATTCAAAATCAGGTGAATGAAAAGCAAAATAACAACTATTTGAGAACTTTTCTTGAAGATTGGTCGTTCATTAAGAATCTTGAAATTTAACATGCTAACACAAATTTGTCAAACTTTACAACCTTAAGTATCAATTTCCTTGAATTGTAACAGACTCTGTCTTTTTTCGAAATTTAGACGAAATGGAAGACCTCCGATTCAAAAGGATTCAGAAATTTGGCGGGAGGATCAAATCATCATCCTGAAATGAACCGAGAGAAGGAAGATGATTTCCAGGATTTCTCCAGGTGTTCCTCGCATCTGTGAAGAGACATCGAGCCGTCAAATCTGGTATATTTTCATCTTGCACTAATCTTGCTCTAAATTTCGAATTTCCTTTGCAACTCTTTCTCTCTCTCGCATCGATGATCGTAGTGATTTTGAATAGGAAGACGGTTTCTTGGATTTCTCCAGAGTTCCGCTCGTCTTTAAGAAAATCGAGCTCACAAATCTGGTATATTCTGGATCTCAGATCCTCTCACGAAAATCCAAACAGAAACATCGATCACAAGTCAAACACAAAAAAGACAAAACTATAGTTTCTTAAAACCAGAGTTGTAAGCCCATGGATGTCTAGGTCTGCAGTTCTAGTGCCAATGACGACACTGCGAACCAACCACCCTTAAAGACATCTTCTTCAGATGGAACATAGATACCCAAGTAATTCGAGTACGATATATCAGCTCGATCGATTTTGGCCTGGCAGAGAATGGAGTTCAATGAGATGGTCGGATTGGCTGATCACACCAAATCGGAACATTAAGCTGATTGAGGAGAACTAGAAGGTAAAGGGGAAATGAACTCGCGATAGCATAAGATTCTCCCCCCCTTCCAAATGTATCCTCTCTTAGTTGCACACCTCTTAATAAACCACCTGTTAAACCAAACAGTCACACAATCATACGAGAAACGAGATTTATGTTGTTTCGAGAAAGAGACTCTTATTTCATGGCTCCATGCCGGTTTGGTTGTGGTTTCAGGCTCTGGAGTAACCAGAACCAACCATGTCTATACATACAACACTCTTTGAAACACGCAGTCAAGGGATTTCCTTCAAACTTCCGTTAACAAGGATTGATCTTTTAGTCTTATGATGGCAATCTTTGTTACATTATTCCGTCTTTCAGCAAAGTAGATGGATTCTGAGGACGACACCTCTTATTAAAGAATTTAAATAATTGTTTTCCTTAACCTCACTGATGAAGTCCTCATTGATGTTGTAGTCTTCGAACAATCATCCAAATCAACCATGTTCACTTATGCATGTTAAACACAAGTTTGTCTTTCAGGACGAAGAGCCACAATCTCCTGTCTATGGGGTTGACCTAACAGGGCATTTTAAATAGAGATGGTTACTAGTTTGATACCTGGGGTGTTCATCTCTTGTATTGTCAGCCTAACCTAGCCTTATATATATATATATATATATATATATATATTAGGTTTACAAAGACATGTTTCCATTTTTTTTATTGAATTTAAACTATCAATGTTTAAATCCAGTAGTCACCAGACTTAGACCTGCCTAATTCATCTATATGAAGGCAGGTCGCTTATGAGATTCATATTAATATCCAGTGGCAGATCTAGAGTTTTATGTGGAGGGGGGCGAACTCCATGTTCGACCATTTAGGGTGGGGCAAACTATGTATAATAGCCATGGATTTGATTGTGTCCTAACCTTTTCATTGGCTTTTCAAATTTCAGGTGGGGCAGCTGCCCCACCTGGCCTCAATGTAGATCAGCAATTGCCAATATCTGAGTGAGTGCAGATTTCAGATGGAGAATTTTTTTCTGATCTGTAATTAATAGCAAGCTGATCCAGTAGTTGTCATGACTCAGATCTGCCAAAGAGAACCTTGTTTGAGTTCTGGGCCCAGACATGCCTGGATCCGACACCCTTACTTATCATGCTTGGGGAAATAGGGACCCGGAGGGTGATGCTCTGGTTGGTATCTCTAAGCCGGAAAACTGGCCTTGTCATTCCATTTGTTCAGCAATTGGTAGGCGTATGCGTCAACATCTGATTGGGTGTCAGAAATCTTTCGCTTTTATAAATCCGTACTCAATGATAATTGGATCAGATGCAGTTTGCAGAACTTGGGTTGTGTTTGATGGACCCTTGACCTGGTTACAATGTACATCGTTGGGTGTAGAGGCGCATTTCTGTGCTTGTGCCGTGTCATTTTCTGTCCTGTGCCAGAAACCGGTCAACTTGAACACCACCCAGTTTTCTTCATTACCTTGGATGTATACCAACACAGGCTTCTTGGGTTGTGTTCGTGTTGGGCTCTTATCGTTACCAATTTCTTGTTCTGATTGTGTTTGGGTCGTGTCAAAAACAGGTCAAAGCAAACATTATCGATAGACTTCTTGGATCGTGTCCTTTTTGGTTTTTATGATGCCGACCAATTGCATGTTTCGGATCATATTTGTGTGTCAAAATCAGGTAAAACCAAACACTACCTGGTTGTTTCATTGTTCACTTCGAGTTGATGCATAGTTTTAGGGTCAAATTTGCATCAGGCTTTTGTGTCGTGCTCTATATTACCTGGCCTATCTGGGTGTGTTTTTCTTCTTTGAATCGGACTGGGAAACGGATTACAGTGATATATGAGTTTCGTTGCATTCTTTAATGCCATAGCTGACCGGACTCCGAGCCACTTACATCCTTAGTAGTGCTACTACTGCATATGCTCAAAGTATCAATTGATCATAAAGGATCTACACCACTGCTGTACTGGGTTTTCAACAATTGTCAGTGGGCTCGGTAGTGATGACCCAGTTGTTTGCCATTAAAAGAACAAACTTGATTCTTTGAAGAAATATTTGCCAGATTAAATGGCTCAACCATTATTATCATCCTGTCTGAAGCGCATGACAGACTGTCCTTTGGCCTTTCTTCCGCACATAATTCAGAAGATATCTAATTCACAGGCTAGAGGATAAGGACCCACCTTCATTGATTTTCTTAGTTGATCTATGAGAAGAAAACATATCCCTCTACTGTTTAATACCTGCTCTATTATCTTCAATGTTCCCTACCAATAAAGATTTATAGTTGTAAGTACTGAATATAAATATGATCTTATATTATGCTCTCCATTTTAAACGTCTGATCCAGCACTTGTTTTTGTTCCCTAGTATTCCCATTTGTGACAGTACAAGATAAGCCTGATCTTCTGGCCTCCAAGAAAGGTTCCTATTTTGTATTTTGTCAGTATCAAGATAATGTCCCCCCCTCTCTCTAGTGACTGCGAATGTACTGTTTAGCTTATACTTGAAGCTGCCAATATCCCAATTTCTAGTTAAAAACACCCCGTTTTCCACAATTGCTTCCACGGCACTGAGGTTCACTTGTGCTTTTCGTATGAGTGAATCCACCTTTGAGGGATGAATATAGTTGGAGAGGATTTTTAACGGGCGCTCGATTCCCAAATAAACTCCGCCCATGTAAGGATCACCCTTGCATTGCCAATCCCAAGCCCGGATAAAGGATGAGGTTTGTGTTAGGCTTCCGACAGCCAGTGTAAAACTTCGTCGGATTTTTATAACATGGATTACAAAAATTATGAGCATTGCTTTGGGACGTTCCCGCCTTGCGACTTGCTGCAGAGCCCGAATGCAGTAATAAGTAAGCAAGGGTCACTACATTTTCGCCCGAATGTAGTAAATCAATTGTAGAGAGGGTTCCCACATCATGGATGGGTGTGGGTAAAGAAGTGAGTCCCACTACATTGCCATCCGAATGTAGTGAAAAATTTTCAGAGAGGGTCTCCGTATTTTGATTATGGACGGATGCGAGGAGTAAGAAAGCTAGTCCTAGATAATAAGATTCGTATTGGTTCTTGGAATATCGGAACATTATCCGATAAGCTAGTGGAGGTGGTAGATACTATGATTCGAAGAAAGATTCATATTCTATGTTTACAAGAGACAAAATGGGTTGGAGAAAAAGCAAAGGAGATAGAGGATACAGGTTTTAAATTATGGTACTCAGGTAAAGAAAAGGCTCGAAACAGAGTTGGTATTATCATAAATAAAGATTTAAAGGAGAGTGTAGTAGACATACAACGATATGGTGACCGAATCATGACGTTGAAATTAGTGTTAGGAGCAGAGGTTTTGAATATAGTTTGTGCTTACGCACCTCAAGTAGGACTAGAAAACAATATAAAGACAGTTTTTTGGGAAGAGTTAGATAAGGTGTTTCAAAAGATTCCACAAAGGGAGTTGATTTGTTTAGGAGGAGATTTAAATGGACATGTCGGTAAAGAGGCATTAGGATATCAAGGGATTCATGGAAACTTTGGTTTTGGGGATATAAACGAGGAAGGTAGGGAGATTTTAAATTTTGCTATGGCATTTGATCTCTTTATAGTCAATACAATCTTCAAAAAACGAGATGAACATTTAATTACTTATAAGAGTGGCTTATCACAAACACAAATTGATTACTTTATTTATAGAAAAAAAGATAGAGCGTGTTGTAAAGATTGTAAGGTAAATCCAGGAGAAAGCTTAACCACCCAACATTGACTTTTAGTTATGGATTTACAAATAAAAAAATGAACAAAGAAGAAAAGAGTGCATCGAGTTATTCGGACTAAATGGTGGAACCTCAAAAGCGAGAAAGAAGATATATTTAAACAAAAAGTCCTTCAAGGAGGTGTTTGGAATTATGTTGGTACACTCTGTGATATGTGGAAAAATATGGCTATACATATTAGGAAAGCGGCGAAAGATGTGTTAGGGGTATCTAAGGGAGGTGTACCGGCACAAAAAGAAGCTTGGTGGTGGAGTGAAGTAGTAAAAAATAAAATCAAGGCAAAGAGGGCATGTTACAAATTACATTATGCTAAGAAAACTAGTGAAACTTTAGAAGCTTATAAGAAAGCAAAGAAGGAAGCGAAAAAGGCCGTTAGTGAAGCAAAAGCTAAGATTTGGGAGGACTTATATAAAAAAACTCAACTCAAAAGAGGGTGAAAGTGATATTTTTAGGATAGCTAGGACTAGAGATAAGAAAACTAAAGATCTTAATTATGTTAGATGCATAAAAGACGAGGATAAAAAAATTCTAGTGGCAAATGATGATATAAGAAATAGATGAGAAAACTATTTTTATAATCTTTTTAATGAAAATAAATATGTTAGTATTAGTTTAGGAGATTTAGCCAAGTCAGAAAAGTATATAAAACACAATTTCTACCGACGTATTCAAAAGAATGAAGTCAAAGAGGCTCTTAAACATATGAAGGGTGGTAAATTGGTAGGACCATATAATATTCCTATAGAAGTTTGGAAAATACTAAGAGAAATAAGAATCACTTAGCTCACAAGACTATTTAATGAAATATGGAAAAACCAAAAGATGCCCGAGGAATGGAGAGCAAGTACACTTATACCCATATATAAGAATAAGGGAGACATTCAAAATTGTGTGAATTATCGAGGTATCAAGTTAATGAGTCATACTATGAAATTATGGGAAAGAATTATCGAACGTAGGTTAAGACAAGTATCAAGTACAACAGAGAACCAATTTGGATTCATATCAGGTAGATCTACTATTGAAGCGATTCACCTTTTGAGATGTCTTATGGAACGTTTTAGAGCAAAAAAAAAAGACCTTCACATGATATTTATTGATCTAGAAAAAGCTTATGATAGAGTACCGAGGGAGGTTCTTTGGAGAACTTTGGAAAAAAGAGGTATCCCATTGACATATATTAACCTTATAAGAGACATGTATGATGGTGCAAAAACATGTGTGAGGACTCACGAAGGAACGACAAACTTCTTTGAAGTTAATATTGGGTTACATCAAGGATCAACTTTAAGTCCATACTTATTTATAATGGTGATGGATGAGTTAACAAAATATATTCAAGATGAAGTACCTTGGTGTATGTTATTTGCAGATGACATTGTATTAGTGGAGGAGTTTAAGGAAAAAGTTAATAGAAAATTGGAACTATGAAGAGAAACATTAGAAAGCAAAGGCCTCCGACTTAGTAGAACAAAGACAGAATATATGGAATGTAAGTTTCATCATTTGGTTACTTCAGAGGACATAGAAATTAAAATTGGCATACATTGCATTCCCCAAAAGAAAAGTTTTAAATACCTAGGTCAATTTTTCAGAGTGATGGAAGAATTGATGGAGATGTTACACATAGAATTAATACTGGTTGGTTAAAATGGAGAGGAGCATCAGGTATTCTTTCTGATAAGAAGATATCATTAAAATTAAAAGGTAAATATTATAGAGCATCAATTAGGCCTGCCATGTTTTATGGTTCTGAGTGTTGGGCAGTTAATCATCAACATGTACGAAAGATGTCTATGACGAAAATGAAGATGTTGAGATGAATGAGTGGTCATACAAGAAAAGACCGTATACATAATGAGGTTATTAGAAACAAATTAGGAGTGACACCAATAGAGGATAAAATGAGAGAACATCGTTTAAGATGGTTTGGACATATAGAAAGAAGATCAAAAGAATAACCTGTAAGAAGGTTAGAAAAACTAAATTTGGAAAGTATTAAAAGAGGTAGAGGACGACCACAAAAGTGTTGGAAAGAAACAATAAAGAATGATCTAGCTTATTGGGAGTTAACTGCTAACATGGCACACGATAGAGATCTGTGGAAACAAAGAATCCATGTAGCTGACCCCGTCTAGTATGGGAAAAGGCTTAGTTGTTGTTGTTGTTGTTGTTGCTCGATTCCCAAATAGCCTAGAAAAAAAAGTCGATGATCTCCAAGGGTGGACTTAAGTATACGAACATTCAAAGTTTTGGAACTCCATTCTTGGGATCATACTATTAAGTATTTCATAAATGAACCAAGAACAAAGTTAGGATTATCAAAAGCAAAAACAATCTCAGTGCAGATTTAGCAAGTTCAGGAAAAAATATACATGGAGATGCTACAACATTGAAACCACTTGTTGCTTCTATTTTTTTTCTTTTTCAGTAGTTCATTCCTTGGCGGTTCGAGACTTACCAATGGAAAGAGGAATGGACATAGCAACGTGGGAATTGCTTGCATTTTTTTGGCGGGGTTACAACGGGGATGTCGAAGCCAGGTAAGCGTGCCCTGGGAATCGAACTCACATCCTGAGTCTCGTGGAATTGATACCCCTGCCAGATGGGCTAACACTCCGAGTACAACACACCGCTTTTTACTGCAGGCCAAGTCCTAAGTTCGATTACAATGAGAACTTGAACTAGGGGTATTTGATTGTGGGGCCACAAATGTAACGGAGTGCTTGTGACCTCTTGGTCTGTGGATGAAGCGAACACGGGCGCATATGCCGGAAGGATCAGACATCTCTGGTTCCGGGTAAACCAGTTATATTACTAAGGGAAAGTTGTATAGGCTGAATTAGACCTTTTCTGATCGCCCTGCTATTGGTGTTGACGAAGGGACGTTCATTCCGAAAAATCAATTAAAAATGAAAATATAAAAGGACTAGTAGTTGGGTGTGCGATGACGAGCTTACTGCTCACCTCCAACTCGATAAAAATTTACATCTCTTGGCTTAATTGTCAATAAATAAAACAATGAAGGGCCTGCCTGTCTACCCTCCAGTGAGCTAATATGACCAAAACATCATCTTATTCATTCAGATCGATGAATGGCAGTTCAAAAGCCAAATAGAAGAGAAGAAGAAAGATAAGAATCAGACAGAAGAAATCAGAACATTTGGAGACAAGAGGCGAGGGCTAAAAACATAGCAACTCCAGACGATGTACAACGACTCAATCAAAAAACTCCCAATTCAGCTTGGTGGAGGATGAGGCTTGAGGTGGTGCAGGTGAGGAATCAAATGTTTCCCACTTTGTTGTTACGACAACAGCCTTTCGAGCCGGTACATGGCTGTTGGGTACCATTGAATTGCTGATCTTGATCGAATCGAGAGTTTCCACACACCTTTGCACTCTCCTTACCTGCACATAACCAGCAATACTTCAAAAAGAGCTCCGTGGATCTTGCCTAGTCTTCATATAGAAACTTCTGGTGAAACTAACAATGCTTTTCTGAAATCCATATGAAACTTGACCGGATTTTACCTGCACTCTTCTCTGCATTTTAGCGTCACCATCCGCCATGATACCATCCAATTTGATCAGCTCAGTCATCAATAGCTCAATCAAAGTGAGCACATCTTTCTCAGCGACCTTTCCACCTCTAGAGACTATTGATTCAAGAGCAGAGACCTACATTGATTCATCACCAATGAAATTAAGAACTGTGAGAACCAATTAAATGGAGTTGGGAAAGCTTGTCAGTCCTAAGGGTACTCTCTTTAATCTACCTGCCCTGCTAGTTTGTCCACCTCTTGGCTGACCTCTGCAATCGACTTAGACGCCTTCTCCATCTTTGCATTTCTCCTCATCTCAAGGTACCTCCTCTCCTGGCTCTGAGTATCTTCAAGGAGGGTCATCTTGGCCTTGTCTTTGACGCCAGTCATGTCGAGATAGGCATTAGAGTCCCTCTCCTTGTCTTTGAAGATCAGCTTCGCATCTAGATGGTGAAGCCCTGTTTCCTTGGCGAGCAGCTTCTTTAGCTCCCCTGAGGATCAAACACAAGCACTCTTTAGGTTCACTATGGCTGTTTGGGAGTACACCCTTCAAGAGATATTGATGCATTCGAGAAGGGATCACTGATAAGACCATATTTTGTGCTTGTACTAAAATGCGGATTGTTTTGGCTGCCACGTTCTAAAGGTTCTAGCTGCAAATTCAGGATTTTCATTGGTACCAGCTTGCCATTTTTCAGAACACAAATTTCCCTGATTTTGCCTTCTGCCCATGAAGAAACAAAGTGTGATGATTTCCGCACCATCAAATAACGATACCGATGTATCGGATGTCTGCTATCCGACTGGGTCCAAATTCAATTAATTATATTCGACCCGGAACCACGTCCAAATAGTAATCCTTTTCAGATTTGAATTTGCAACTAGGAAAAATGCAACAGATATCCGTTAACCGATCAAAGCATAATTCTTGGATATGATTTCGACTTCATATGGGACTCTAAGTCCAACAACCTTGGTACCGGATTTATCCAATTTACAAAGTCATCTCCAAACTCTTCACACCTAATATTGAAGGTGGGAAAAGAAAAGCGAACACAAGGAACAATCAGAAAAGCACGAGTTAGAAAGTATGCCAACAACAAAGCGACACGTTGCTGACGCTTGGGTGAATGCATGATGACAGTCAGGCTTTTCTTTATGGGAATGTCTCCTTTCAGAAAGTTCACGACAGGGACGATACGCCGGTGTATAGAACGCGAAAAAACTTTCGTAATCAATAGTTCGAGAAGAACATGCTGGAAAACAGTTATTTAATCCAACGATGATGTTTTACCTAAAGAATAATTACACCACAAGAGTGCTTTATTTAGTCCATTGCTTCCGGAAAAGAAATACCACGGAATTTTGTGTGCCTCAGAGAGTTAATCGACGGTGCGCTTGGATCAAGCACCGGTAGCAAATCAGGTACAAAGTCGGCAGAGGTAATAGCAAGTGGCAATAAATCTGAAGTAATGGTTGGTAGCAGGAGAGGTTTGATTCCATTTTCTAATGGTGTCATGGGTGGAGTCCACCTTTTGCCAAGAAAGGAAAACGACATTTGATGAAGTCACACACACACACACACAGAGAGAGAGAGAGAGAGAGAGAGAGAGAGAGAGAGCTGCGTTAACCGACGGTGCGCTGGGATCAAGCACCGGGTAGCAAATTAGGTACGAAGTCAGACGTAATAGCAAATGGCAACAAATCTGAAGTAATGGTTGGTAGCAGGAGAGGTTTGATTCCGTTATCTAGTAGTATCATGGGTGGAGTTTCTGAATTCTACCACGAAGGGAAAAGATAATAAAAAAAAAAACGACTTATTTCATGAATAGTCTACCAACTAAAGCAATTTTTCAACATTTGGTGGGGACGCGATTTCTGCCACACTCACTTGGCCGTCGATTAGGTGAAGAAAGAGCGAGAAGAGTCTCCAAGAAAATGAAAGAATAACCAGGAATCCTTGGAGTGGAGAGACAGCTATCTATGTAAGAGAAAAAATATCCGTCGATAGAGGAGAAACTCGATGCAGTCAGCATAGAGTCCGTATTCCAAAACAACTAACGATATGATCTCCACACCCAAAAGCGTTGGGTCCACCACTAACATATTGTACTACTCTTATGTAAATAGGTCAAATTCATTAAGGACCTAAGAATTGCTTATATAATCAATCTGCATGTAGCCCATATTGGGCATTCTCATAATATAGTTATAATTTTACTAAACGCATCAAACTAGACTTGGATCTGAGTTGACAAGAATCCATCATCACACATTGGATCTGAGTTGTGCTAAGGATTGTTTTCGTGGTGCTTCCTAATAGGTCAAGGGCGTTGCGCTTAGGTACATTGTATTTTCAAATTGACGGAGAATCCTTCATCACATTGGATCTGAGTTGACAAGAAATCACAGAAGAAACAGACACAAGGAGGAGAATCCGATTTTCATGAAAAGGGCATCGCGATCATCCAGGACAAAGAGAAGAGTTGGCGAAAATAGGGAAGTGAAAAGGTCAAGTACAATTCATCATAGATAATAAAGAGGAAGGATGAGAAGCAGTGAGCGGACTCACCGAATGTGGCTTGAGAGCTAATGCGGATCTCGTGGAGGGACGGTCCGTACTTGACCCGAACCGTGATCATCTGAGCGGCGGCAGCGGCTTGATCCTGACCATGAATCCGCTTCTGGACGAGCATCCCGCCCGGCCTCATTTCCCATTCCACCGACTCGATACAGCTGTCGCACGTCATCGTCGTCGAAGCGGAGTTTTTTGACCTCATCCGCATCATTTTTATTATCTAGTCTACGTTTTTTGCTAAACGAAGAAAGAAAGAAATCTGGATCAGAGCGTCCCCCGAAGGTCCGAGGCAATGTGGAGATACCGAGTCGTTCGGCTTCTTTGTCTACGTTGGGCGAGAGAGCCGGATTGTTCCGAGACGGGAAGGAAGATCGGAGAACCAGAGAGATCTCATCAGATCGCGCTTGTCTACCTTCCACCAGAGACAGGATCCTGTTGAAACCACGCAAAACCAGATCCGCTCCTAAGGGATCAAGAATCTTTCCCCTCGCATGCGAATCTGAAGAAGTCGCCACACAGAAGAACTACAAGTTCCTTGTTCCCTCAGAACGAGGCACTCGTAGCTCGTCGAAATCCGGCAATCGTGTCGGAGGTACTTCCGCTGGAGCCGCGTCTCCTCCGAATGCAGAGCTCACCGGGGAAATGACTAGAACACAGGCACGGCCACCTCAGAATCCACTGTAAAAACTTAAATGCCAATTGGGCACTGGCAAATCACCGATTCCAAAAGACCGAAGACCGTATAAAGTGCTCGATTTCGGGAAAAAAACACCGGAGAACCGAAAATCGTCACTTTCTTTTTCAGATCCAAGTTGATTAGCGAATCCTTGCGATTTCAGCCTTCTCACTTGGCAGATTTAAAACGAAGAAGATCGCCTCACGTTCAAGAATTTGCTATCGCATGGCGTCAAGAAATCCATTTTAATCGAGAATCCAACCGTTGATTAACGGAGGACCGGAGAAATTTGCAGAGGGAAGAAAGAAGAGAAGAAACGATGAAGCGTTTCCTTTCTGAGTGTCCACTCATGGACAAGCAAGGCATATATAACGCCGAGAGGGTAGCGACAATATGGAGGAGAAAATATAGCACGTTATTCTTATTCCTTTCTTTTTACCTGCAATTTACATATAACCACCAATATCCCGCTGTTTTACATGTAAGCGACGAACTGAAGATTAGTTTCATAAATGACCCAAATTAGGACAAATTATTGGTTCATCTTAGGCATATTCGGGGGCAGTAATAAAAACATAAACACAAGGAGCAAAAGAAACCATGAATTCAATGAGAATAGGAATTCTTAAACAATATATTGTAAAAAATGTCTACCATTTTGCAATATTTGGCAATTAAATAAATTAAATTTAATAAGAAGACTGAATAACAACACATAATTGCTTTCTTTCCTTCATATGAATGTTGAATTGATTAAATGTGGCGTGATAAGAGATTGTAAGATTGGTACCGTGAATTCGAGGTGACCCGCTACTCTTGTATCAGGGTCATTTCCTCAACACAACCTATCTCATGACTTCATCAAGTGCTCGAAAAGGCTCAGTTTTAGCTTTGTGCCATTTAAGCTTTATCTCCACTCTATAAACCATTTCAGATACTTAAATTAGGATTTGCCTTTCCTCCTTTTCCAGAAAATAAAAGTAAAAGAGCTTATTTTGGGTTTCCAAAAACATAGGTACTAAAATGTGGAAAACTATCCATAGGCCGGTCATGTGAAGACTTCCTTATACAGTTATTATAATAATTAATAATAAAAGTAAACAATACTGTCGCCGTGAAAATGACAGCGGAAGGTTCGGTCCGTTATCTCCCCTTTTAACCCCAAGAATCTAATGTCCAACAAAACGCCTTCCGGGGAAACTAAAAACAAGAAATGGCGGCTTTTTTAAAACTTGGAGCAAAATTACAGTGGCAATTTCTTACACGACACGAAAAGGACACAGACACGAGTTAATATACACTCAGTCTAGGTGGAGTGTCCGCTGCATCCCAAATTTCAAAATCAACTTAAAGTTTACAATGCATGGTGAGATCGTGAACTATAATACATAGTTCGTTCCATTCTAAACCATTCGACGGACTATTCACCCCACTCTAAAAGAGTTTTTAGATCCATACTTCCCTCTTTTAATAACATAAAAAAAAGAGTGCAAGTGCCGAAACTGTATGACATTTAATGTTCCATTTGATACAAATTTTATGTTCAAGTTCTCATTTTATTTAAAACAAAAAGCCAGTTTTTGACTCTCAAATGTGTCCGTATGAGTCACATATATATATATACGTAATGTTGTCATGGACCAAGAGTTTGAGTCCTCCAATGGGTTTGTGACATTTGACTATCCAAAAGGTTAAAACTATAAGTGACTTGTGCTGCATATCCGGAGAGTAATAGCTCAATAAATGGAGCCATTGAGCATGGTGAGTCCAAGTGGGTTCACCTCATGAATCTGAAGATCCGAAATCCAAAAACCAGTTCTCATTGTGGCTAGGGCAGGGAAACAAGACGAGCCAGCCGTACATGGTTCAGCTGATCCCAAGCTCATCAACAAGAAAGTGTTTGGCATGGCTCGTATAGGCTCTTACAGCTCAACTAGATGAGTTTCTAATATTTATATGCATACTTGTAAAGATAATTTGGCTCACATAATTAATAGGATCATTTCTTATATGACCAGGACTCCTAAATTTCATTAATCTATTTAAAGTTTATGTTAAAATTTCCTTTTTTTCTTCTTTCTGCAACGGATTATTTTCCTCTTGGCTATCATAGTAGAGTCACGGTTCTCCTTGTGGCTTTGTGTGAATCTTTTCCTGTGTTGAGTGTTGAGTCCTCCACAATGGAAGTCATTCTCACATGGAGGGCTTGGATGATCATTAAGGCAACCCCAAAGAGCAAGCTAGGAGCACATGTTTAGGTCAGTCCGGCAACCCCATGGAAGTTAGGGCTTCTCGGATGGTTTGGCTGGTTTGCTCTGTTCATGTATCGATCCGAACCCGATGATTGATATTGGATCCAGGCGCTATATATCGGAATCTGTTTCTAGAATCGGGAAAAATAGGATTCGGTGCCGGACTTATATATAATTGAATCTGTCCAACAGTATACAAAGATCAAGAACCACTCCAGAGGTCCGGAGGAGAATATGACTCGCTTTTTGTTTGACAACCAGTTTACAGGTATCGATCCGTCTCAAGCCTCTTTGCGTCATGTAATTTCGCAGTAGTGTGGAAACAGGTCGACTCGAACACAACTTGTTCTTGTCATGCTTCTCTGACAGACATGAGGAAATAGTTTTTGAGTCGTGCCGGACCCGAGCCTTTGTGTCGTTGTTTCACGCTTCAGGTCTGGTGGGTGTTGTATGACCTTGTGTTCATGTCAAAAGCATGAAGATACACATGTCGGGTTGTTTCCGTGTCCAGTTTTTGTGTCGTGTCTTATATAGCAGACCATAAACCCGTCTCGCCACTTTAGCGTGAAAACAGTAAGATTTTTCTAATTCAGCTCGTGCAGGCAAAGGTCAGGTCAAGCCGTCGGCAGGTTCACCGACGCACTATTCTTCACTTTAACCCCGTTAAACGAAATCGCCGATCGATCGCCCTAACTACCAGGTAAAATGTTAGCCGTCAATCTTCGACGTGCCGTCCAACCAAACACGAGCTATCGACACTTCCTCTCACATCAGGGCGGGTCAGCCAGGTCCTCTTACGGTGCCGACGCTGTCCCTGAAAGAGACGTTGCAACTCACGACGCCGGAGAGGACAAACACTTGACGCCCAAGGGCGACGTCATACCTTCTCCTCTCTCACCAAAGATATTCTACTCACTCCATTAGTTACTTAACGATAGTGTTTACAATTATTAATCGTTTCTGTCCTCCACCTAGTCAACACTTAATAATTTGTTTCTAAAATTGTCTTAATTAGCAGCCGGAGCATTAGTCAATCTGGCAGGACGCTTGACTCGCAAGTTGAATGTCGTAAGTTCGATACATGGAGCATGCATAGCTAGTAAGCGACTCATCGAGCCGAATACAATCTATTCATGCCTTGTTACTCACCTCAAGATCTTGATCATTTTCAGCTCATTCAGGTCGAGCTAAACACGAACTAAACATGGAATTAGTTGCCCTTCAAGTTAAATACGTAACTTTTCACGTATAATTTGATCAAAAAATCTGTTTATTATAAGTGAAATTATATCCATCATATAATTTGTAAATTTGAAAAGATCAGCATTTTGGTTACATTATATGCACCCAATTTGTGGAATAAAAGTTATGTATGCATAAAAGTTGCATAAACTTAACGAGCTAATGTGTGATAAGATCCTATAGCTTGTCGATTAGCTCATGTTTGCTTCGCTTAGATCACGAGCAAAACAGAAACAAGCTTTCCATGAGCCAAACAAGTTGAACTAAGAGCGGTGTGTTTTATTATCCACCCTTTTTGTTTCTTCTAGTATTAATTTTTCTTTTTTTACAACAGAAGGCTAAAGCCTGACACACACACTCTGGGAGTCGAACTCCCCACCAGCAGTAACGGTGCCAGAGCTCCCTGAGCTAATATTCTGGGTTCTGGAACCCACTTTATTAGTTAAATATATAAGAAGACTCCCAACTTTTTAAGTACTTTATTTGGCTTCCTATTTATTTCCATCTATTTCAAACACCTTCATGAAGTTGGAAAGGATGGCGCCTGTTCAAAGATCACATAAAAGTTGCTTCGACTACGGAACCATACTCGTCATATGGTGCCAATTAGATAGATGATCGGTTCGAGGCCCGAGGGCAGAACCCCTTCCCCCATCTCTCACAGAGAACTTTGAATAATCAATCCCTTTACAACTCGGATGTGCCCAGTGCTTTAAGATAAATCATAAGTAAGGGTATTAGCAGTGACCTTTGTTAATCAAATGGTCTTTGAGGGACTGGTAAAAAAGAACAATTAGTATTTCCGAGTTACACTTTAAAGGAGCAGGCAGTCAAACATTCAAAACTTGGGCAGCCTTCTGAAAATAGATATTCTTGGATTGAATTTTTGTAAGATCTCGCTGCATTCTATTTAGCACAGCCAAATATTAGCCAGTCTATTTCTGTAGCCGATATTTGATTTTTCTCTCACACATATACACATTTCACATATATATATATATATATACATATCTTTTTGATAGCCAATATATATGTGTACATATGGAAAACCAGATATTACCTATCTTTAACATTCCCATTGATAGCTATATATTTTTGGTAGCAGAAGTGTAGTTCAAATTTTTTTAAGGGTTTACGAAAATGTACAAAAAGAAATACTATTATACTCATAACCATGAAAAACAATAGTCGATCATCAGTATACAGCGTTAGTGGTGGGCAAGATCCGATTACTCTCCTCTCTCTCTCTCTCTCTCTCTATATATATATATATATATATATATATATATATATATATATATAGTGGTGGGCAGGATCCAATCACTCTCTCCTCTTCCTCTCTCTCTCTCTCTCTCTATATATATATATATTTATAGGAGGAGTTATGTGGGTGAGGGTGCGTCAGTGCACGATGTGTATATATGTATAGTTATAGTTGTAAATGATTTAGTATTTCTTCCAACATGCATTAGTAGGTCTGCGAAACTAGATAAAAGAGACGATCTGGGCCTCTTGATTGCTTATCTTACTATGCTGTTTTCTCATCGTGGCTCATCTGGTTTTCTACGATAAGAAGAGCTGGCGCTAGGCAAGCCATCTGGTTAAACCGAAAAACCTTTGCTCCTTGTAAAGTGTCGTTAAAGATGAAAACTATTGCTCACTAAGCTAAAAATAGGTCTATTAACTTATTTCTATTATACACAAAAAAAAAGACTAATCGAAGACGTGGTCCCATCTAAATAATTCATTTGGCAAGTTTTTTCACATATATTGATGAAAAATTATGTGTCTACACATACATATATATATATATATATACACAACAACACCGACAAAATCTTTTTCTCATTGTAGATAGGGTCTGCTACATGGATTCTTTACTTCCATAGAGCTCAATCATATGCCACGCTTTCGGTTACCTCAATATAAGATAATTCTTTATTGTTTCCTTTAAATACATTTGTTGTCTTCTTTTTCCTCTTTAAACAGTTTAACCATTTAGTTTTTCATACTTTTTTACCGGAATTTCTTTTTGGTAGTCTTTGTATATGTTTAAATCATCTTAAATAATTTTCTCTTATTGGTGTCACTCCCAATTTATTTCTAATAACCTCATTGTGTGACCACACATCCATCTCATTATTTTTGTTTTTATCATGGACACCTATATATATATATATATATATATATATATATATATATATATATATATATATATATGTACACACGCACACACATACACATTTATATGTGAGCCGGCTCCTTGTTGCGGCTGCTACTCCCACGCTCCTCTAGTTGGCTTTTTGGAGATGAACCAACATGATCCAAACAAGAAGCAGGTTGTGTTGTAACTTACAGCCCTCACATCCAGTATGGATGACTTTTGTTTCACCACTTTAACTGCATTTTCAAGCATATACAACCTTTGGGTTAAGGATCATAACCTAATTTAGCTCTTCTTGGCTCATAGCAAGCTGGTCTTGACTCGTCTTTTGATCATTAATAGATGAATTATGCTTCAAAATATACAGAATTTTGGTAGAGCATCCGGCCGATGGTTTAATCCGTGGGCTAGAACACATAACCGCTGAGTATAGCCACGGGCTATACACCTAACCCAACTAAAGTATAGGCCACAGATGAATCCGTCAACTATAATACTATACAAAAAATACCAGACCACCGATGGTTCCTCTTGTCTCTCGGCATGGACATGACCGATTCGGAACCTTCCAAGTTCCAGGATAACCGGAACCGGCCATGTCTGTCTTGGCTTGCTGGTATGACTACGCTCTAAGTTTAGGGTTGTTAATTAGGGCAGTTGCAAATCTATCATTAATTGGAATCACATATGTTGAGTTTAAGTTCTTAGACTGTTAAATCGTGTTTTTGTCATTTCATGACTTCATTAGTTGCAAATGTTATTCAAGCAAATATTGTATCGAACTTGTGATTCTAAGAACTCCTTATTTTAAGATATCTTAGGCTGTCAATGAGCAAAGAGCAATCAATTTTTTCTTTTCCAAAAGAATCATGGAGTATGACTTTGAAATGTTGTTTGTTCGTCTGTTACATCACTGACGCGAATTGCATAAAATAATAAACAGGCATTAATCAGTGTCATGAATATCTAATCCTTAGGGAATCTCAGTGGATGATAGAAACTCGAGCTTAAACCGAAATGAAACTAGGATCGAGTCGCATCTGACCCTAAGTGGTGGTGTTAATTTGTTACATGAATTCTTAGTTGCCTTTATTCGTGTTGCATTAGCATTCAACTCTAAAGAGCAAGAATATGTTTTAAAGACCTCTTAAGCGGATGATCTCGACCCTTTTATAAGGTGTTCGAAGGAGAGAATGAAGTTGAATGCTGGTGGCAGCCTTGCCAAGAAAGTTTGGCTCTGGATCCTCTCTTGGTAGCATGCCTCTTAATAAACCGCATATAAAACCAAACAATCACACGAGAACCGAGATTTATGTGGTCTCGAGAACGATACTCTTATTTCACAGCCATCTCTCTCTCTCTCTCTCTCTCTCTCTCTCTCTCTCTATATATATATATATATATATATATGATCAATCACCAATTACAAGATGGGGTGCCACTTTATATAAATAAAGCATCCCTCGAATAATTTTGAAAATCACAATGATACATGATAAGACGGGGTATGATCACTAGCGGATCCACATTGTGATGGTATGGGGCAACGGTCCAATCAAAATTCTGAAAATTTATATTTTTATATTAAAATTTTAAAAAATAATAACTTTTAAAGCCCGTCCCATTCTTATGTGAAGTTTGTCCCATCCAACATAAGTTTCTAGATCCGTCACTCTCTGCAATGCAGAATCCAGGTGAAAGGCTCCTATTCAAACCCTGGAGTAGAGGAAAGTAGAGACCAATTATCGAGTATGAAGGAGTAAATCAGGCTCACATAATTACCTTGACTAATCACAAGCAATTAGTTTACTATTTTTTATTGGTGCTATGTCAACTTTTCCTATATGATAATAAAAATCTAACTTTTTTCTTTGGTGATGCATCCATTTCAATATCTTTGTTTTCTCACAAAATCTTGAGAACATATTAAAAAATAGAAATACCACAAAAAGTTTCTTGTGTTAATAGAATTCTTCAAAAATTTCTGATATTTTATATGTGGTACTCTAAGAAGATCATATATTTCTGCATACTTCAATACATTTATTGATGCTTGACGTTTACAAAAGTTCGTCTTGTTGTGCATGACAAGAGTCCCACCGAAGTGTTGTTTATACTGTGGCAAATTAACGTTGCCCTCAGGTTGTTTGGTTTTTCTGTCCGCTTAAATGCTAAGCAGTTCGTCCGTCCCTTTCAGCCTCCACTTCGATTTGCCATTTGAGCAGAACGACAAAAGGATTCAGCCAACTTGCAGAATCTTATACGTTTGGCAGCTCGAACAAGCGTGTGCACACGTCCGCACGTGACGGTGGCCGTTTCGTATTTTAGCTCGTGTTTGTATGTCAGTTCGGATTCGTGTAGGAAGATCGACTTGTCTTTCACTTGGGTAAACACTAAGTCTTCTCCGCTCATGTTCATACTGGGTCTTCGAGTTGTGCTTCAAGTTACAATGAGTTTGGTGCTTCGGATGTGTTCGTGTTATGCCATTCATGTCGATACAAAAGAAACAAAGTTTACTCATGAACCGACATGTCATTTTGGGAGGACATCAACATGGACATTCTGGATCGTGTCCGTGTTAAGTTTCGGTGCCATTCTTGAAATTACCACTGAAATAATCATGGCCTTTTGATTTAAAAGAATGTAGTTGTAATCTTTTGGAGTACTTTGTGTTCTTCATTCTTTGTTAAGCGGGACAACCTCTCTAATCTTCCAAAATGATGTAATATTGGATGTGTTTGATACAAGGTTTCCGGAGAACTCAATTTTGATTGTTTGCTTGAAATTTCAAGTATGGTTGTTCATCAAATCTAAAACTTGCCGTTACTATGTTAGGTGTGTTTGTTTGCAATTCCATTAACGTAATTTGAGTAAAAAACTTTTACCATTAAGGAGGAAGTGAGATATAAGAACGGGACTGAGGGACTTTGCATGAAACTTCAACCACCTACTTTTCTCTTGTTTTGCCATCTTACCTCATAATCAAAACCCAAATACCATTTGTGAGTCAAACACAAAACCATAGTAACAAGTCTACGTCAGTCTAAACCTATCTAATTCAAATAGTTGGTCGACAATTATTATGCATCTTAGTTATCTTTTTTTCGTCCTCTTCTTTGCACTCAAATGTAGGAGGCTTTTCTACCACCATGCCAAACACACTCTAAATATTTCACTGTTTCTCATGGTGTTTTGTCATGTGTATGACTAGCATTACTAGTGTTACAGTAATTAACACTATAACAAGTGACTGAGAAACAACTATAGTTGCTCGAACTTAACTAAACCCTGGAAAGAAAAGGGTATTCTCTTCTCAAATAGATCGGGCAAGACCCGCCCGCAACAAGTGAAACTACAGCCTGCCCAAGAAAAACAAAAAGGAATTAAAGAGAAAAGAAAAAGGAAAGCAACTGACTGTGTAGCTATATCATCATAGAACACCTGCATTTTGATGCCAATCATCCCGCTGGTTGAGTGCATCACCAACGCATACATTGTTTTGCTTTCTGTCTAGTTGTGTTATACCTTTTACTGTCTCCTTTTTTGGGTTACAAGAGGAGGCCGAAGCTCAACACACCCACACCCACACATGCACCTGATGAGAGTCGAACTCCCCACCAACAGCAACAGTGCTAGAGCGCCCTTCCCTTGAGCTAACATTCTCAGTACTACCTTTTACTGTTTTTACTCTCACTACTTTAGCTTAATCGACAATTGTTACCTCCCATCGTTCATCGTAATATGTAGAATACGGTTAGTTTGAGATACAGATCGATTTATTTCTCATAATACTTTCTCAGAATTCTATTTATGTTGGTAATGTGTGTGAGTTGGGGCGAGGGGAAATAGGCACCGTGGCCTATGAAACTTTTAGCGTGAGGAAATTGCCAACACCGTGGCCTATAATTTACCTGTGGGCTGTATTTTTTCTTGAAATTTCGGTGAGGTGAACTGCCTTGCCCTGCTTTAATGTAGATCCGTAATTGACTATGCATCTTCTTAAACCCCATGATCAGGTGGAAAGAGGAAACCACATTTCCAAAATTCAACACTGCAGGATAACAATTGGAAGGATTTATTTGGATAAAGTCTGAAGAATTCATACAAAGAGCAGTAGCGCACCTGGCTAGAATGTCGACCCTTAAGGTCAAGATCACGAGTTCGATGCCCAGGTGCCTCTGGTTTCGTCCACCAGAATCAGCAATAGCCTTTAGTAACTTCATCTTAGAAAGAAAACTATATGTTTGCCTTCTTTGTTTCTAATGTCAACCGGCATTAGAGTGTTTTTGTATAGGAGATCTGACCTGATTTTTATTAGGGGTCAACTGGTCGGGTTCGGGTCGTGTCACTTTTGGGTCCAGGTCAAAATCAGGTTGACTGAGATCTGACCCCATTTTTATTAGGGGTCCACTTCCAAGACCCGGACATGACCTAGGTCGGGTTAGGGTCGACCCTACTAACTCCATTGTACGTATTTACTATTTATATGTATTACGTATCTTATATACGTAGTATATAGGTGCATATATAATATAAATTTATCTTAGAAAGAAAACTATCTGTTCACCTTCTTTGTTTCTAAAGTCAGCCGGCATTAAGAGGGTCAAATCTGGTCAACAGGTCAGGTTCGTTCAAGTCACTTCGAGTCCAGTTCAAAATCAGGTCGTCTGAGATCTGACCTGATTTTAATTCGAGGTCCATTTCCAAGACCCTCGACACGACCCAGGCCAGGTTAGGGTCGACCTGACTACAATCTCACGTTGTATATATTTACTATTTATATGTATGATGTTTATTAATACATAGTATATAGGTGTATATATAATATATGTTATATATGCATATATGTATGTCTGCATAGATTTATGTATTGTGTTATATATGACATACATATATATAGTATACAGTTTCATATGGCTGTGTGTATGTATGAACGAATTATATATACACTCAAATATACACACTAAACATTTAAAAATGTCAAATTTGCTTAGATTATTTGACAAGTTTGTAGGAGGACCATCATGCCTCCTTCAATATACGAGGATGCAATACTGATTCGGAGATGTCACTGTTTTGAGATTCTCAATGGTAAAGCAAATAGTTAACAAATCCATTGAGAAGAAAGAACAAGAAGTTAACGCAAGAGTTTCAAATCAGTAGTTTATGAGAAGAAAAATAAAGCACAAGCAATGGACAAAATTTTGTTAGTGCTATCAAACAATTTGTGGGCTTCAACAGAAGGGATACTAATCCAACGTTTAAACAGCCAAGAGCTTAACAACATTTAGGTTGGTTCAGGTGTTCCCCTTAAGCAAGGTCTCCAGCTCGAGTCATGTGAATGGAGAAAACCAACGCTGGGTGAGCTTTACCCCCATAGCGGGCTGCCCTGATCGGACCTGATTAGTCAGGGTCCTTGGGCCTTCATGTACCCGTGTCCTTAACCAGAAAAAGAGAAGAAAAACCACGAGCTCTTCTTCCATCGATTATTAAGGTTGGTGGAGACTCAAAATAGCAGCTCATATTCCAAAAGATGAATGTTAAAAATTTGCATCCTTTTATGTGTGCTTTGATTCGACTAGCAACAAAAGATTATTGCCAACAAAATTCAACCACAACCAAAACTAAGTCTTATATCTATTGTTCTTGATCGTTTTCTTATTAACACGGTTTCTTTTAAAGTATTTACATCTAATTTCTCTCACCTTTTAAGATGTTTGTATTCAAAACAGATAAACGCAACTCGTGAAGTAATTGAGTTGACAGTGTAAAAAAGGACAAGGTCCCTTTGGGCCGGAACGATGCATCCCAAACTTCAAAATCTTGGTGAAGCATGATCATCCATGAGGTCTCATGACTAGGTCCGTCACTTATTGACAGGTGAGTTTAGCGATAATGGCTGTGCATACTTGCTTCGATCATCTGGCTCTGATTTGGTTTAAAACCTGCTCTAACGAGCCAAACAAGAGCTTTAATTTTCCAAGGATTAATGAGCAGAACATTAGTTCAATGGCAGGGCACTCTAGTGTTGTTGCTGCTGGTGGGGAGTTCGACTTCAAGATGGTTTCGGCCTCTTCTTGGAAAAAGAAAAAGAAAAACAATGTGAGATTTTAGCACCCAAAGCCTGAGATCAACTGACAGTCCTTACTGTTAGGAATGTTCATAGAGAGGGGATCCTTGGCTCTCCGTGAGCTCCCGTCTCGAAAGATTTGGGGAGTGAAAACGGGGAAGTGGATGGGAGAATAAGGAAATCCCTTATAGGGATTAAGCCGAGGATGAAAATAGGAGGTTCCCGCCTCACGAACCCCGCTCCGACCCTTTCCCTAATTGATTCTAGAAAGTTAGGCTCATCTAAAAATAAAATAAAATATAAGAGAAAATAAATAAAAGAAAGTGTTCTTTTTTTTATTCGTAAACTCATCGTGATTCTCCATATCTCATTCACAATAATATGTTTCAATTTAGATATATTTTATGTAAATTAGGTTTCATTTCATGAGCTCTAATTTATGCTTGACATCCCTCTTTTTCTTGACAGACTCTCACGAGATAGGGGAATGGGAATGGGGGCATTTTTGTCTCCTTGCTGTTGGTGTGGAGTTCGAATTCCAGGGTGGTGGTGTCTCTTTGTAACCAAAAGAAAAACAAGCTGCGATTACAAAAGAAACGCTTGGTTCGTCCGGTCTTTTGATCAATCCTACTTAATGACCACAGCTGTGTCACCGCTGTGGTGGGTTGCATATAAATGCATTCGCAGAAACAAGAAGGTATGAAATAAATATTTGAAACTTCTTTCGTTAGACGATAGCAGCTGTCAAATAAATCGGGATGGCTGCAACAGTCAAGTCTATTTTCTGAGGACCATAAAACACACACAGCTAGTTTTGTACTGGTCTTTATTTCAGCCAACATTCTTTGTCATGAAAAGAGAAGAAGAAGAAGATGAAGAAGAAGAAGAAACTAACGACGAGGAACTGCTCATATAGGACCCAAGAACTTAAACGACTTTGCCGCATCTCGGCACAATGAAATCTCTGGGTGAGCATAAGGCCACGCTGCTTTACCTTGTGATGTTGGAAATCTGGGTTTAGGTTGATCCCTTACCATACGAACCTAGCCAGTGTCCGGGCTCCTTGGATAACCATAAGAGGAAAATAGCCATTCAAGTTGAAGATCAAGAGTTCAATCTTGGGTTCATTCAACTCTAGTCATGATCTTCCTAACCCTGGCTTACAACAACAACTAAGCCTTTTCCCATGCTAGACGGGATCAACAACATGAATTCTTTGTTTCCATAGAGCTCTATCATGTGTCATGTTAGGGTTTAACTCATAATAAGCTAGATCATTCTTTATTGTTTCTTTCCAATACTTTTGTAATTGTTTTCTACCTCTTTTAATACTTTCAAAATCTATTTTTTCATACCTTCTTATAGGTGTTTCTTTTGATCTTCTTTCTATATGTTCAAACCATCTTAAACTATATTCTCACATTTTATCCTCTATTGGTGTCACTCCCAATTTGTTTCTAATAACCTCATTATTATACGGTCTTTCCTTGTATGACTACTCATCCATCTCAACGTCTTCATTTCTATCACAGACATCTTTTGTAAATGTTGTTGATTAACTCCCAATACTCACAACCATAAAACATGGCAGGTCTAATTGCTGCTCTATAATATTTATCTTTTAACTTTAATGGTATCTCTTGCCAAATGAAAATTCTAAAAGGGTCTATAATAGATCCTTGAATTTGGAGGCTCTGTAATATAAGATTTGGGCCACCTAAGACATGTTTTGGACTAGATGCTGGATCATATTTTAGGGTTATATCTGCAAAACGAAGTAACCCACAAAATTATTTTAGTGGAAAACTTTGTCTCTAGAGGCAAATGGGCCATAAGAACTGAACTTAGGAGCTCCGTAAAAAAATTCAAGTGCCTTCTTCTCTCTCGCGTTGTTATACTGTCTTGTAGGAAAACTACCGCTAAAGAATTAAACATAGAACCATGATTCAAAACTATACACAATAAACTTAATATTGTCCCTCAAAACTATACACAATAAACTTAATATTGTCACTCATCTCTAGACTTTGACCCCATCTTTGTAAGAAAGAAAAAGGAAAAGTGGCTTCACTACTTGCATCACGATTGTCCAAGAAATTTACATTTTAACTGCTTAAGTTATGGTAAATGTGTACCATTGTGGAGAAAACACAATTTTCTAAATAACAATTAAAATGATTAAAAGATCGAACGTGTCATTGCCTATATTCAAGGCACTCCATTTTCCATTAAGGTGGTTAAGAAAAAAAATCCTATTTTCTCATTGAACCCGAGCCAACCCACAGTGTGTGAGAAAATGTGGACTTGGTTTTGGTTTTGGTTTTGGGTCCGGTAATTACATCCAATGGCGTAAATCCCGAGGCCACATCTCATACATCACGTCATAAGTTGCTTTCTTTTAGTTATGTATACGTAGTAGCTTTCAAATTAAGATAGGGAGATGCATTTATCCCTCACATGCTCATGTACAGGTGCAACCTAGTGGACAGATCTACTCAATATTCGCTCTTTTAAGTGAGTCAAACTCGAACCAAGTTTAAGGGTCATTAAATCAAATTTGAATCCACATTGAACCTGACTAAAACTTAGGCTCAGCTTTTGTTACAAATTTCGTCGAATTAATGACCTGATCTTAAGCTTAATTGAAGCTCAAACTCTGTTCGACTTAAGGCAGAAACAAAGTCAAGTTAGTGGAAGCTCTAGCTCGAGCCCAAAATTGTCTGATTCGATATTCCCTAAACAAGTTAATATATAATATACAAACCAAGGAAGCATAAAAGTTGCAGCTCAAGGAAGATGCTATTGATCAAAGGTTTGACATAACCACTTCTGTAGCATTTGCGACAAAATCATAAACAAGTTCTTGACAACCATCGGATCTGTCATCTGCTGTATAATCCTATGCAGGAACTGAACCGTCCGACTGCATTTGGACAGCTGGGATCATCCGTGGGAGTAGACATGGCCGGTTCCGGTTGTCTCGGAACCTGGAACCATAACTGAACCGGTTTTTGACCGGTTTCATTTATGGTTTCATAACCAGCGGTTTCGGTTCGGAATGAGATCTGATTTTCACTTTAAAAATATTTTTAAAAAGATAAAATAAAATCAAGAAAACCGCTTCAATGACAGCTAGACTGGAAGCCTTTATAATCAATCTGCAGTTTCATTGTTGACAAAAGATTTTACTTTGTCATAATCGGGCCTAATTTAAGAGAAACTTTCTGTGAAACTCGAACCGGTTTCAACTGGTAGTTCCAGTTTCGGTTCTGGTGGAGTTAAACATTTTCAAAATCGTAACTGAGCCGGTGAACACCCAGGTTCTGATCCGGTTTGGCTCAGGTTAGAATCGCCGGTCCGAATCAGAACCGGCTATGTCTGAGTGAGAACGTATGACACGACACTCTCTCACTTTTCCTGGATCTTTCAGTTTTCTTGGAACATCTCAAATAAAACAAACAAGTCAGAGAATATTGACGTCATTTCCCAACCAAGCACAAGCAACAAATTACTATTTATTTATCATTCATAAATAGACTCCTATAGAAGAAAATGACCAAAAAGCCCCAAGGTTGGATACAATCATACACATAATGTAATACCCATACGCTTATACATTGTTACATATATAAAAGAATAAAATAAATAATAGACTTGACTTTAATTCACTTCCATCTACTTGTCATCTTGAGTAGAGAGATGAAAGCATACATAATTAACTTACATTGCGACACAAACCCATTGCCTGAAGTTTTAATAATGAAAATTGATGTTATAATCATCATTGTCACTTCACGCTTACACTATATGAATGATACTCATACTAGTTTCTCTTTACGCTTACACTATATCAATTATACCCGTACTAGTTTCTCTTTTAATAGTACAACATTTTTATACTGATTAAAGATTTGTTAGTTGAATAACTTGTTATTCCCTCAAAGGTAATAAGTTATTATTATTACATATTTAGACCAGTTTGTGTTAATCGTTCTAATGAGGTCGACCTTCGAGAGGTCAGTCAAGGAGGAGCCTCAGTTTGAGTTCTTTTGGTTGTATGGTGTATATTCTTCCTAGCCAATCAAGCTCAAGATTTGACCGTTGACCGGGTTGATGCCTAGATTAAGTGAGCAAGTGGGTTAGGTTCTGGAGCTGAAGTAGGTCATAAGGTTGAACCGTTTTTAACGCAAAATTATTGTATTGCCTTTAAAGTATTGCTGTTATAATCAATCTACTGATGTCTTTAAAAACTGCTTGTACTGTCACCAATATATTCTCTCGGAAATCTGAACGCGTACAAGTCAATGATTTTAAAGATTTTAAAACTATATTAAATAAAACGCTTTACATATTTTGCATCTACCGTCGACGTGCACGAAAATGCAGCATGAACTCGATATACATCACAGGGATACTCTCCTTGGTTCACTTCCTCTACATGGACATATGTGACACGGAAACGTTCCCGTTATGCTATCTAAATGTGTTTTCAAGTAACCTGCATGCCTATACGGTAGCATTCAAAAGCAGTATTTAATCAAATGAATGATTTTATTCTAATAAAATATTTTATTTGATTAAATACTGTTTGAATTTCAATGTACCAGCATTCAATTTTGACACGAACCATGAACTTGAATCTCTCTCTCTCTCTCTCTCTAGGACGAATATATGTAAGGCAGACACGCCATTTTGGCAGTGCTCAGGCATGTAGTATTTTGCTTCTTTACATAAAATTCATTCATTTTGGTTCAAAAGGATTTTTATAAAATTATTAAAACGCTACATGTTCCGTGTCCAAAGTTCCAAAGTTCTCCACACGGGTCTCACAAGGGGAACCCAGACTACCTTTTCCCACCACTACGTATCCCCGTGTCCATGTGAACAAAAATGGCGGGCGCCACTTAAGGTCTGGGTCGAGCCACGAAGACCAAACCACCATCTTCGTACCCGTTGAGGGCATACTCGTAAATTTCTGGGAATGCACCGTGCGCAACCACACCATTTCTCTCCCCTCTAGAAAGTGAACGCCCTCTCCGTCTTCTCTTGCTATCCTTGTGGCCAACGGCCCACCGTCCGCCACCATGGGAGAAGGAGGAGGCGGAGTTGGCCTGAATATGGAATCGGCGGCGTCTGCGATCGGCGTGACGGTTCCGGTACTACGGTTCCTCCTCTGCTTCGCGGCGACAGTGCCGCTAGGATGGTTCTGGCGCTTGGTCCCGGGCACTTTCCCGAAGCACGCCTACGTCGCCTTGACCGGCGCCTTTCTCTCGTATCTCTCCTTCGGTCTCTCCTCTAACCTCCACTTCCTCATACCCATGACCCTCGGCTACGCTTTCATGCTTCTCTTCCGCCGGCAAGCCGGCCTGTTCACCTTCCTCTCGGCCTTCGGCTACCTCATCGGATGGTAAGTCTTCTCCCTAATCGTCTCCTCTGTGTCTAGTTCATTGGTTTTTTTTGGTTTACATCTCTTGGTAGTTGTGGCAAATCATGGAATCTTGTAAATGAGCGATCGTTTTCTTTTGTCGCGAGGAATCCCCCGAGTTGTGGAAATTGAATCTAACATCCTTTTGCGTGTCTTCAAGAAACTCCTTTGAGAAAGGATTGAAGAAATGAAGGTGTTTTTGACTCGGTGCAAGAGTCCGACGTTTTATTTCAAGTTAGATTTGTGTTCTGCAGAAACATTATTCTAGCGAGTCTCATTTGTGGCGTTTCCTTGAAATTCTTGATATAAAGGTGTTTTTGACGCTGTGCAAGAGTCCGATGTTTTATTTCAAGTTAGTTTTCTGTTCTGCAGAAACATTATTCTAGCAAGGCTCATTTGTGTCGTTTCCTTGAAATTCTTGATATAAAGGTGTTTTTGACGCTGTGCAAGAGTCCGATGTTTTATTTCAAGTTAGTTTTCTGTTCTGCAGAAACATTATTCTAGCGAGGCTCATTTGTGTCGTTTCCTTGAAATTCTTGATATAACCATTACTTGTGGTGTTTCTGCGTTTTTGCTTTTCTCTCTCTGTGTGTGTCTATCTCTGTCTCTGTGCCTGTGGGTTTTCTAGCCAGAACTCGTGCTTGTGTCAGAAGTTTGCATTTCTCAAGGAAATCTGTGCTGGTGTGAGAGTGCTTTTGCGGCCATCCTTCGTGTTGTTATTGGTTCTCACCTTATCCAGCATAGGCTAAGCTGTTTGAGCGAGGCACTATAGATGTGGGTGGGGTCTTTCATGGCCACTCGCACGTGCGCCCTCTTTGGTATTTTTGTTTTTAAATTATTATTATTTGCTATTCTATCGTTTGATTATTAATCTTGCATGGGCCTTTTGGTGGAAATCGTCCTTTGATTGCCAGATGGCGAGCTTTTCCTGTTAAATTAGAAACTGGCGTCATAAATGAGTAAGAAACATGGAAGGTCTCTCTCTCATATCAACCACGTCAAGCATGCTGAAGGTGGTAAATGAGTGAAGACAGCTTGAATGGTTTGGATCGATTATACCTTCAATCGACCGCGGAGGTCATTTATTTTGTTTAATGCATGTATAACCAAAACCTTATAGCTATTTAAACATGAAATCGCCATCATTTGTGTTGAAAGGCTCTCAACTGTTTGATAACATTCCCCGATTCTCTATGATGTTTGTGCTTTATTTTTACTAATGAACTGCTATTTTGACACATCCGAATCAAAATCTTGTATTTTGTTTCCTCGATAGAAAGGATAAAATTATGAGTTTGCTTTTGATTAGCCTTTAATAATCATGACGCGTCTGATTTCGTATGGCAGCCATATGTATTATATGAGTGGGGATGCATGGAAGGAGGGAGGCATCGATGCAACTGGTATCTTCTCATGGGCCTAGTGGATGATATTGTTTCTTTGACCTCTGGGAAGATTTTTTGCTTAAATTTCTTACTATTTAAATTTCATTTTTGTTCTGCTTCATAATGATTATACTAGAAACTTAAGTGAAACAAATAAGCTAATTTTACCAAATTTTAGTGACCAAAATTTCGCAGCATACTGATTTGGCTGGCATTATATATGTAGAGGATAAAGGGATAGTTCTTTCTTAAGACAATGTTATTATGGCCAAATTCTGGTTGAGGGAAAATAAAGGAAATTTGGACTTGATAATGAAGAAATTTAAACTTGGTAAATTTTTTGTCGCCCCTTTCTCTAATTCTCTTCCAATCTGTTAATTATGCTCATTATTTGGAGCTAATCCATAGTTTTCATGATCCTTATTCATTCCTGAGCTCTTGCAATGTGATTACCTCGAGGTTGGGTTTAACATGTCAGGGGGGTTCGAGCGGCTTACCTTCACACTGGAACTTAACTTAGGATTGAGGCCAGAGGCTCCTGATTCATTGGATTGCTGAGATCTGTGTGCCTCTCCAAAATTATGATTGGAAAACCAGTTATTTCATCTGCATTGTGCATATGTAATATCGCTTTACGTTTTCCCAAACATATAAATGTGTTACGATTACTAACATTCAGCTTGCTGGTTGGTAATATGTAATATGTGCTCATATTGGTCAAGCTGATAGATATCTGGTTGGTGTTGCTTTTGTTTAAGTTCTTATGCGACCTGATTCTCTCTTGGCAAGAGTTAGGTTGTTTTTATGGTTGATCTCGATAAAAAATTTTGAACTTCAGCTAGTTTGTTGGTACCAATCAAAAGTTTTGAACTTCAGCCTTCAGAATGAACATGTAAATTGCCACTTCAAGCTACACTATTTTTGATGTAACTGCTGATTATTTATTTGCCTTACTAGGTGCTTTAATGGTCTTGACGCTTAAAGTTATATCGTGTGCAATAAACTACAGCGATGGAATGTTGAACGAAGAGGGCCTTCGGGAGTCCCAAAAGAAGTACCGGCTACTTCGTTGCCCTTCCTTGGTTGAATATATTGGTTACTGCCTTTGCTGCGGCAGCCACTTTGCAGGACCAGTTTATGAAATGAAAGACTATCTTGAGTGGACAGAGAATAAAGGGGTGGGTAACTTTCGAGAAGATAGTCTAGTTCTTCTCTTAATCTAAATCAACAATAATTCCCTTAATCTAAATCAACAAAAAAATGGAATGAACCTTTTCTTTTCCTTCCCTAATCATACAGTTGTGGAGCCCTGATAGTAAGAGAAAACCTCCTTCACCGTATGGAGCTGTGCTGAGAGCCCTTGTTCAAGCTGCTATATGCATGGGTTTCTACTTGTATTTGGTACCATACTTTCCATTGTCCCGATTTTCAGAGCCTATATATCAGGAGTGGGGATTCTGGACAAGACTGGGCTACCAATACATGTCTGGGTTTACAGCTCGTTGGAAATATTATTTTATATGGTCCATCTCAGAAGCAGCAATTATAATATGTGGTCTTGGTTTTAGTGGTTGGACAGAAACTGTCCCTCCAAAACCACGATGGGATCGTGCAAAAAATGTTGATATTATTGGGGTAGAGTTTGCCTCCAGTGCAGTGGGTATCCCCCTTGTGTGGAACATTCAAGTCAGTACTTGGCTAAGATACTGTGAGTTTCTTTTCCTTCACATGCTTTTAAGCATTTTAATATTTCCATGTATCAATTCACTGTTTGAAACTCAGCCCATGTAAGGGATCACCCTTGCATGGTCGGTCCTAAGTCCGGATAAGGAGGAGGGTTACGTTAGGCTTCCATGAGTCAGCATAAAACTTTGTCGGACTTATTTATCATGAATTCTACAAATTATGATAGGGCTATGTGGAAACAAAGAATTCATGTAGCCGGCCCCATCTAGTATAGGAAAAGGCTTAGTTGTTGTAGTTGTTGTTGATATCAATTCACTGTTTTAGATTCTTCTAGTACATTTGAGACTGAGATGTGCAGGGAAACTCTGTAATGTGAAAAAAGAAATCTTTGGCGTTGACTATGTGTTTATTTTCTTTAGTAGTGGAAATAGTTTTTGTTGGGATGGGAGCTACGATATCAAACCGTAGGTGAAACTTTTTACGTCCATTGGCTGCCTTAGTTTTTAATGGTTCCTTTTGCTAATATTTTCATGTTTTCTGAAATGCGGTCACAGGGAGAAGTAGGTTTTGGACGACACAATTTTGTTTTGGTTATATTTGTTAATGTACAGATTTGATACTTGCAGATGTTTATGAAAGACTCATCCAGAAAGGTAAAAAACCAGGCTTCCTGCAATTGTTGGTAACACAGACAGTTAGTGCTGTTTGGCATGTAAGTGGTTCTTGTATCTTCCTTGGATTTTTTATTATAACAAAGTGATATTCTATGGATATTCAGATTCCTCTGGACCTAGTAGTTTGCTTCCACAAGTCCATGACTAGTTTGCATTCTGGACCCTATGTAGAAATATTTGTCTCTGAAACCTTTTCTCTTTAACTTGTCAATTGTTGATAGTTGTGCACATAATATATGTGGAAATTATTTTTAAGCAAGCCTACCATGAATATATGTTGTACATACTAGTTATTCTCTACTGATGGAAGCACATTTTTTACCAAACTCAGTACAACAACAAACAACAACAACTAAGCCTTTTCCCATACTAGACGGGGTCGCGTACATGGATTCTTTGTTTCCACATATCCCTATCGTGTGCCATGCTAGCAGTTAACTCACAAAAAGCCCGATCATTCTTTATTGTTTCTTTCTAATACTTTTGTGGTCATCCTCTACCTCTTTTAATACTTTTCAAATTTAGTTTTTCATACCTTCTTAAAGATTCTTCTTTTGATCTTCTTTCTATATGTCCAAACCATCTTAAACGATATTCTCTCATTTTATCCTCTATTGGTCTCACTCCTAATTTGTTTCTAATAACCTTTATGTATACGGTCTTTTCTTGTATGACCACTCATCCATCTCAACATCTTTATTTCAGTCACATACATCTTTTGTACATGTTGATGATTAACTGTCCAACTGCCCAACTGCCCAACACTCATAACCATAAAACATGGCAGGCCTAATTGCTGCTCTATAATGTTTACCTTTTAACTTTAATGATATCTTCTTATCACAAAGAATACCTGATGCTCCTCTCCATTTTAACCAACCAGCATTAATTCTATGTGTAACATCTCCATCAATTCTTCCATCACTCTGAAAAATTGACCCTAGCTATTTAAAACTTTCCTTTTGGGATGCAATATGTGAATTTCTATGTCCTCTGAGGTAACCAAATGATCAAACTTACATTCCATATATTCTGTCTTTGTTCTACTAAGTCGGCGGCCTTTGCTTTCTAATGTTTCTCTCCATAGTTCCAATTTTTGACCAAACGCAGTAAAGAATGAAATTCCTCTTATGCTTACACCTATGCCTTTATGCTTACACCTATGCCTATGAAAAGTAGTAATATTGCGGATATGAATTGACTCATACTTCAAATCTTTGCGTGTTACTTTCTGAGCGTATGTAAAATCGAAGTTATTCTAGTAGCCGTCTGGCTTGGATGTCATTCAGAGTCGTAGTTTCACATACACTGTTTGTAGAAATGGTTTGGAACTTGGAACTACTAACATTTTGTGGAATATAAGAGCCAGTTTAGATATTATATCAGCCTATATTAAACTCTTTCTATGTCGTACCTGGTTTTGATCAACATTGATCTCAATCAGCCAGTCGCCAGAAAAATATGCAGCCTAAGAAAAAAATATGTGAAAAGCCATCCTACTAGACCGTATAATATTTGTTCCAGTGCTAACTGGTTTCTGTTGTACAGTATCACAAGTGTGGCAATATAGGTTGCGCCTAGTTTGTTACTGTTCAATATTCTTTTGCAGGGACCATATGATGGAAGTTCTATTTTTTCTCATATCCCCTGATTTGCAGGGATTATATGCTGGATACATCATATTCTTTGTGCAGTCTGCACTCATGATTGCTGGCTCCAGAGGTACCTTCTATTTATGTTGCTAGGCCTTTTTCGATGGTACATGAGCTATTATATTATGTGTGATAACTTTCTTCGGCTTGCTATTTGTCAGCTATTTACAGATGGCAGCAAGCCATTCCAACCAATTTGGATATCTTAAGGAAGGCATTGGGTTTAACGAACTTTGCCTATACACTGCTGGTTTTGAACTATTCCTGCATTGGCTTCATGGTTAGTAGACTGTTGCTTGAGTTCCTCTGTCTGATTGCTCTTCTCTTGAAAGTTTTGTTTCTGTTACGTGTGCAGCGACTGAGAGGCCATTAATGCCTGGGTTTTCTACAAGGAAGCGCCTATTTGTTTTTACATTAGAATGGAATCAGGGCAAATTCCAGTGCTTGATCCCATAATAATGTTTCTGTCCTATTTTGGTAGAAAGCAGTAAATTAATATGACCAAGTACTGAGTTTTCATTTCAGGATTTCAGTCACAAAAATGATCTGTGGAATGTGAATTAGTTGACAAGCTTTGACGAAAAATAGGACTTCAGGATCCACATTGTCTCATTGGAATCATTGTTTTTGCTTGTGATGTCAGCTGTTAGCATGCTGAAATGCAAATTTGCTGAATGAAAAAATCAACACGGATGTTTGTTTTTCATATTATGGGATTTTATCTTTTCATGAAGGTATTGAGCCTGCATGAGACTCTGGCTTCATATGCAAGTGTATATTATGTGGGCACCATTGTACCAATCGTCGTGATCCTCCTCAGCTACATAATCAAGCCATCAAAGCCAACAAGATCAAAAGCTCATAAAGACTAGTGAAACATGTTTGGAAGTTTAAGGTGGTTTTTAGTTCCTGTAATCCTTGTGGTCCACTGTTCAAAATGAGATGAAGCTTGCCTCGCTAGCAAGAGACTCAAACTTGGTGGTTCATTTTTTGATAGACAGGCTTATTGTTGATTCATCCGTATCGACCGGATATTATCATGATCTAGTTTCTTGATTTTTGTATTTTTGGGCATTTTCACATTTGTTAACACTTATGTTGGTCCTGCAATTCCCTGGAAAGCTCTAGGAGTATTTTTGCATGACTCTGCACGCATCCTGCTGTGTGTATACTAATCCACACAACAACAACAACAACTAAGCCTTTTCCCATACTAGACGGGGTCGGCTACATGGATTCTTTGTTTTCACAGATCCCTATCGTGTGCCATGTTAGCGGTTAACTCCCAATAAGCTAGATCATTCTTTATCGTGTGTATACTAATCCACACGATGCTGGATAATTTTATGGGATTCAAATGCGACTATTTAGTACACTATTCGTCGAGCTATCTCATTTTATGCAAGAAAATAACGAACTGAGTCCATGGAGTATGGGCACCATTAGAAGTTCAACTACATTGGCTTTGAGTAGGAAATTGCATTGTGGAATATCATATATCTTATAAAATGAAATGAAATTGCTTCTATAATTTGTGATGCGAAGATTATGCTCCTTAAGTAACTCGCTTTTTGGAAATTGATCTCAAGGAAACTCGCTTCTAATAATTTGTCATATATCGTGATTCCCACTCTCCTGAGAGTGACTTTTGCTTTTGATACGTCTGTTGCTTAGGCGGAAAGCAGCAAGTTATTGCTCGCCGACCAGTCTAGCACAAGATTACTTGTTCAGATGACCCGGCCATGATTCATTCCAAGTTCATGATTCATGCGTGGTATTATTTGTGCCTAACTTGTATGTGATAAGGTTTTCCATTGGAACGATAATCGTGTTTCCTGTCACAGCTTATTGTGTATGATAAACTTTTTCCTTTGTTCTTGATATGTCTCAACTAGTTACCTACTAAAAGAGTAACCCGCCCGACATCCCTTAGTAGCATGATTTTGGAAAGAGGGTGGAGGCGTGAGAAGCGTGGCTTTAGTCTCAACTGCAAGTTGTATGGTTTGGTTCATAAACTATATTAGGATAGCAAGGCAAGGTAAAGAACCTGTCACGCAGCGTTTTAAAATACCTGCTACATATCTTTTACTCCTTTAACTTTTGTTAAAATCTTATGATGTAAATTTCGTCTCGAAGTTAAGTTTGTGTTTTAGTCTCTTAGTTTAAATGCCGAGATTACTGTAATAAGTAACTGTAAACTGTCCTTGGTAGACGAAGATCCTCTCGGAAGGAGCTTACCCATCCCAGCTCATCGGTGAGGAGTCCATTTACAAGAGAAAAGAAACTTTTCTTTGGCAAACCGTCCTTCGTTATCTTGGAGGGTTAGCGGGTAGTTAAAAATACTGTATTTATTTCTCTAAGGATGGCCAGCTTGAAGACTAAAATTGAATGCAAAGGGATTTTATAGGCCATACTGATGACGTTCTGTAGTGAGATACAGATACTATAAATGTTGCGGGGGAATTCAGAAGATGATCTACTGCTAAAGTTTGATATAACATTAGATGGCGTTAAAAAACCTTTTCGAATACAGAACGTTGCTGTAAAGTCTGACACAGGTGGTTGTTGTGGCGGTGGTGATGGTAGTGGCGATGAAGGACCGCAGATGGTCATCACCGCAATGGCGGGGAGTGAATAAAATTTTATTAGAATAAAAGAAACAGGTCCTCAGTCATCTCTTGATTCGCATCATCAAAATTGTGTACATAAACGAAAATGGTTCATTTGAACGACCAAGTACAGAAATTAAAAGAATATAAATAGAACCTAGCTTAGACATAACGAATATCTAGACGCAGGAACTTACTTTTGGGGTACAATAGAAAGGCTGAAGCAAATGCACGTCCCCGATATCGAACTCATGACCTTGTGAGTAGACACCCCCACCCCATGACTAAAACACACTGCCCATGATTGAAGAGAAGCGCTCAACACCTGATCAAGAACTCTGGGATATCAAAACTCCTAATCAAGTTGACCGCCGAGTATTTTCTCTCAGAAAGGAAAAGAAAGGATCACCGGAGTATAAAGTTCATCCTCAGGATAATGGAGACCTTAATATTGCTACTTCTATGTCTTTACCTGTTTTCCATAATAATCAAGACGGCGTTTCACAAAATATTTTAGACACAAACTATCCTTCCGAGGCATTTTCTTACGTCCAACTTGGCCCCGACCTCACCACCAATGAAGAGAAGATGTAAGCAAAACGAATGCGATTTTCATACGTTTCGTCTAAGTACAAAATGTTTATGCTGCTAACTCGACGGGAAAAAGGACCCGAAAAGGGTCTTTGCAAACAACTATGGACAATGATACAATAGGAAGAGGTATGCAACCGCAGCCATCAACTGAATGACAACACATTTTACTGAACCACATATACAAGACACTCTAGTAGCATGACGCATTAAGGGAAACCAATCTAAAACTCTGGATCCATCAAACATGCCAAAGGAGACTAGAATAACCAAATTCATTCATCATCGGATCCATGGCTGTCAGAGTCCTCGTCGTCACCCAAAAGAGTTCGAAGGATTGCAAGGTTCCATCCCCTTGTAGCCCTCATCTGTCTGATCCTTGCAGCAAATGAAAGCCAACCCACAGAACTAGCAGTCTCATCAGCTGAAGATGACCTCGGAAGGTAAGGAAGATTACCCTTCCCAGGGAAATACTTCAAGCCGCATTGTCCCGAGTGTATGTCGATGTCAACATCAAATTCTTGCAACGGTCTTCCCACGACTTGAACATGGCAGACACTTCAAAAACAACAAAAGGCAATCAGGTCACACACATGCCTGTGCAAGCAAGCACACACAGACATGCACACATACACATTCTTATCTACGGTGATGGGGAAAATTGGAAGTAGCAGAGAACAACAAATAAGCTGCCTACAATTTTTCCTTTTTCTAGTGCCATCTTCTGGAAACTTTCAGAAACGGTAGGAAGGACGGGTTATAAATATTAGGTAGATCAGACATCGTTTACTAGTCTTCCCACCTTTTGCAACCTTTTCTTGCATATTAATGTGAATTAATTTTTTTTAAACTGCTTTGCAGCATGACAACATGTGGTTCCCTGCCTCAGATCAGAGCCATCAGTCTTGATATTTCTGGAGACGAGATATCCATCTCAACCAAGTATTTGGATGGTTGGTCAGTAGAATCATAACAGCAGGAACCAGAATCCAGAGACGGTGCATAGAAAGTGACTTCTTGGAAATATATTTATGACATATTTAACCAACCATCACCGAAAAAAGAAAGATAGGATCTCACATATTAAAGCACATTGAAATGATAGGATGAAATTCGTGCCAAATCATAGAGACCTGGTGAACGAGGGATTCAAATGTGCAGTTTGTTGTCATCTTTCTTTCCTCTGCAGTTTTTTTTTCTAGGTAGGTTTAGAAATATCTAGAACCACAAAGAATGTTAGATCATATAACATGAACGAGAGACAGTCTGACAAGGCTAAGTGCAGCAGGCCCACATTACAAATAACTACCATCAGAAAGTACACTGGCATCTCCGACTGTTTCAAGAGCAAACTCCTAGGGATGCTTCTTATACCAATAGCAATAGCCAGTGTTGTCTGACGCGTATCGTATCGTGTATCGCTGGACTCCACGATATGGGCATATCGTATCGTACTTTAATATTAAAATAATACAAAATTTAATTAAAAATCAATAAAAATTAATAAAAACCCAAAAAAAAAATCAGGAAAAATCTGGTAATTGCTTTAAATTCATATTCTGTAAGTTTAATACAGATTGAGCATTCAACATTGAACAATTGCATCCAAATTTACATATTTTGAATCCAAAAAATGAAATACAGATTACAGACACAGTTACATTTTACAAATTATAATTAGGATCATCAACTAAATAATCTTCATCTTCTCCTTGTTGCAGATCGTCATCATCATCATCAGCGTCACCTTCTTCTTCGAAATCAAATTCTTCGTCTCCTTAATGTTGTTGTTGCGTTCCTTCCAAATTAATCCAAGCAATGTCTTCTTTACTTAGGAGGGCATTTTCTTCAGTGTCTTCTATAACCCAATCTTCTAATATATCAAAATTATCCAAACTTATTGGATTGAACTGACTTTCTTCTCTATTTACTTTTTTTAATTGCCTACGACAAACAAAGATAAACAATTAGTAAATAATATTAACAATTAAAGACTGAAGTTAAACAATATTGAATTGAAAATTTGAAAGTAATACAACATTACCTTTCACGAAGGCGCATGTTACAACGAATATAAACTAAATCATTTAGTCTTTTATGTTTCAACCTGTTGCGCTTCTTTGTATGGATGTGTTCAAAAACACTCCAATTTCTTTCACAACCTGTTGCACTAAAGGTTTGGCTTAAGACTCTCACTGCAAAATCTTTAAGGTTTGAAAAATCAGTTCCAAACCTTTTCCACCAAACATATGTAGAAAAAGATAAACATTATAGACATAATCCACAATAATGTAAGATGAAACTTAAATATGAAAATAAACAATTTACCTAAACGCATCGTAGTGCGGTTGCGAATTGCAACAGGCAAACCCATCAAGTGGAGCATTATCATATATCTCCATCTCTCGATGTATCGCATCTGCTATACTCTCATCAGGGACTAATCTGTCGATACATTCAATGATTCATCGATTAACCTCACCGTCCCTTTTGAAGGTTGCTGAGTACCTGAATGATGGGTTTATATAGTAGGTTGCTGCATGAATAGGCTGATGTAATTGTTTATTCCATCTACTATCAATTATTTTTCACACGGGCACATAATCTCTCTTTTTTTCATTAAAGTTATTTCTGATCGCTTCTTTTGCCCTGTCCATGGCTTCATAAAGGTAAGCCCATAGATGGTTTCTCTTCGCTGTCAGTCAATCTTAAAACTTTTACTAAAGGATAGGTAATTTTTAATAATCTGCATTCCAAAATGAACTTCTAAAAACTATTTCTGCAATCTCATTCAACTTTCTATTCCTTCTGTTTTGAGGCAACTCTGCAAATTGTTGCCACTCATCTGAGGAGAACATTCACTTTAAAGCTTGCTTCTGTCTCACAATACTCTGTACACATAAAAAATTTGTTGCAAACCGAGTTGCAGCTGTGCGAAGAAGCTCTGCACCTTCTGTGTATCTCCTCATCATACACAAAACAAATGCATGGTTATAAATGAATTTTGTAATATATTGGCAACACTCAGTTGCTGCCTTTATTTCATCCATCTCACCAATGTCCTCGAGGATGAGATCTAAACAATGAGTTGCACATGGTGTCCAGTAGAAAGTCCCATAAATATCAGCTAACTCCTTCCCAACTGCTTTGTAGTTAGCTGCATTATCTGTAATCAATTGAACTACATTTTCTAAACCAACCTCCTGTATAACCTTATCAAATTCCTATCGTAGGATCTCTACAGTGTGCCTCTCCTTTGACATATCTAGAGATCTCAAAAACATGAGTCCTTTAGGACAATATACAAGAAAGTTTAGCAATGTCCTTCCTCGCCTATCGGTCCATCCATCTGCCATAATAGTACATCCCGTTTCCTTCCACGATTGTCTCAAAGTCGAACAATATTACTGCACTTCAATGACGGTCTGATCTAATATCTTCCCTCTAACTTCTGATAAGAGGCATCCTGTATCCTGGACCAATGTTAGCAATTGCATCTGCCATTGCTTGAAAATGAAAACTGTTTTCTGCATTAATTGGAATGCATGCATCATAAAACCATCTTCTCACTGCAAGGTCTGCCTAATCATGCAATTGTTCTAAAGCCATAGCAGCACAAATTCCAGGTTGAGCACCAGGTGTAGTAAAAGGAGAAAAGAACGAATGTATGGTAGAAGAAGTTCTTCCTCTACTCCTTCCTGAACTTCTTCTTCTGCCACCTCCAAAGTCTTCAGTTGCAACCCTCTTTCCCCTGTTAGGTGCTCACGAACTGCTACTACCAATCTCTGTTCTAGCATCTCAAGGCAAACTATCAGTGAATCCAACTCCAGTGACAGTAGCATCATCAGCTTTTTCACACATTTGGAAATCATTCTTTTGTTGTCTCCTTTCCTGTATGCTCTCAATCATCTGCAAGCATTGTTATTTAATACCTTCTGGTACACTTCTAACTCTGCCTGTGCATGGAGCAACTTCTTCCCTGGTTTCTGCTAGGTGGTGTTTCAACCTTGAAATTTCACCACTAACCACTTTTTCACAAAATAAGCATATAATTTTTAACCTAGAACCCTCAACTGGTATACCCCACTGCCATGCCGGATCATCAGACCGATAATGGGAGTCTCTACCACCCCTTCCTACCATCTCAATGGAGTACTTTAATTCAAACAAAAACTTGAAAATAAAAGCACTTTGTAAATTCCCAATCTTCAAATAACACTCAAATGGAGTGTCTCTCACTTCATGAATGCAATAAAAATCGTATACACACACTTAATAACTTCATATTTTGTCATTAAAAAAAATGAAATAACACAAAAAAACAACAAATATAAAAGAAAAAAATAGAAAAAAACATTAAAAATATACCTAAATCCGAGTTTAGAGGCTTGCACGGACACCGTAGGGTACGATTTTAGAGCTTTGAACACAAAGGAGGCGAAAACCGACTCTTAGGGAGCTTGAGGAACCCAAAATGAGAGAGGAAATCATGGGTTTCGGTCGGCCTATAAGGGTCCCAGGGCGTATCGCACAGTATCGTGGTGCGATGCGATACACCCGCATTCATGATACAGGCCCCCGTATCGTATCGTGCCGTATCGTACGATACGGTGCGATACGGATAACACTGGCAATAGCTTTATCACTTGTGTGTATATATAAATATGCGTGTGTGTGAAGCTCCATGAAGATATAACAATGAGACCGTGGCACCATGAATTAATTCAGAATGAAAAAATATCAAAGATACTAACCATATATAATACAAGTCATCCATCTGTTGCTTCTGAATTCTACCTAGAAATTCAATCTGCAATATCCCTCCGATGCATAAAACTGGATTTGGGAGCTTAAAAATCTGCAGGTGATTTTGCTGTTTAACAAAGCAATGAAATAATTAATGATATTATACTGTACTGTATTATACTACAAACACTCAACACTATATACATACATGCATGCATGCATATATATATATATATATATATTATAATATGAGACGGAAAAAAATTTTGTTGTCTGCACATGGTCTATGTTATAGACCTTATGGTTATAGTTGAATACCATGATTAGGACATGCTATAAACAATCCATCCTGAAAAAAATGAAAAGGATGCAGTGCGACAAGACTACAAATACAACAACAACTAAGCCCTTTCCCATATTAGATGGGGTCGGCTATGCCACAAGACTACAGATACTGGATGAAAATTGTTGAACTGTTTATATTTGCTTGTGGGTAGAAGAAACATCTAGTAATGGAACCAATCCAATAATACCATATAATTTGGCCAAGATGTATCCGTGATGTTATTAATTTAAAGTTGTCAAATAGGAAATAATACTTCGTGCAAGATAAGAATCAGCACTCATCACTAAACTTATCAACTTTAGAAAGCAGATAGCCTTTCACTGTATGCTGTGTTAGTTACCTGCGTCATTGAAAACAATGGTGAAATATATGTCCAACGATAATTATCTTCTGCAGATCCGTCATTTGATATGAGCTCAGATGAAACATCACCTACAGTGTCCAATGGTACCTTCGGGTAACCCAGTTTAAATCGCACTGACTTGGCAGAGTACATAGGATAACCCACTTGAAAGAACGCTGTAAAAATGTCCGAATGATAAGGAATAAGATTATCCTACGATGATGATCATTACTGGAAGAAACAAAGAACAACATGAACCTTGAAATGGGTGGACGTTGACTTCATGCACAACGCATAAGCGGGAATTCAAATAGTATGTCAATGTCTCCGGTACTTCGGTACTGATTTCTCCTTCACTTGACCAATATGAAAACCTCCCATCCTCACCATGGCATGGTTGCAGCGTTTTGTCAATGCTTTCATCTGGATAATTATCAGTGCTTGAAGCAGCAATTGACCTTTGGATACACCCCTTATCTATGGGAGGAGAAAGGAGACTTTGAACTAACCAGGCATAGGTTTTATGCTCACACTCCAGTTTTCTCCAATCCTGAAAATCGCTACTCCCCACGCTTGCACCTCCAGCTAAGGAGCTGTCCTCCACCCGAGTAAACATGGATGTTTCTGGAAAAAGTTCCAAGCACAGCTCCTTACAGAAACTATTGGCCACGGCTGCAGCATCCACAGTGATGTCAGAACAAACAAAAGACTCATAACCAGATAAACATTGAATTAAAACACCCACACAGCGACTGCCAAAGCTTACTAAGCAAAAAGTCACTGCTAAATCTATGTCCCAAAAAAGGCCTAGACTAGTCATTACAAGCAAACGTACAAATTAAGCTGCAATTAAGCACCACACACGTACAGTTCCATCATAAATAGCACAACTCAATGAGATTTGAATAAAACATCAAAACAGCAACATGAGAGTTCATGTCCTCACAGTAAATTATGTAGTGAAATAATAATGTATTTCTTGTGACTGAACTTGAACCACAATGGGCTAAAGATATAGAAATGCATGTCTTCGTATGTATGCATATTGATTGAATGAATGATAACTTTTCTTGTACTTACAGTTTTAGGAACCTAGTGTATGGGTGACAGTCTAAGATGATAAAGCTGACACAAAAAATGCTGGATCAGCACGGCCATGCTGCTTCTGGGCATAATGTGACAACGTAGGGCCGTAGGCACTCCCATAGCTAGCTTAGGCATGGGCTTTCACAAAATTCACAAATGCTGAATGCTTCATCATCATTACAAGGCCTTATGAACACTGAATTTGGTAAGATACTCATAAAAAGCTGAGATAGCAGTCACACAAGAGGCCCTCTTGACACTTCAGCAGAGTATGAAGGCTTGATATTTTTAGCTCTAGATGAAAGCACTAAACTTGTTAACATAATTACTCAGTAGGGACCAATTGCCGTTATCTTATCCCAGTTATCGTGAACTCTAATAAAGTCGCAATGGTCAGCCAATGCCTGGACATCAACAACATATGGAAGCCACACCTTGACAATTTCATTTGTAGTTTAAGAACTCTTAAGTTTTAACTGTTACCAGCAAATCAGCAATTGTCATCATTTTATCCTATTTACAATCAAAGATATTGGTGCTCTCAACATTCGGCCAAACTAAACATCAATGAATCATGAGATTTCCACAGAAATGTCCCCAATATTCAAGTACTTGTACGATCATTACAGTATAAAAATGAACTATTTCAGTAAGATAACAACCTACATTATTTGATAGTCCTCATGAAGGGGATAGATTTCAGATGCTATTAACAGCTAAGCTCTGATGAAACCATCCGACAAATGCAGAAACCAAGAAAAGAATACAGAAATCTAATCAGAAACGCACTGGGGGAACTTCGAAGACAAGAGAAAATAAACTAAAAGAGAAAGAACATACTGAATCTCCTCCATGCCCTTGAAACGGACGAAATCCGCACTAAATCTGCAGGATCCTTCAAACACTTCATCACGGACACTGACATATCATTCCCGATCCATTCTAGAAAATCTCCACAAATACCCATCTCGCTGTCCAAGAATCGATTGCAAAAGGGAGATGAAAACAGAGGAAGAAAACAAGCCCTAATTTTAGAATCAAACGAAAATCCTACGAATTGCCCCGTAAAAGAAGGGGAAAGCAAAACGTAACCTAATCACGGATAGAGAAAACTAAAAATATCGCATCCCCAAAGAGGCAATCGATGTAGGATCGAGAGAAAAGCACACTCCGAGATAGCCAACAAACAACAAAACTATAAAATCTGCAATATATCGCAGAAATGGTAACCAAAAGGGAAATTTCTAACGAAGCGAATTCAAGCAAAATCTTAATCGCTAAAGAATCGCAAATAACACCCAAAAACTATCTCTTCATCAAACAAGTGAGCAATGCTCCCACCTAATCGGACTAGAACCCCAACACCGAAAAGAGAAATACCAGAAACGCACTTAAAATTCCGCTGAACAAAAACGACAAAGTAAAACATCAGAAAAGTTCCAGAAATTCACCACTATACTGCCGATCGGATCTGCTGCCAGAGGGGGAGAGAGAGATCCGGATTTGGGCGGATTTTCTACTGTTCGAGTGATGATGATGGCGACGGTAGAATGAAGACGAATTACTTGCGCTATAAGATTGCCATAGGACATAAGCGTCATTTTCATTTTCTCTGCCGGTTTAACGTCCACGTATTTCACGCATTCCGGCGTCAGTACGAAATCATTGTCCGCGGGCGTTGCCGGAAGACAAAGAGAGGGTTAGCAAAAGACTAAATTATACTTCTCAAGTGTAGAATTTCTTCGACCAGGGAGCGTGGTACGTTTTGCTTTCCGAAGTCGGTAACAGCAAACTGTTAAGAAACCGCCGCTGCTGCTGCTGCCACACTAGAGTCTCGAAAGATCAAGCCAATCGTCTTGAACTACCACGTGTACAAGGTGGCTATCTTTAAACAACTCCTTGAGTCGGTACTACTCGTGATTCGTCGAGCCAAAGTCGGATGAAGCAAAGATTTATTAAATCCGTACATGACATGCTAGCAACACTACATATGTTAACATATCAAAACAAATTTCAAGCTTTCACAAAATAAATATACTTACAAACATATTTTTTGCTTTTCAAATACAGATATCAGTCATGTATCTTTTATATTAGACGGTTAAACTTTAATATGCTTACATGTAAAGGAATAAACCAACAAAAATCAACAAGACACTTTTGAAGTGTTTTGGTTACGAGAAGTTCCGTCCACTGTATTTGCAAAGTAGTTTTGCAGCTTATTTGTCAAAATCATGCTTAACCATTTGCCACTCATGTATGGTTTGTTAAGTGTATATGAGGCTCAAGATAAAGTCGATATGGTACCAAAGAAAAGATAGTTGAGATATTCTCATGTAGGTTTAGCCATCTGAAGATGAAGCTTAAGATAAAAAAATGAGTGAGAAACTAGAAGCTGAATACTTGTAAATGGTTGGAAAAGGAAGCAATAAGAAACTGTCTTGCATTTTATAAGTTAAATTCTATTATTGGATAAGAAATCCAGTTCATATCAACCAAAAAGATTTGGTTTTCGATGATTTTGATTGGTCTCTGTTGTTAACTAACTTGCATAGTTATTTATTCCCTTGGCCAATGACAGAAAGGAAAAGCCTCTGCAGGAGTAGCCAGCCTGACTCTCAGGTGGCATTTTAAGTAGCAGTTACTCCGCTCTCACATGCGCGAGTCACCCTTAGATTACTGCTCCGTGGATCACCGGGTAGACACCGCCGTTGGCCCTCACACCTTTTCCCTTTACAGGCTTTGATGGTGCCCCTTCTTTACAATATTAGGTTAAATTTCTCAAACACTACATTCCTTGTGCATCGATGCACTCTCAAGTACTCGGCTTTTCGTTTATGCAATCAAGTCCTTTGCCACAATCACTTCTTACCTATGACAAGGCATATGAGAATTGATTGTTGAGTGAAAGAAATGTATGTTTGACCCTCATTGTCGTCTTGAACTCTAAGTGCAGTAAGAAAGCTTTTCCCTTTTCTTTTCTTTTTTACAAAGGTGAGATTGAAGCAAGATGCACACCCTGAGAATTGAAATCATGACCTTCAACTTGTTGAGAGTTGACCCTAGCTCGGTGAGCTGTTGCTCTTTGTGCAAAAAGGGTTTGAACTTGTTAAGTGCAATAGAAAAAAAACTCCGCCGACTGTGAGGATTCCTTCTTTCGTAGCTGGTCTCATGCCCAGATAAAAGAAGAGGGTTTTGTTAAGAAGCTGATAGCTAATATTGATTTCTGTGGGGTCTTGCCATCTTTGCAACAGTAAGACACTGGGTCATATTAGATAGCTGAAGTCAATCGTGCTTGGGAAGAATAGCATTGGGATGGTTGACCTCCAACAAAGTCCTAATTGCTGCACATTCTAATCGATCCCTCCTAGTGTGGGAAAAGGCTTTGTAAGGAAGTGCAAAAAGGGAAAGATTTCGGCTTCGCATGGAACAGTAGATACCTTGGAGTCCAATGGTAATTTAAGGATTCTTAGAGGAAATTTAATCGATCTCGAGAAAAATAACAAATTTCGGTGTTCTAAAAGATGCCTAATTATCTATGTTGGAAAGAAGAATCACGTCATCTGTATCTGGTTCCCCTCATTTTATTCCTTTGACACAGCTAACAATCAGCGCCTGTTGGGAAACTTTTGTTTGAAGATTTACCTCCCTCCTTCGCGTTAGCAAAACTGCACATGCGTGGGTTGGGAAGCTGATTTCCTTTTATATCTGGTTGTTTAGCTCTATCAAGTGTACTGAGAATTTTCATATCGAATGGATGGCTGGTTAGATCTGTGGAAGGACAGGTTATCAAAATTATTCTCTTAGTGAAGAATCTTCCGACTTGGTACATGGGGTTAGATTTAACAGCATGATAACCTTTAATTATGATTTATGGTATAGCGGCACGATACTAGTAGGCTAGAAACTTGATTATATATGATTGACACTTTACACTTTATGCCTCATGTACGTGCGCATGCATGTGTGTGTGCGAGAGAATTTTAGAAGAAAGCATCACGAACTGCATTTTATGACAAATAATCTTAACAGATGCAACCTCCATGTTCAAAAACCTTTAAAAAGAGGTATAAGTCGTTACGTTAACGACTTTGAGGCATTTTGAACACACCATTTTTGGTTCTTTCAAAAGAATGCATAAAACTAGAGTTATCCTGCTGAAGTGCACTAAACATAAGTACTACACACACACACACACACACACACAGAGAGAGAGAGAGATGCCACGAATCAAGCAAGCTCAACTCACTGAGGTACATGTACGATTTTAATCTCCCAATCCAGTCGAATAGTTCACAGACCAAAACTTGTAACGAACCACCAAAACATCTGGCATACAAATACTGCAGACGCGGTTTCCCCAAATAGAACCACAATGAAACATGCAATGAACTCTGAGAAAGTTCTCCATATCAAATAGCAGCTTTAGAAGCAGCATTTATCCAGCAGAGTTTATACTCGATTCAGAACCACGAGAACTAACTCCTCCCCAGGTTATTTTCTCTTGAATGTGAAGTATAATAACCTAGCAAGATTTCCTCTTACCAACATATTCACTTGGGTATATCAATACGCAATCTAGACAGAGACCGCCCTTAGAGTGCGTACAATCGATCTGAGTCATGGAAAATGTAACCTTAGTAAGAGCATCCGAAGGACCAACAACAAAATCACCCACATGATAATGCATCCAAGTCCCACGGTTCTGTTTCGTGGTTGTATCGTGTCCATTCTTCTCAGGATCATCTATATAGCACTGGCAATAGGCATGTTGGCCACCAGATGTAGATAGTTCGAAGCGGACAGGCTTCAGATCCCATCCATGGACATGTTCAACGTTGCAGGTGCGTCTGCCTAGTCGTTTCGCAGGCCGTCCCAGTTGAAGCCTAAAGAAGAGGCTATATGTTCCAGGTGGAAATTGGAACTCAAATTCGTTCTCTACTTCAAACCACCATACCTGTTGAAGATATGCAATTTCGTGGAATCTGCAAGATTGAAAAGCTTCACCTTAGCAATAGGAATATTTGGTTAGGCATCATCACATATATTTGACAACACAGAAGTATTAGAGTATATGCACAACAGCAGGATTAGGATCGCTGGAGGAAGATTTACTAGAGAGAGAGAGAGAGAGAGAGAGAGAGAGAGATCATACATAATATAACTAACTGACATTGAGCAGGAAAATTCTGCACGGCACAAGTCTAATTTCAGTCTCGCTTTAAACAGAAAGGAGAAACTTGGAGGAAGGGAAAGGGAAAAATCCATCTCTGTTTGTCCATCCCATTCTTAGCTTCTACATGGAGTACTATCTCTCTCTCTGTCTCTGAGGCACACACATACAGACGCTTGCCCACGCAAACTCGCGAGCTTATCCCCTATGCAGCCCTATGTTGTTCAAGATCCAGTTTCAACTAAAATTGGAGCTTACCGTTTGAAGTTTTCTATGTGTATCCAACAATCGATTTTGGCAATCAACCAAAACTTTCAGTGAGAGTCACACTTCCAAAAAAATTAAAATACTTGTCTTCTAGGAATAAGGAGACTCTTGTCTTGATTAATCAAGGATAGCAGCCAAGTGTTTCTCAATTAAACCAAGGTCCACGTTTAAACATGCACAGCTGAGAAAACAAATTGGCACACATTGCATCCCCCAAAAGAAAAGTTTTAAATACCTAGGGTCAATTTTTCAGAGTGATGGAAGAATTGATGGAGATGTTACGCATAGAATTAATGCTGGTTGGTTAAAATGGAGAGGAGCATCAGGTATTCTTTGTGATAAGAAGATACCATTAAAGTTAAAAGGTAAATATTATAGAGCAGCAATTAGGCCTGCCATATTTTATGGTTATGAGTGTTGGGCAGTTAATCATCAACATGTACAAAAGATGTCTGTGACAGAAATAAAGATGTTGAGATAGACGAGTGGTCATACAAGAAAAGACCGTATACATAATGAGATTATTAGAAACAAATTAGGAGTGACACCAATAGAGGATAAAATGAGAGAATATCATTTAAGATGGTTTGAACATATAGAAAGAAGATCAAAACAAGAACCTATAAGATGGTATGAAAAACTAAATTTGGAAAGTATTAAAAGAGCTAGACGACGACCACAAAAGTGTTGGAAAGAAACAATAAAGAATGATCTAGCTTATTGTGAGTTAACTGCTAACATGGCACATGATAGGGATCTGTGGAAACAAAGAATCCATGTAGCCGACCTAGTATGGGAAAAGGCTTAGTTGTTGTTGTTGTAGCTGAGAAAACAAATTCGCAGTTTTTGAACTACAAATGCGGTCATAATGAATTTCTACCTGGATTCATCACTGGGGATAAAATTCCAGTGTCTTCGGTCATCAATTCCTGTTATTGACATGGCTTTAGAAGAAACTGCCAAGCATACAGCACCCGTGGTCTTCTCCAACCAAACTTCCTGAGGATCAAATGATTATTCTACAATAAGTAAATAGCCAATTGATTGTCAGTTCCTTAGTTTGGTAGTGCGATCTAGTTTTCTTGCTTATATGTGGTCCATCTCCCCATGAAGTCAAAATAGCAAGATAGGTTATAGGTGCCGCATAGTGGTAAAACATGAAAACATATACACCAACTTCTAAACAAAACAATTGCAAATATTGTTAATTTAGGATAAAGATAATGACATAGTTTTCAATATAATGCTATGTTCAGTCACCCACTTGTGGTCTGGGCTAGGCCAAACAGATAACCAATTTCTAAGCAAAAAAGTTTGAAAATATAACAGTTGCCTTCTTAGTATTTAGTATAAAACTAATAACATAGTTTTTAGTATGATACTAAGCTTGATCACCCCACATAGTGCTCTCATATAGGCCAAGCCTGCAGACAATTAGATTGATTGGGAGGACATGCATTTAATTAAATACAGAAAGATATGAGAAACCAAATCAACCACATTGTCCTACATGGACTATTTTATAGTGAACAAACTTCAATTTCTCACATGGTCATGGTAGATTCCAATGCTGCCTTCTCCACATGTTCGAACCACTTGATGTGTCTCCGTCATTTTATTTTTTGTATTGGTGCCACAGGGGTTTCCCTTAATAATCCCATTGGTCTTTCCTAGTGTAACTGCACATCCATCAACATTTTCATTTTTGTTGAGGATGAACAATATAACGTGGGACTTATACAGCATAGATATGGCAATTCATCAGATTGACAGTAAGTACAAGGTACACTGAAGGAATTCACACATGTGATACTACATACCAACCACTTGTTTCAGGAGAAGACGTACACTACAGGAACCAAAATGTGGCATCTGTGTCTCACAGGTCACACCATGTTTAACCCGAAATCTTACCATTCAAGAACAACTGCTTTGTTAAAGATACACAATAAATGAGATTCTCTCATAGAGGAGGGAGCTTTATATCTTCAAACTCATAGTACGTTTTTCTTGTCAAGGAATAGAATCTAGTTTATTTTGTTAAGAAACTTAAAATGTCCAGACAAAGTACAGTTTCTTAAAGAAGATAAGCATAGAAATTGCAATTTGAAGCATTAAGATTGCAACCAGGTCTTCTATGCACCTTTTAGAGTCCAAGCAGATCTCACATTTATTCAGCAACACCCCTCAACAAACACGAGGTTTAAAGTTCCACAATCTTCAGATGACACATTCATTCCTGTCTCACTGACCAAGTGCATTATTTGACCCAGTGACTCAGCTAGCCGCATAAGTTCTACTATTTCAAGCAATAACAATAAATAACAACTTAGCCTTTTCCCCATACTAGATGGGATCGGATTCATGGGTTCTTTATTTCCATAGAACTTTATCCTGTGTTAATTAACTCAGCATAAGCTAATTCATTCTTTATTCTTTACTTCCAACACTTTGTGGTCTTTCTCTTCCTCTTTTAACATTTTCACTATCTATTTCTCACACCTTCTTACTGGAGTTTCTTTTGGTCGTCTTTCCACATGTCCAAACTATCTTAAATGATTTTTCTCTCATTTTATAATATGTTGGTGCCACTCCCAATTTGTTTCTAATAACCTTATTATGTATACGGTCTTTGTTTATGTGACCATACATCCATCTCAGCCTCTTCATTTATGTTACGGACATTTTTTTTTTCATATTGATAATTAACTGCCCAACACTCATAACTATATAATATTATAACATTGCGGGTCTAATTGCTACTCATAATATTTATCTTTCAACTTAATTGTACCTTCTTGTCACATCGAGTACCTCATGCACCTCTCCATTTTAACCAACTGCATTACTTCTACTATTTTAAAGAGAGAACAACAAAACATTAAATTACACAAACAAGAGTAGCATAATCCAATGAATACCTTAGAACTTAGAAGTCATACCAGACAATAAAGGTTAGTAATGCATGCTACAGAAAGAGACACTAGACATGCACACCCCAAACAGAGTTTGGTCTGCCTGAAACTTATAGGGTTTTACCTGTATCTCATGGTTTACAAACATATATTTTGTGAATGAAAAGCTGACTAGCATAATATGATTAACATGCTCGGATAAAAACAGACTCGCAGAAATAGTAGAGATGCAGGTAAGCAGTAATATTACATCTCACAAGCTCAGTAGACATAGTGTTGCTGTTGCAGCTACTTGACTGCTCTCTTCTTTGTGCTATTTTTCTGATTGTCAAGCTAGGGTTAGACACACCTCCAAAAGATACACAACCTGCCTATGAAACTCATAAGCTCCTTCACCTAAAAGGCTTTTGAGCCCACACCCCATCCAGGAATATGGACACCTCCAGGTCATTTAATTACTGGTATCCAGAATCTTACCTATCCTAGCATTCTCATCAAAATGCGTTCAACTAGTATTCAGCAGTCTCACTCTTTTCATCAAGGTTATTATGATTTTAGTATTCTCCATTACATGATTCTGGCATGCAAGCAGCATCACATCTGTGCAAAAAGAATTCTGCATTCTTATGCTGAAACTTATAAGAGTAAGGGAAAATGCAAACTGTATTTGCATTCCAAGAACCAATAAAAACCAATTCCTACACACCTTCTTCAGTGCATAACACCAAGCTCAATTCCCAGAGCTATGCCACTCCACAAACAGGCCTCCCCCCCTCCACCACCACACAACACACACACACACACACGTAAAAAAGAAATCAACTGAATGGCATAAAGAAGATTAAGAGCGATGTTGTCTTGTATCGTGCATATCATATGATATGTAAAGTCAATGCAAAAAATCAGTTTGATACACCTGATATGGCTGATAGACACAATCCCCTACACTCATCTCATGTTTTCACAAGTGATAAGGAGATTTTTCCAAATTGTTAATTGAGTGACTCGATTTGAAGGATTTCAAGCATTCAAAGAGTGCTCCTGTCAAGGTACTTTGCACATTTCTTTGGATTTGATGTATCAAATCATCTTTCTTGTGTACGTTTGAGGGTTTGATTTTGAATGCATTCAATTGGTTTCTAGGTAATCGTTCACTCTTACATTTTTTGGTGATTTTGACTTTTCTGTTCCAGTTTGAGATGACTTTGTCTTTGTCCAGTGAATCTCATAATGTGAAAGCATTTTGGGCAGGAAAAGCAAGGAAATAATATTATTTGTATTATATCACTCTTGTTCTTGTGATGTTCCAATGAGTAGAGTTACCTGCATGAAGGAGCATCTTGCGAGGATGACTCAAATGTTCTAGCATGTCATATAGTGCCACCACAAATAAAGGTTGATATGATTCAAGAATTGGAAGAAAAGGCAAGAAAGAAGAGAACTATGCTATCATAGGCTCATAGTTCCATGCGATTTTAGAGAAAGAACCTCAAAACGGACAACAAATTTTCTTTAGTTGATATTAGGTAGTTTATTATATCAAAATTTAGCCACAATATGGTTGTATTAGCGTTTAAAACTTTTAAATTTTTTTCTTAATGATGTTGCTATGTAGAACATGATATGGTAGATATGTGCTTTAATATAACTTAGGTTTAAAGTTATTATTTTGTTGATGCATGGTTTTATTGGTTACTATTAATCTGTTAAGATCGTTAATTTATTGATGAATAGCATCATCTTATTGTTGCTAACTTACTATGACATTCAAATGGTTTTCATGTTTAGTAGTTTTCTTTTTACAAATTTTTAGGTTTTCATTTCACATTTTTCTGTTTCTATTTATTTTTTCTATTCTAATATACCGATAAGGCCAATACATATCGTCTGCACTCTGCATCGTATAGATAAACTTTTACTATATGTATTACATATTAATACAGATAACCTTGATTGAAAGATAGAAGCAATCCTACAAGCATAAATGCTAATTCAATGGACTGTCGGATTCATGGAATGTTTTATGGATGCTCAACAAGCAGCCACATAACCAAACTCTCCTATCTACTCCCGTTATCTAGTCTAGAAGTACTAAAGGAAGACTGAAAATTAGCATGCCATGGTCGTCAACTTATCTCATTAAAACTGGATGCAATTATACCAGAACTATTGATTTAATCTTTCATATGTCCAGTTTGCTCAAGTAAATAACATGAGAACAAACAAAGCATTGAGCAACATTCCCGAAAACAAACCCCAACTGCAAGACAACATACAGGATTTAGTTACTTCACTGCAAAGTTTTCAATGACAACGCTTAACAGAATTCAGACCATTACAATTTCTCGGTATAATGGCAGGAACCATTGCCTGCATCAAAAGGACCGCCAAACAATTCTTTTTTGAAATGACACGAAGCAACACACATTTCAGAAGCACTGCCTAACAAAATTCAGTTCATCATCACAGTTTCTTTACGAACAGCACAAAACAATTCGCAGTTCAAGAAGACTATGCCTAACAAAACTCACACTAAAAAGTTCCTCCTCGTCCATTAGCAAAATCGGCACATTTTGGAAGAAATTCAGTCACCAGACTTAGAAAAACTACCAAAACACATAAATTACTGAAACCACAACTTCAGACAGAAGACACACACACAGAGGGAGAACCTTGGTGGCCTTGTCGAAGGGGTTGTGACGGCTAAGGATGGCGAAAACGTCCTTCTTGCTGAGGGAAGAATCGAGGAGTAAGGGGTCCGGGAAAAGCCTGGCGAGGAGGTACCGGTAGTTGGTGGGCAGCTTGGCCTCCCATACGATGTCGGCGGAGGCGGCGCTGCGGAAGGAGCGGTTGAGGCGGGCGAGTTTGCAGATCTCCGGCGGTGTCAGGTACATGAACACAGCCGCTATGCAGCTCTCTGGGATGTCCCTCAGCCCCGGCTTCACTGATCCCCCGTTGCTGTCCGTCAGGCTCGTCAGGTTCGCCCCCATTAACAGGACAACCCTCCCTGCAGACTCCCACCAAACAAAGTTTTGAACCCACGAATCAGCTGCTAAATAACCCACAACAACTTGAAGAAGTACCAAGAATTCCTTCTTACCCACCAACTCTCTCTCTCTCTCTCTCTCTCAAGATCCTAAGGTGTGCGTGGACGGCAAATCTTGTTCGTTTTCCGAGCAATTCGACGTCATTTTCCACGGCTTAGCTTTTAGGTGGAATCAAAATTCCAGGAAAGTGAGCGTCTGTGGACCAGTGGTTGAGGAAAGGCAGGAGCCGGCACGCGCTGGGACCCACAGACCCTCCTCTTCCGGTCAACAATATCCAGAAGGAGGAACCCCGATTGCTTGGAACATACTTCACAAGGAGACGCACTGAAACAAAGCAGTAAGGGATTTTTTTAAAATCATTTTTCAATTAAATGACTACTTCTCCCTGTTAAAGTTGACACCAATAACACAAACTAGAGCGCGGCCACACTAAGAACTCATGTTACAAGAGGAGGCCGAAGCCTCACACACCCACACCCACACCCACACCCACACATGCATCCTTTAGGAGTCGAACTTCCCACCAGCAGCAACAGGATGCTGAGCACCTTATTGTTGGGCTAACGCTCTGCAACACACCCACACTTCGAACTCATGTTAAATGCTAATATAGCACAAGTTCGAACATCATGGTGACAAAAAATCCGATATATTTTGATCCCACTTAGTGTGGGATAAGGCTTAGTTTTGCTTTTGGTTTGTTAAACCCTTGATAAAAACTACCATCAATCCGATCCTTGTTGTGTTTGGGTCCAAATGGTGCGACAGGTCGGAATGGCAGGAGATAAGTATTCCTTGGTGCGATTTTTCAGTCAAAACTCGACCCGAGGATGAGTTGAAGGTTCAGGTGACATAGCTCATGGCTTGGTCTATAAAGTTGTTCAAATGCTGGGTTAAGTGATACAAGGTCGGACTATGAGGTTGAGTTGGTAATACGAATCTCTCATAGTGAAATAACAGTTTATTTCTTAATTGGCACTAACAGAAACCTGTATTAACTTCTTATTCCGCAAGAGAGAGAACAGCTTCTGGATTGGAGAATCAAGTAGTGGATGTGAAAGTATCGGGTCTATCTATTATCAGATCTGGATCTTGAGATTTGGAATCTGAAACTAGATCAAAATACTAATAGATCCGAATTTTGTTTATTTGGGTATATGGATTGCTATTTATGTTATCCAACATATCCAATACACAAATTTGATTACATTGTATTTTGTCAGATGTAGTTTAACCTTTCATATTCGACTGTGTATCCGACTATCCTATTATTCGATTAGTTGAATTTTGCAAAGCCATATCCGATTCAAAACCAATTCGTTTACTACCTGTTCTTGTAAGAAGTGGCAACACAATTCTAATGACACTTGCAAGAACCTACGGATAGAGTTTCAATTTTCAGCATCAACGCCAACATACTTCCAAAACTTACGGGACTTTACGTCGTATCACAAACTCATTAAGCAATATATCTTTTCTGTCATACGCTACAAGACGATCATGTATTTTAGAGTTGATTCCTTATAATCAGTTCAAGCATGGCGGATCAACCAGTGAATTTTGTTTGGTTCGAACCCAACATTCTAATTGTTGGGCAGCTAAAGCAAACATGGAAAAGAGATTCACTTCATCTTCTTCTTTTGGTCCCCGAAGCCAGGTATGCACACCCTGGGTATCGAACTCATAACCTTTATCTTGTGAGTCAAGCCTTCTACCAAGTAAGCTAAAGCAAACATGGAAAAGAGATTCTCTCCATCAAGAGGATTCAAGAAAAATAATGATTTTCCTCGTATATGGATTCTTTTCATAGGAAAACCAAACATGCCCATGTATCGCATCTTGTTCTAATTTTCCTTCGATTTTTTTTTGGATGTAGATGCGCCACTGGTCAGTACGACCATCGCGTATAATTGAAATTTCGTGAAAATAAAAGGAAAATACTATAATGTTTTGGACCCATCAAAACAAAAGAAAAAAAGGAAAACTGGGAAAAAAGAAGTTAACTTCATCTTTGAAGCCATGAATCAAAGCAAGGGCAGTTCCAAAGCCTCTCGTCTGAATTTCATGAACAGAAAACGGTAAAAGCTTCGCACGCTCCGCTGTCAATGCTCTAGGCCCTCACTCTGATTTTTGTGACCTTTGACAACCCGCATAAAACTTTATCGAATTTTTTTTATCAAAACACAACTTTCCGGCAGTGTCAATTCACAGGATGCTAACAAACCTACACAGGATCGGGAAAGGCTCGATGGAGACTTGATGTGAAGGCATCTCGAAAGCCTTCAACAAAGTGCACAAAGCATTCTCATGATCGTATATAAAGTTAAGTTCACACCCCCCAATTATTTTAATAGAAACCTTGAAAGAGGCATTGAATATCACCCAATTTCTGGAGATCTCTAGATATGGAGCAACTTTAAGGAACTTTTTGGTGGTATAAGAAAGTTGAAATCTTATTTTGTAAACCTTGAAGTCTTCTGCCACAGAAAGTTAAAATGAAAATGGCCCTTTAATTCCCTAATATGATTACCTTGCACCGAGAGCATTAGCTCAAGCTCAATGACAGGGAGCTCTAGCACCATTGTTGCTGGAGGGAGTTTGACTCTTAGAGGGCGCATGTGTGGGAGTGGGTGTTAGGCTTCGGCCTCCTCTTGTAACCAAAAAAAAAAAGATGTCATTTAACAAACCTTTATGAACCGAAGCATGCCGAACGTACCATGATCATGCTAAGATCGAATGCCTTAATGAACCAAACACAAACAAGTCAGAGAAGAGTTGGAACTGAGTCAATCTGTGAGCAGCTCAATCCATTTACCAGCTCTCTTATTGTTATATTTTTGAGACAAAAATAGTGGAAAGTTATTCTCCTGTATAAATATTCATAAACTGTTTGTGTATAACCATATGGAGTTTTAGTACAAAGGGCATACTAATAGAGATAAATTAAGTCTTATCCCGCAATTAAGTGTGTGTCTGCATGAACTTTTAGTCCCCATTGTGCTAATCTTTTCTCATTTATTTTGAACACTTTAGAGGCCTTCCTCTCCCACTCCTTAAAGCATTGATACATCTATTGTTCAGACCTTATAAAAAGTGCATTTAAACCACCTCTCAAAAATATTCAAACCACCTGAAGTATTCAAATCCACCTTGCCTTTTTTTATACATTATCAAGATAACTCTATTAGCAGCAATGGTGGATCTACATTGAGCCCAGGTGAAGAATCCTCCCGGCCCAAAATTTAAATGATCAACAGAAAAAGAATAGGCTATTGTTGAAACCGTTAGCTATGAAGCATACTTCAGCCTACGAACCATGAACTATTCGCCCCACCTACAAAAAATTTCTAGATCTGCACTGATCAACGAGAAACTAAAGTACATTGTGGGAGGCAAGATTTTGAACCAACATGGACCATGATCGCTTCTTCAGTCCAAATCAAAATATCTAAAAAAGAATAGAAGATCTTTCTACAGCGTAAGCAACTTGCTCCCAACCAGTGAACAAGTTGTTTACAACCCACCTCACAATTTCAATATTTGGATTAAATTTCCATATTTTCAAAGTTTTAATATCAGTGACCATGAACCCACAGAAAAGAGCTCTCTTTAAAAGATCAATGCAAAAGTATTGGCTCAAGCTGAGAGAACTAAGTGGCCTGGATACATTTAGCTCTTGGTAGTCCTGATCACCATTACTCATCATTGAGCGATCAAAAGATCATGCTTATCTTCAAATCATGAGCGTTCAATCTTATCGTCGTTGTAAGACGAAGACAAAGATAAGCATCTATACGGGGTCCCCTAAACAAACTTATTTATATTTCCTGTCATAACAAGTTAACATCTTTGTGCTATTTGGTAGGCCAACCTTGCCTTGCCCGGGCAAAATATCTCAGTATCAGGGAATGGTCAAGACGGGATACGTCCAAAAGCATGACTGGAACCAACCTTGAATATCAATTTGCAAGTTTGCATCCGTTTTTCTGTCAGACGGGTCGACTCACAATTTGAAAGTCATGAGTTCGATAATCGGGGCATGTATCTGCCTCCCCATTATATCAAAACATCAAATCATTGAACAGAACACAAGGAGGTAAAGCCTAACATGAGGCAACCAAGAAACAAAGATCGGCTCCTCATACACTAGAGGTTGGTGTTTTCCAGAAGTAGAAGTCAAATAACTCTGAATCCAACTGAATTGACGATTTGAATCCAGTCGCTGGCAAATCAATGTTAGGCTGCCTAATAGGTGGGTTATTTTATAATTATTTTTTCCATAAAGAAACATTCACTTTGTACCTTATAGTATGCGAAACTGAGACTTAATTCACGTTTGGCAGCCAATAGGTAACATCATTGGATTTTGTTAACGTGGCATGTATCAGTCCCATGTAATTCTACACGTAAGCACCACATCAACGGCACATCAGCACAAACAAATAAAAATATGCTGATATGATGAGCATTGGCACATGCCACGTCAACATGCCATATCAACAAAATTAAACTTTGTATTAGTGGTTAGCTGCTAATGTCAAAATATTGTAAACCATAAGTACCTAAAGTAAAAAAAAAACACCGCTAACGCTAAGTGTCAATTTTGAAGTACACAGCATACAAAAGTGAAATTTCCACAATTTTCATCGTAGAGTGCCCACAAAGTCATGAACGGGCTTACATCAAACACTTGTTCAGTAAAAATAAAGAGAAGAATCACTTCTGTTTGATTCTTTGATATCTTAGAGGAAGTTTCTCCACTTGTTTGATTGCCAAACCTGCAAACATAATTCGACGTTTTTCAGACGGAGCTTGCGCTCACAATCTTTTCACGCCTAACCAAGATGTGCTTCCAATTGATTCCGCCTAATGTTAGACTTCGATCCGTTCATAACCGATCTAAGCCCGAAGGCACTGTGAAGCAAGTAATACATCTAAATTTCAAAGAGGAATGACAAACGAACGTCTGAGAAGCAAGAACTTGTTACCCCTTAAAAGATATAGCAGAAAAATTTACACGTACAGAAACTATTATACACACACAACCAACAAACCTTATACAAGAAAGCAGTAGCACTCAGGAACCTAAAAACTCAACCTGTAATCTACAGCTTCTTGCAGCCTCCGTCGCACCGATACCAACAGTTACATGAACTAATACACTAAAGCCTCGCTTTCGCAGAACTACATAAACTCCTACTTGCCCCCGATGGAAGTATCAGTACAGAATCAAGGCAGAGACCGCCCTTAGTGTGGGTGCAATCTATCTGCATCATTGAGTACTTGATCTTCGTGGGATAACCAGCATTAGCGATAACGAAATCACCAACATGATAATCAGTCCATTTCCCCCGTATCTGGCATGTACCTTGAGCAATTTCACTCTTTTCAGGATCTTCAAGATATTGATCCAAGTGTACATGCTGACCATTAGAAACCGAGAACTCAAACTTCACAGGCTTCAGGTTCCAGCCATGAACTTGATCATAGTTACATTGGCGGCGACCAAATCTTTTGGAGACACGACCCAACTGAAGTCTGAAGTATAGGCTGTATCTTCCAGCAGGAAAATCAAACTCTAACTCACCATGTACTTCAAACCACCAAATTTGCTGGAGATAAGCAACTGCACGGAACCTGCAGTAGTGGTCTCCTGTTAGGTGACTTTAGTCTCCCAAAAAGATAGAACTACCAAAGCAGGTAAATGTTAGAAGGATAGTTACGAGAAAGACAACAGGCAGTTAATGACATAAGACAGTAATAATAAAAAATAGATCAGTTTTTTCGTCCATCCTACAAAGTAACATCAAAACGATCCCACTGTAGAAAACCAGGCATAGACAAAGAATTTATTTACACCTCTCTGAAGGGCGCTACATATTCATGTGGTTCTGATGAAATTTGTGTGTGTGCACGCGCGCACACACACACACACACAGAGAGAGAGAGAGAGAGAGAGAGATGGCAGTTTTAATGGCGTTCTGCCAAAAGAGTGCACTTTCAGCTGGCACTAGAAAGCATTGATAAGTTGGCGAAGTTAAGTGCTTTGTTGTTTTGCACTTTGCGAGTCTTTGACATTAATGAATTTCTTCTTTTCCTAAGCTACAGAATAACTGAAAATCTAGTAATGACAATTCAGCATGCCAATTCGTCATAGATTTCACAAGCAAAGCTACCTCAAATGCAGAAGAACAATAAGAAAGTGCCAGTGGGACCTCCAAAACCAGGAAGTTCCGTCTCAAAACCAATTTGTTTGGGAGACCATTCCTGTACAGCTATTGATGCAGCCACAAACAATATCACTTCTCAAAATACAAAGCATCAATGGGTGAATACGTAATTCATAAAGCAATGCTAGTCCTGGAGACAAAAACAGGACTTCACTGGAAATCCCCAATCCAACGAAAATCAGCTGAGGGGCACAAGTAAGAATGTTTCAAGAATTCTAGAGGACTAACCAGATATCTTATCAAGAAGAAAGGCCCATAACCAAAAAGTTGCAGCGAGAAAATCTTAACAAGTTCAGCTGAATTTCATCATAACAATCCAAAGCAGTCAAATTTGCACACGGGGAATAAACTACATAGTGACAGACATAACAACAAAAAAACCATTCCAGACAAATGACCAAGAAACACAAATTCAAGAAGCGTCTTGTAGGGACATGATGAACATAGAAAACCTAAACTTTAGGAATCATCATGCAATAAATCTACATATAAATGGAGATGCTTAAGCATCAATCAGCTCTTTAGGAATAGAACAGATTAGAATCCCTCCCTCCCTATCAAATCCAGAGATCTCATGGACATCAAGACAGCTTCTACTAATCCCACTTAAAGTTCTAGACTACGAAGATCACTCTCCAAATACTACAGAAAACAATTACGCATTCAGCATACAACCAAAACGTGCAATAGACACATGATTCCTAATGCTCTCAAGCCACAAATACACACACCCAATCCATCTCGTAATAATTTTTTTCTCAAGTAATCAAACAACAGTAAATCATAGAGCATACCCGTATATTTCTACTTAGAGAACGACCGAATATTGCAACACACGCCAAAAGAGGGGGCAAAGAAGTTAGAAGAAAGCTTAACAAAGAAACTACCAATTCAGGAAGGATGAGAAAACCCACCTAGATTCCTCACTAGGAATATAATTCCAGTATCTGCGATCGTGGATCCCTGTTATCGACATGGCCTTTGAAGAAATAGACAGACATATACCACCCGTCGTCTTCTCCAACCACACTTCCTGAGCAAGCCAGTTCAGAATGTTAATAATATTCCCGTTAGGAAAACAAAGGAAATGTCTACAAGAGGGAAAAAGAGTGGGAAGTCCATGCAAAAGATCACACAGAAGAAATCGATTAAAGCCTACCATCAATGACAACAATCCTCCAAAATTCCAACCCCATAAGACAAAGAACACTAAAAATCAAATAAGGAAACAAAGAAAGAAAATGATAGTACCAACCTTAGTACCACTATCAAAGGGATTGGGCCGAGAAAGAAGAGCATAAATATCCTTCTTTGTACAATTACCCACACCCTCTGGGAACAATTTGTTCAACAAATACCGATAATTTGATGGCAACTTCATCTCCCACACAAAATCCGCAGACGAGGCGCCTCTGAATGACTGACTCAGGCTTGCTAGTCTGCAGATCTCTGGCGGGCTCATGTACATGAACACAGACGCGATGCAACTCTCCGGGATGTCACCCAAACCTGGCTTTGGAGGTCCTCCATCTCCTTCGGTCAAGCAGGAGAGGCTCGCACCCATAAAACCCTGAATCCCTCCTACACTTCCCACACCAAGTACCACGAAAGTCCCAAAAATAACAAAAAACGATTTATCACACAAAATTCAACTCCCGGTAACAAATATAAAGTCCTAAATTCTCCTCCGATCTACGATTTCCCCCAAAACCTTAAAGATCTTTACCTATCATACATGAACCGAAACCCCAGAAAGAAGGGGAAATAACCTTCATTTTGTTTGCCTTTAGTTTCCCAATGAGATACTGAATCCAAAAAAGAGAAACCCTGTCTTCACTCACAATCAATCAACACCGAACTTTCTAACGATCAAGAAGACAGTAATTCTATATTCCAGGAAAGAGTTCAATACCCAACTTTATACACAGAAAATGGCAGTCAGCGACGACCACAAAGAGCCTCTACTATGTCCTCCAGGCAAGAAATTTAACCAAAACCGACGCACGAATTTAACTAGTATACAACAAAACCCATCAGCAACAAGCGAAACGAGAATCTAAATCTTTCGCTCGCACGAAAACCCATTCACCAAAGGTGAAAGAAAACCCAAACTCTTCGTCTTCTCTTTCTCTCGACGTATAGAGACACATCCGGAGTCCGGAATTCCCCTCGCCTACCGCACGAGATACGCCACGGTTGCTCCCTCGATCCGCGTGAGGATTTCCAGAATTTCAAGTTGGGGATGCCGTGAGCGGAACAGTGGCAAGGACGAACTCTGGCGTCTCTCTCCCGGACCTCTTCTCCCAGCGGCGACGCGTAATAAAGACTACGAAATTTTATCAAACGGGCCCAAACATTTTGCCATAATCAATATATGATCACAGATTTCTTCCAAATACTTCTTTTCCAGAATTTTTCCAAGGTAAGTTTATATTTATGACCCTAAATTCCTAAGGAGATTTTCCTTGAAAATTATATGCCCTGCGTGTACTCCACCTTTTAAAGTTTGGGATTCTAAATAAATTAAATTCATTTATACTGTTTTTTAAATTACATTTGGCACCCACAACGCTAGCTCAACGATAAGACATTCTAACACTCTAATACTGTTTGTTAAATTACATTTGACATCCATAACGTTAGCTCAACAATAAGACACTCTAACACTGTTATTGTTAGTGAAAAGTTTGACTCCTCGAGAAGGCATGTATGAGTGTACGTGTTAGGCTTTTGCCTTCTCTTGTAAAAGAAAACATTTATTTATTTTATTATCTATAAGCTTTTAGTGCTGCCAAAATAAATTTGCCTAAGATTTTATAGATAATTATGTAGCATTTATTTCCGAAAGTCACTTTTTCTTTGAAAAAGCGTTCTTACTAGCTTTATACTTAAATATCTTTTACAAGACGCACAAAAGAGTCACCAGAGTCAGAGGAATAGTGAGGAAATCGCTTTTGGATAAAGTAGCAAAAAGGGGTCTAAAGTGTAAAAAGGGGAAAAGTTGTAGGTCTAGAACTACAAAACTACCCTTAATCTTGCTGGCGTGGTATTTGATCAGCTTTTGGCGCGATTCTTGTAAGAATAAGTTTCTGGCGGGAGAGCGTTTCGCACCAGGATGTGCAGAACGACGAGTCTGACGAAGCGTGGTGGATGAGGGTGTTTTCGTCTCAATGACAACTTTTTAATTTCGGGAAATTAACGGTAACGGTTTACTTGACGTGGTGCATTCAGCAAGGGGCCGTACTGACTAAAGTACCCCTTAAGGAGCGTTTGATTATGAGGCCGTTTGATTAAGGGTTTACTTGACGTGGTGCATTCAGAAAGGGGCCGTACTGACTAAAGTACCCCTTAAGGGGCGTTTGATTACGAAGCAGCGGGAAGGTTTCGCAGTGCAGAACGACGAGTCTGACGAAGCGTGGTCGATGAGGGTGTTTTCGTCTCAATGACAACTTTTTCATTTCGGGAAATTAACGGTAACGGTTTACTTGACGTGGTGCATTCAGCAAGGAGCCGTACTGACTAAAGTACCCCTTAAGGGGCGTTTGATTACGAGGCCGCGGACAGCTCCAATTCCAGTCGTAATCAAAGACAAGGTGTCCCTTCCCGTCCTAATCAAACAAGCATCAATGCACATAGTCCTGATTTTTACTTCCGTCAGCGGCCAATTCCCAAGGGTAGGCCGCAGGAGTTCCAGTTTCGAGGTTCCAACCTCAGAATCAAACTCCCTTTTTTACCTTTCTTCGAAAGATTGAATTTTATTATCTAGACCAAGTACCACTAGCCAATGTATTCCTGAAAATCAGAAGGTTTGAATCATAATCCAACTTTTCCTCATTAATCTATTTTCTAAGAAATAATATAAATATTATACACATATATGATGTTTCTTATTTACCCAAAAATTGGTATTTGTTTTATGGTTCTCTTAAATTTAAATCTTTATTCCTACGCTTGATACTTTTTTAACCTTCTCTCAATAACTCTATCTCATGTTAAGTCAACATCTTTATTATATTAGCACATTTTTCGATGCTTTTTTTGTTAGGTTCTTTCTTCATTCCTTTCCTTTGGCATCATATATATCATGATTTTAGAACGCAATTTATGATAACTAAACAAGGCCCTCAATTAGAACTTTACTGATGATAATACCCCACTTCTTTTGTCAACTTGTTCATCAATTCATTAGTGAATTGGTGAAAGGAGAAACAGTTTTCAAGTTCTTCATGTCTATGACCGACAACCATAAAACAATGATTCTTGAGGTGGACCATTTTGGCCCTAAACAGAGACTTTATAGTGAGACCAACTTTTTCTTTCAAGAATCTATCAATCAGAATAGATAAAACATAACCTGATTTTATCTCGTTTTAAATGCTGATATAACAGAAAATACCACAGTGTTCACTTAGTGTGAGATAATGTACACTGATGAACAGTTTCATCAAATGTAGTGCAATTTTTTTCATAAGAAAATGAGTTGATCTCGATTCATGAATAAATAATCGTTTTCAAAATGACATAAATTTCTTTGTTTTAACCAAGTTTAACATACATAACAACAACTAAGCCTTTTCTCATACTAGATGGGGTCGGTTTGATGGATTTTTTTATTTTCATAGAGCTTGATCACGTGGCATGCTAATAGTTAACTCAACATAAACTAAATAGTTCCTTATTATTTTCTTCTAACACTTTTATATTTTTTCTCTTTTTTTCAATATTTTCATAATCTAGTTTCTCATACCTTCTTATTGGAGCTTCTTTCCATCATCTTTCTATTTGTTCAAATCATCTTAAATGATTTTCTCTCATTTTATTATCTATTGATGTCATTCGTAATTTATTTATAATAACCTCCATATGGTCTTTCTTTGTGTGACCATTCATCCATGTTAGTATCTTCATTTCTACTACAGACAATACTAAAAACCATATGATATAATAAATTTAATTGTTTTAACCAAATTTAACACATAATATAACAAACGAATGGTGTTAACAGAACCTGATAACTTGTTTGATTGGTATTTTACGTGGCTGCACCTTTTTTTATTAATTTTGTTCAACTAAAATTTTAATATATTTTCATTGTCTTCCATGGTTCTGGACTCGAGTTGAAACCTGAATCAAAACCCACCTGGTTCCAGTTCAGTTTCGTTTCCTGGTTCCAGGATAACCCGCACCAGACATGTCGGTGAAGTGTAATAGCCAGTATACTCACACTGATCATCGTCATAAAGCAAAGCCTAATTGGCGTGCTAACATGGTTTCCACTATATACCCATTTAGCACGCTCCGTCCTATTTGATTACTCAATACCTGGTTAAACCAAGTCGCTTGTAGTTGTAATATCCATCAGCTGCATAGCATAGAGCTCAACTAAACCCACAAATTACTGAAGCCAAACACCGACGAACTCAAGCCAAGCTCACTGTGGCCAGTCCAAGTCATCTTCAAGTCGATCTTGAGTAGCTCGGCCCACTTTGGCATGTCACATGCCATTATGAAGTTTTCTTCCCAACATATTACTGGAACACAAAGAGCACAATGACAGTTTCATAAATAATCATTATTTAAAATATATTTATGAAGTTCTTGAATAATCAAGGACTGTTAAATTAGCTAATGCTCATGTGCGTGCGTGTGTGGGGGGAGAGAGAGAGATGCAGATGATAACTGCACATGCCAACAGATGGATGAGACACATTTTAGTCACCAGTGACGAGGTTAGCATAGTTTGTGAGTAAAAGGTCCTCAACAAATACATACATAAACATAAGGGGATTGACCCATCATGGCTGATTGTTGCCCTTCAATACATGGATAACGATATCCTTCTATCCTAAAAAGAAATGGACAGAAAGAAGAGGAACAGGGCAATATGTATATTGGAGGGCAGCAAGTCGGTTCGAGGCTCGTTTTACTTTACTTTTTTTTTTAAGTACAGCCCATCCTGAATTACACCCTTGCCTTCTGTAAAAAACTGAGTGAAACGACAACTCCATTTGCTTATGAGTCACGCGCAGGATGACAAAAGCTTTAAACAGAAAAAGAGGGTAGGGGAAATCATACGGTAAAATCAAAAGTTCCAAAATCCATCTCGTAAAATGCAAAATGAAGGAATTGTTAAACCAACAAAATATAAATTCAGTAACATGTTCAAAGAAATGACACCCTTACAGACAAATGTTGGTTGCATTGGTTCTGCACTTGGCCCCCTTAAGCAAGATCTTGAGTTTGAGTCTTGTCAAAGAAGGAAACCAACTCTATAGTACGACAACTTGGCCAAGCTCAGATTAGTTGGGATCCCAAGGAAACCTTGAACTGTAAAGCATTAATGTTCAAAGCTATATCTGACTAAAAATCACAAAAAGGGAACTAATGTTTAAAACTTAGACCCTTAATCTCTCTTATTATTTTTCTTTTATAACCACCTATCGTTTGCCTCTCCGTGCTTGGAAAGTTCAAAACTTTGCACGAAAGGTCATCATTCTCTTAACCAGAGGTCGACTCAAAGAGGATCTCCGGTACGGAGACCATTTTCATTTAACTGAAAAAATCAAAGGGGAGAAAGGTGGAGCCCCAACTCAAATGGCACTAACGGAAGCTGAGACCAAAAGATACCAATTTGGATTCATGCCAAGCAGATTTAGTGTTGAAATGATTCACCTTTTAAGACGTCTTATGAAACATTTTAGAACAAAAAAGAAAGACCTTCACATGATATTTATTGATCCATGAAAAGCTTATGATAGGGTACCGAGGAAGATTTTTTCGAGAACTTTGGAAAAAAGATCCTCCAATTTTAAAACCTCCAAGCCAGGAAAACCTTTATTGTTTTATATTTCCATTCATATAAATGCATTGGGTACTTTGCTTACTCAATATGAGGATGATAGTCTTAAGGAGTATGTTATTTACTACATTTCGAAAACTCTATTGGCATATGAAATAAAATATCAAGCCATGGAGAAAACGTGCTTAGCCTTGGTATGGGCTTGCTAAAAGTTTAGACATTATTTTATAGATTATAAAATTTGGATAGTGTCTAAACTTGATCCTATCAAGCACCTTTTTGAAAAACCTATCATAACAGGTAGGCTAAGTAAATGGCAGCTTCTCTTAATGAAGTATGATCTGAAATTTCATCACCAAAACTCCATTAAGGGACAAGCCCTAGCCGATCATGTAATGTAGCTGAATATGAGGTACTCATACAAGGCCTAAAAATTTTAAAAAATCTAGGAGCATCATGTGTTGAAGTCTTTAGAGATTTTATGCTTGTTGTAAACCAAGTTTCGAAAATTTGACAAGTCAAAAATGAAAAACTCATTTCATACTATGAATTGGCCACCCAGTTGGTTGATTATTTCAAATCATGCCTCTACCCTCCAACTTGACCCAAATCCAAAGCCTCCAAGGTCGACTCCAAGCAATTAGGAGATTTATCTCCAACTTAGCAAAAAGATGTGAACCTTTCAATAAGCTTTTAAGAAAAGGGGTTAAATTTGATTGGGATTTCGATTGCCAAAAAGCTTTTGAAAGATTGAAAACTTATTTGGTTAATCCTCCAATTTTAAAACCTCCAAAGCAAGGAAAACCTTTATTGCTTTACATTCTCATTCATGCGAATGCATTGGGTGCTTTACTTGCTCAATATGAGGACGATAGTTTAAAAGAGTATGCTATTTACTACATTTCGAAAACTCTGTTGGCATATGAAAGAAATTATCAAGCCATGGAGAAAACGTGTTTGGCCTTGGTATGGGCTTGCCAAAAGTTTAGACATTACTTCCTAGATCATGAAATTTAGATAGTGTCTAAACTTGACCCAATCAAGCACCTCTTTGAAAAACCTATCCTAACGGGTAGGCTAGGTAAATGGTAGCTCCTCTTAATGGAGTATGATATGAAATTCCATCACCAAAACTCCATTAAGGGATAAGCCCTAGCCAATCATGTGGCTGAACTATCCCTTGAAGATACATATCCCATACTTGATGAAATGCCCAGTGAAGGCATCTTTGCAAACAAATTTCAAAACCATGTTTTATCAAATTGTTGTAATGAAAGTATGGAAAATGTACTTTGATGGGGCAAAGAATCAACAAGTATGGGTGAGGAATCATGAAGGTATGACAAATTTCTTTGAAGTTAATATTGGGTTACATCAAGGATCAACTTTAAGTCCATACTTATTTATAATGGTGATTGATGAGTTAACAAAACATATTCAAAATGAAGTACCTTGGTATATGATTTGCAGATGACATTGTGTTAGTGGAGGAGTCTAAGGAAAAAGTTAATAGAAAATTAGAACTATGGAGAGAAACATTAGAAAACAAAGGCCTCCGACTTAGTAGAACAAAGACAGAATATATGGAATGTAAGTTTGATCATTTGGTTACTTCAGAGGACATAGAAATTAAAATTGGCACACAATGCATCCCCCAAAAGGAAAGTTTTAAATACCTAGGGTCAATTTTTCAGAGTGATGGAAGAATTGATGGAGATGTTACGCATAGAATTAATGCTGGTTGGTTAAAATGGAGAGAAGCATAAGGTATTCTTTGTGATAAGAAGATACCATTAAAGTTGAAAGGTAAATATTATAGAGCAACAATTAGGCCTGCCATGTTTTATGGTTTTGAGTGTTGGGCAGTTAATCATCAATATGTACAAAAGATGTTTGTGATAGAAATGAAGATGTTGAGATGGACGAGTGGTCATACAAGAAAAGACCGTATACATAATGAGATTATTAGAAACAAATTAGGAGTGACACCAATAGAGGATAAAATGAGAGAATATTGTTTAAGATGGTTTGGACATATAGAAAGAAGATCAAAAGAAGAACCTATAAGATGGTATGAAAAACTAAATTTGGAAAGTATTAAAAGAGCTAGACGACGACCACAAAAGTGTTGGAAAGAAACAATAAAGAATGATCTAGCTTATTATGAATTAACTGCTAACATGGCGCATGATAGAGATCTGTGGAAACAAAGAATCCATGTAGCCGACCCCGTCTAGTATGGGAAAAGGCTTAGTTGTTGTTGTTGTAGATAAAAGGATGAGAAATTCTAGTCATACACGAGTTCCCAGCGACACAAAGATCTTAGTCAGCAGATGATGTGGAGCGATAAAAGGAAGACCGGGTCGACACATGAGATGAATCTTGGATGAGGAAAGCTTCAGCACTCCTTAGACTTTTCTGTCCCTGATAAACCCAGAACGGTGGTTCTAAACTGGCAGTTCCAGCAACCAACTCCCCCTCCCCCTCTGGTTCTGGTTCTAGGTTCAGTTTTGTTCTGATTTCATTTGCAAACCAGATGAAATAAAGGTGGAATTTTAGAACCGACCAAAACATGATTTGGAATTGGTTCCATGATAGGTAAAACAGGAACTGAACTGCACAGGTCCCAGATCAGGTTCCAGCTGTAGTTCTAGTGATACACCAATCGTGCATTTTCTTCATCGCGTACACAGGGCACAATGAGTCAAAGCTCTCAAAAACATCTTCAGGTTAAAGGCCAAGAGAACTAATCTCCGCCGCATGCGTATCTGCTGGTATCCAGTTTTCGGTTTAAAAATAAAAAGCAACACAAGTACAAGTGGTGAGCAAGGTTTTGGTATTGTTTCGAGCCCTGCTAAGCAAGCGAGTCAGACGTGGACGAGCAGCTTTCTCCCACTCGTTTTCAGGTATCCGTACGAGATGCCAAACATCTAGTCAGCACTCACGTTGAGAGAGAGAGAGAGAGATCATAACCTCACTTATGCATGATAAGTTCTGCGTGAACACCTCAACTCACGTCGCGAGTCACCCGTGTCACTTCATTCCTCTAAATAGACTAGCCATGAGCCGGTTCCCCAGTTCCGAACCAGCCCAGCCATTTCAACCAAAACCAAACCGGGTAAAAAACTGGCTGAACTCAAAACCGCTGAAACCAAAACCAACCACAAAACAGGAGACCATCCAATGCAGTTTCGATTTCACCTTTTGTAAGATTAGAACCGTTAGTTCCGATCCTTTTTTAAAAAAATCTTATAATGTTTATTTTTTAATAAAATTACTGATTCAAGAATCAAACTGAGTAAAACCGGCAGTTTTGAAACTGGAACCAGTACCAGTTCTGGGCCGGTTTAGTTACAATTCTAAGTTCTAGGCTAACTAGAATCGTCGATTTCAATTTACTCAAAACCAGACATGTCGAAAATAGAGATATCAATGGTTCGGATTTAGATCTAAACTACACGAGTCAAGGTCCAGCTACCCAGGTTCAGCACCAAGGTAAGAATGTTGATGCTCAGGAAAAGGTAAGGATGCTGAATTCTTTTTAATGGCATCTGGGACACCCTTAAGTTGCCCGAGTGGGTCGAGTTGAATCAACCCAGTGGTAAAACAATATTGTTTAGGTCCATTCAGGAGCGACAGTAACTGCTGTTGACAACATAAAACATAATAAATGTAAATAATTCTCATCTTATTACCTTTTTAATCCAGATTCATCACTAAATTCTTTGATTCCGACTTAGGATTTGATTAGGGAGGTCGGATTAAATCAGACTAGAATAAATTATATACAAGACCAAGAAATTACCTCTTGGTTGCCCACAGCCTAAATTGATTCATTCATATCCTCAGTTTCTTGGTTAAAACCATCCAAAGTGTGAGCCTATCTCTATGTGAGGGCGTCATTATTTTGAGGGAGCAAAAAACTTAATATAGCCACCATTTTTCATGAAAATTTGAATTTCCCTCTAAAAGAAACTGAGGGAATGCTACTAATCATCAAGCCATATCCTTATCCTTAACATAAAGGTGTTTGATGTTGCATATACAGACATAACTTAGAACACAGGAATGCTACTAATAATCACTCGAGCCATATCCTGTGCTTAACATAAAAGTGTTTGATGTTGCATATACAGACATAACTTAAAACGCAAGAATGCTACTAATCATCACACCTCATCTTATGCCAAACATGAAAAGTGGTTAGTATTGATTATTGCCCCACCCCATTACCTATGTCAATCATCAAGTCAACTTCAATATTGAACAAAAAGGATTGCATGTATTGACTACCGAATATGGCTTATGCATAAGGTTGCTAAGGTTGATCATCAAATCTAATCATGTAGACTTTATATAAGAAATTCAGATCATCATTGGATTTATCAATAATAAATTCAAAACCATATGGGCTGTAACCTTTTTCAGGATATAGCATTGGGAAGTGGATGCCGGTGTGCCAAAATGCATAAAGAAATGCCAACATGAACAACACACAGCAGAAGCCGCTCTTTCTCTCCCCATTCCTGTCATACCATATCATAAAGCTTAGACCAACAAGGACGACCATATTTCTTAGTAAATCTAATGAGCTCCGAAGTGGAGCAACAATTATATGAGTTAAGGAGCTCCTTACCATTGTTGCATTTCACTAAATAGCAATGACCATATGGCAATAAGGCCAACGACGTTATCAAGCAGACCAAATTAAAATTCCAGTTGATCTATCTTGCCTGCGTCGAGCAGAAGCATATCCAAATGTTGGTTAAATCTCCCGTCCGTCAACAGACAATTCATTCAACTTAACAAGAAAAAACATGTCACCGACATAATTCTATGTTAATCTCGAATATACTCCAGCGCTGGAGTAAATTGATTCTGTTTGAAGCTTATGGTCAAACATATGATGACTTATAGTAAGAACCCAAGAAACTTCAAATGCTGGTTTATCTGGTAATAGAATTTTTTGTGGAGAATTTGAAAGCAAATACCAGTTTATACTTTATAGTCTACAAGGAATCATCAACAGATCGATTCCAAGTAACAATTTCAGAAAATCCAAGGGATAATACAGGAGTGGATTGCGGTAGATCAAAGGACCAACATTCACGAAACCTACACTCCTAAAGCAGCACCAGAAAAAAAGCTAAAAAGAAAGGAACAAAATCCATAACCCAAAACCAACAAATTTAACGGGTCCTTGGCTTAATTCACGAAGAGATTCCGCATACAGTACAGAGGAATGAATAGGTGCAGGAACATGGATTCAACCATTAAAACCTTAAACTCAAAGAAAAGAAACGCGGGTGACGGATCAAAAGGAGAAAAACAAGATCGGCGAGCATTGGCAAAGTGAAAAACAAGTCTGCACGACCACCCGTGCCTCTCTGTAGGCGTGCCATGTGTGTGTGTGAGAGAGAAATAATGTCTCTCTGTGACACACACACAGCGAGAGAGGGAGAGAGAGGAGGAAGAAGAAGAAGAAGAAGATCAACAGTAAAATGATGATCAGCGGTCTCCTCTTCCGAATAAAAGACGACCGGTGTTGATGAAGGTGATGACTATGAATTCGAATGATAAGAGGACGTTGACGTGAAAATTGTTGACTCCGAGTTGGACGATGGCACGACAAACGCCGATGATCTCCGATGATGGATAGATTTGCTGTACGCTAGTGGCTGGTTGAAAGCAGCATGGGTCTCCCGTGATGGATGATATCACCGATGGTGACACATGAGAGAGGAGACTCATGATCAAGACTCCGGCAACAATGGTTTCCGAAGAAACTCTCTCTCCCCTACCCCCTCCCCGATCCCGCCTATCGCTCGCCGCCTATTTCTGGAAAAGCGAGAGAGATACTTGATTTACAAGTCCGATAATCTAATCAGCAAATCGGGCGATGGTGGAGAGATCTGGATGGATTACGGTTCCGACAATCTTCGATGATGACAAGACCGATTGCAGGACTGTAGCTCGTGGAGAGACCCATGGGTTGCCGGCGATGAACATTCCAGCAATTGCGACCCATGCGAGGAACCTCGAATCTCGATCTACCGGCGACAAAGGATTCCGGAGAACCTCTGCCTCTCTCTCACACACACATTTGAAATGAGGCAATCCCGCCAACGGGTTACCGCCTCTTCCTAAAAGCGGGAGAGAGACGTGGGATGGACGCGAGGCTAGTTTGCGTGAACCTTAAGCAAACTATCGGGTCGTGTTTCAAGCTGAAGTCTTCGGGTACCATTTACGGGTATCACGTACCCCCGTCACGATCTGAATCGGGTTTACTAGGAGAAAAAATTCTACCCACATTCTATAAGAAAGATCTACCTGGACCCCAGAAAAAAATCTTAATATGTTCTCATGGAAATTATGTAGATATTAAGTGGAACTCGGGTCAGATCTGGGGTTGGTAGAAACTTTATTAACAATACCCGGTTTCATATATCAAATGGATCTTGCTGTGAGTCAAATCCAGGTAACTGTATGGATCCATCCAGTCCAACATTGATATTTACAGGTTTGGATACGGATTGGTTTTCGATCAAGTACAATCTGTTGAAACACTTAGCTACGAGGATGTGATTTGCCTTAGCCTACATCAAAATGCATGAATATTATGATTTATGAGGTTGGGTTTGGTCATTTCCAGTCAAAGCAGAGAACCGAAAGCTTTGAGAGAGATAAACTAGACTTCTATCAGATTCATGAACACAGGCCGTGTCAAATAGCATGTTCCTCTTATGTGACCTGGATCCAGAATTGGGTTCAATATAAGTACATAACATCCTCTACGTACAAGTCTGCCCAACACCAGCAACAAAACTAGGCGGCGTTACTTCAAGCGTTGTCTTTGTTGATGCTTATCCGGTTCACAACAATGGGATCAATGATATATATATATACATAGAGAGAGAGAGAGAGAGAGAATTGTTACTTCTATTCGTGTTAGACCATTTATTCTATCTCTATATTAAAAAATAGTAGGTCTATTAAAAAAATAGATAGTATATATATATATATATATATATATATATATATAGAGAGAGAGAGAGAGAGAGAGAGAATTGTTACTTCTATTCGTGTTAGACCATTTATTCTATCTCTATATTAAAAAATAGTAGGTCTATTAAAAAAATAGATAGTTGATCTATATAAAAAAGCAGTGAAAAGGCTTGTTTTCTTATTTATATCACCCATCTCTCTACTCCAACATTCAGGATTGGCATAGCAATTCTAACATGAATCAGTCTCGCAACTAGAGAGAGAGAATCCTAAACTTAGAGCCCAACCTCAACCTCAATGCGCACATGTAAAACCAGAACGACTCGTTTAAGAAAGGGAAACAGAGCGAGAGAAAAGCATCATCGAGAAATTTACAGATTGCCGAGACTCCACATCTCTGCAATGTATGCCAACTGTCTCATACACACTCTTAGAACTCGGGAAGTATATGACGAAACTTTTGAAACCTTTTACTCAACTAAAACTTTACATCAATGAAGATATCTGATTGTCATCAAGCCGCAGTGTAGAAGGTCAAGAACCAAATACCTCGGCGAAGCACACGGGGCACACCTGATCGACATTGAACATAGATTAGCACGAGTTGAATTGTGCCTTCCTTTTTGGTTTAGTTAATTTCATATTCAACAATGTGTAATGCTGTTCAGTAATCAACCTTTGACTAATAGCACAGGAATCACGTCACCTGATGGTATTGGTGGAACGAACTGCTGAGAAAAAAAGTTGAATTTACGGGATTACTGGTTCTTGTCATGGCCAAAAAACTTTTCTATTGCACATAGAGCAACACCTGGCTAAGCATCGACCCACAAGTTGAAGGTCATGAGTTCAATATCCGGGGCATGCATCGGGCTTGAGCTTCCCCAACAACAACAACAAACAACAACAACAACTAAGCCTTTTCTCATACTAGACGGGGTCGACTACATGGATTCATTGTTTCCACATATCCCTATCATGTTAGCAGTTAACTCACAATAAGCTAGATCATTCTTTATTGTTTCTTTTCAACACTTTTGTAGTCGTACTCTACTTCTTTTAATACTTTCAAAATCTAATTTTTCGTACCTTCTTAAAGGTTCTTTTGATCTTCTTTCTATGTTCAAACCATCTTAAACAATATTCTCTCATTTTATCCTCTATTGATGTCACTCCTAATTTGTTTCTAATAACCTCATTATGTATACGGTCTTTTCTTGTATAACCACTCATCCATCTCAACATCTTCGTTTCTGTCACAGATATCTTTTGTACATGTTGATGATTAACTACCCAACACTCAAAACCATAAAACATGACAAGTATAATTATTGCTCTATAATATTTACCTTTTAACTTTAATGATATATTCTTATCACAAAGAATACCTGATGCTCTTCTCCATTTTAACCAACCTGCATTAATTTTATGCATAACATCTTCATAAATTCTTCCATCTCTCTGAAAATTTGACCTTACGTATTTAAAATTTTCCTTTTTTGAGATGCAATGTATGCCAATTTTAATTTCTATGTCCTCTAAAGTAACCAAATGATTAAACTTACGTTCCATATATTTTGTCTTTGTTTTACTGAGTCGGAAGCCTTTACTTTCTAATGTTTTTCTCTATAGTTCCAATTTTCTATTAACTTTTTTCTTAGGCTCCTTCCCTAACACATTGTCATCTGCAAATAACATACACAAAGGTACTTCATCTTGTATGGACTTAAAGTTGATCCTTGATATAACCCGGTATTAACTTCAAAGAAGTCTGTCATTCCATCATGAGTCCTCACACATGTTTTTGCAATCGTACATGTATCTTATAAGGTTTATATATGTCAATGAGATACCTCTTTTTTTCAAGGTTCTCCAAAGAACATCTCTTCGTACCCTATCGTAAGCTTTTTCTAAATCAATAAATATCATGTGAAGGTCTTTCTTTTTTGCTATAAAATGTTTCATAAGACGTCTCAAAAGGTGAATCGCTTCAAGAGTGGATTTGCCTGACATGAATCCAAATTGGTTCTCTGTTATACTCGATAGTTGTCTTAATCTACATTCGATAATTCTTTCTCATAATTTCATAGTATAACTCATTAACTTGATACCTCGATAATTCACACAATTCTGAATGTCTCCCTTGCTCTTGTATATGGGTATAAGTGTATTTGCTCTCCATTCCTCGAGCATCTTTTGGTTTGTCCATATTTCATTAAATAGTCTTGTGAGCCAAGTGATTTATGTTGCTCGTAGAATTTTTCAAACTTCTATAGGAATATTGCCTTGATTTACCACCCTTCATATGTTTAAGAGTCTCTTTGACTTCATTTTTTTGAATACATCGGTAGAAATTGTGGTTTATATACTTTTCTGATTTGGCTAACTCTCCTAAGTTAATACTAACATCTTTATTTTCATTAAAAAACTTATAAAAATAAATTTTTCATATATTTTTATATTATCATTTACAAATTTTTTCATACTCGTCTTTGATGCATCTAACAAAATTAAGATCCTTAGTTTTCTTATCTCTAGCCCTAGCTATCCTAAAAATATCTCTTTCACCCTCTTTTGAGTTGAGTTTTTTTATATAAATCCTCCCAAATTTTAGCTTTTGCTTCCCTGACGCTCTTTTTCACTTCTTTATTTGCTTTCTTATAAGCCTTTAAAGTTTCATTAGTTTTCTTAGCATAATGTAATTTGTAAAAGTTTGGAAAATACTAGGAGAAATAGGAATCACTTGGCTCACAAGACTATTTAATGAAATATGGAGAAACCAAAAGATGCCCGACGAATGGAGAGCGAGTACACTTATACCCATATATAAGAACAAGTGAGACATTCAGAATTGTGCGAATTATCAAGGTATCTAGTTAAGACAAGTATCAAGTACAATAGAGAAGCAATTTGGATTCATGGCAGGTAGATCTACTGTTGAAGCGATTCACCTTTTGAGACGTCTTATAGAATATTTTAGAGCAAAAAAGAAAGACCTTAACATATATTTATTGATATAGAAAAAGCTTATGATAGGGTACCGAGTGAGGTTATTTGGAGAACTTTGGAAAAAAGAGGTATCCCATTGACATACATTAACCTTATAAGAGACATATACGATGGTGCAAAAACATGTGTGAGGACTCACGAAGGAATGATAGACTTCTTTGAAGTTAATATTGGGTTACATCAAGGATCAACTTTAAGTCCATACTTATTTATAATGGTGATTGATGAGTTAACAAAACATATTCAAGATGAAGTACCTTTGTATGTTATTTGCAGATGGCATTGTGTTAATGGAGGAGTCAATGAAAAAAGTTAATAGAAAATTGGAACTATGGAGAGAAACATTAGAAAACAAAGGCCTCCGACTTAGTAGAACAAAGACATAATATATGGAATGTAAGTTTGATCATTTGGTTACTTCAGAGGACATAGAAATTAAAATTGGCACACAATGCATCCCCCAAAAGGAAAGTTTTAAATACCTAGGGTCAATTTTTCACAGTGATGGAAGAATTGATGGAGATGTTATGCATAGAATTAATGCTGGTTGGTTAAAATGGAGAGAAGCATAAGGTATTCTTTGTAATAAGAAGATACCATTAAAGTTGAAAGGTAAATATTATAGAGCAACAATTAGGCCTACCATGTTTTATGGTTTTGAGTGTTGGGCAGTTAATCATCAATATGTACAAAAGATGTTTGTGACAGAAATGAAGATGTTGAGATGGATGAGCTATCATACAAGAAAAGACCGAATACATAATGAGGTTATTAGAAACAAATTAGGAGTGGCACCAATAGAGGATAAAATGAGATAATATCGTTTAAGATGGTTTGGACATATAGAAAGAAGATCAAAAGAAGAACTTATAAGAAGGTATGAAAAACTAAATTTGGAAAGTATTAAAAGAGGTAGAGAACGACCACAAAAGTGTTGGAAAGAAACAATAAAGAATGATCTAGCTTATTGTAAGTTAATTGCTAACATGGCACACGATAGGGATCTGTGGAAACAAAGAATCCATGTAGCCTACCCCGTCTAGTATGGGAAAAGGCTTAGTTGTTGCTGTTGTTGTAATGTAATTTGTAACATGCCCTCTTTTCTTTGATTTTATTTTGCACCACTTCACTTCACCACCAAGCTTCTTTTTGTGCCGGTACACCTCCCTTAGATTCACCTAACACTAGAGATTCCCCATTGTACCAAAAAACCAAAGGTTTTCCATCATAAACCATATATACTAAAAACCCCACCAATCAAGTACAAAGTTGACCCAACCCAATCAAATCCTCAATTTTCTTAAATCCAGACCAGACCAAGTATGTGCAGGGAGGATGTTTTGATTAGGTAAATGCAGAACCAACAGTTGTTCTTTGTTATCTAGACTAGCATTTAATGATAACTAGAATATACATTGATCGGTACAAGTGAAGGGCCTACCATCTATGAGTCAAGAGGAAAAACTCAAACTCTCCAGACTACTAATGAAGAGCGAAGCACCAATGTCATCTGCTGGCCATTATTTTGTTAGACTTGTCAAGCAACAGACACAAGCGCATGCACCTCAATGCTATAGTGTTTCTCTGCCCGGCAAGAAAAACTTTCATTTGGTTGCTTTTTCTCAGTGCAGCCTCATAGAGGATTTCGTGCAATGTTCATCACTATGGGTTTCAACTTCCCATGCCTGAAGGAACTCATCTGATGACACTATCTAAGCAACACAGACATGCAACTCCTGATGACAAGAAATGCAAGAAATCTGGTGTGAACATTATGGAGTACCTTATTAATTCGTAGCCAGCGTGTAGCACAATCAGCATGGTACATATGATGACACGGCAAAGTGATTAACTTGTCACGGCTTTTGTACTCCAGGTAACATATCACACACCTGCAGGACCAACCAAACATAAAAGCGCATTAAGCGCTGACCTCCAACATATGAAGATTGGAATGAACAGCATGCCATATTATCAAGCAAAGCTATAATTATTAGATCAGATCAGATAAATGAGAACATCAGGTATCACCTAAGCCATCATAGTTAGTTCTTCAGGTTTTTGCAAGTAGGGGAAGATGTTTAATTGGTGATGAGTAAGAATCAGAAAAGTACCAAATCAGCCCTAGCTTCAATTATTCCCAAAATAGGGTTTTGGCATATTTCCCTAGATCACGCCCTCTATCACCAGCAAAGGTTTTAAGCAAGACAAACCAGGTTCGAGAGTGCTGATTCTAAAATTTTGGGCAAAAAGGAAAAAGACATAAAGCTTAATCAGCTACAACAAAGGAGAATAATGCTCGAACCACCTTATATCTGAGAAGGATCTTTAAGAATTTTCTGAACAACTTTTGCCATTTGTTCCATCATGGCTTGTTACTAATCATATGATTACACCAATAAAAACCTCGACACTTGAATCACAAGACTGCAATCCAAGAAAAACCTTGGGGCATGATTCCTAACAAAAGAGTCACAAGACTGCAATCCACTATCCGCAAGTAAAGAGCATCAGTAGCTATGAGAGATTGCGATGCATAAAAAAAGCATATGGCATAACTCACTCTTCATGTTTCTGCTTTCTGGAGAATAGTCCTCCTGCCTTGTACTTTGAAGATGGTAGGTATGAAATCAACTCATCAGACAGACCTCTCGGGTGTGTACCGATGAACTCTCCTAGTGATTGCAATTCCTAACATTTAATATTCAATATGCATCAAATCCTATATACAGATAAAAGAAAATAAAAAGTTAACCCAGGTGCCATTCCCAAAAATCAGTACCAAAATACGTGAATATTATTCATTAGATCACATAGCACCAGAACTCCGTCCATGTAAGGGATTACCCTTGCATTGTCGGTCCCAAGCCCGGATAAAGGAGGAGGGTTGTGTTAGGCTTCCGACAGCCAGCCTATTTTTGCCCGAATGTATCAATTGCAGAGAGGGTTCCCACATCATGGACAGGTGTAGGTAAAGAAGTTAGTCCTGCTACATTGCCGCCCGAATGTAGTGAATAAATTTTCAGAGAGGGTCTCCGCATTTTGATTATGGACGGATGCGGGGGGTAAGGAAGCTAGTCCTAGATAATAAGATTCGTATTTGTTCTTGGAATATCAGAACATTATCCGGTAAGCTAATGGAGGTGATAGATACTATGATTCGGAGAAAGATTCATATTTTACGTTTACAAGAGACAAAATGGGTAGGAGAAAAAGCAAATGAGATAGAAGATACAACTCAGGTAAAGAAAAGGCTCGAAACGGAGTTGGTATTATCATAAATAAAGATTTAAATGATAGTGTAGTAGATATACAACGATACGGTGACCGAATCATGACGTTGAAATTAGCGTTAGGAGCAGAGGTTTTGAATATAGTTTGTCCTTACGCACCCCAAGTAGGACTAGAAGATAGTATAAAGACAGCTTTTTGGGAAGAGTTAGATAAGGTGATTCAAAAGATTCCACAAAGTGAGATGATTTGTTTAGGAGGAGACTTAAATGGACATGTTGGTAAAGAGGCATTAGGATATCAAGGGATTCATGGAAACTTTGGTTTTGGGGATATAAATGAGGAAGGTAAGGATATTTTAAATTTTGCTATGGCATTTCATCTCTTTATAGTCAATACAATCTTCAAGAAACGAGATGAACATTTAATTACTTATAAGAGTGGCTTATCACAAACACAAATTGATTACTTTATTTGTAGAAAAAAAGGTAGAGCGTGTTGTAAAGATTGCAAGGTAATTTCAGGAGAAAGCTTAACCACTCAACATCGACTTTTAGTTATGGATTTACAAATAAAAAAATGGACAAAGAAGAAAAGAGTGCATCGAGCTATTCGGACTAAATGGTAGAATCTCAAAAGCGAGAAAGAAGATATATTTAAACAAAAAGTCTTTTAAGGAGATGTTTGGAATTATGTTGGTACACCCTGTGATATGTGGAACAATATGGCTGTACATATTAGGAAAGTGGCGAAAGATGTGTTAGGGGTATCCAAGGGAGGTGTACCGGCACAAAAAGAAGCTTGGTGGTGGAGTGAAGTAGTACAAAATAAAATCAAGGCAAAGAGGGCATGTTACAAGTTACATTGCGCTAAGAAAACTAGTGAAACTTTAGAGGCTTATAAGAAAGCAAAGAAGGAAGCGAAAAAGGCCGTTAGTGAAGCAAAAGCTAAAATTTGAGAGGATTTATATAAAAAACTTCACTCAAAAGAGGGTGAAAGAGATATTTTTAGGATAGCTAAGGCTAGAGATAAGAAAACTAAAGATCTTAATTATGTTAGATGCATCAAAGACGAGGATGAAAAAATTCTAGTGGCAAATGATGATATAAGAAATAGATCGAAAAACTATTCTTATAAGCTTTTTAATGAAAATAAAGATGTTAGTATTAGCTTAGGAGAGTTAGCCAAATCAGAAAAATATATAAACCATAATTTCTACCGACATATTCAAAAGAATGAAGTTAAAGAAGCTCTTAAACATACGAAGGGTGGTAAATCGATAGGATCAGACAATATTGCTATAGAAGTTTAGAAAATCTTAGGAGAAACAGGAATCACTTGACTCACAAGACTATTTAATGAAATATGAAAAAACCAAAAGATGCCCAAGGAACGGAGAGTGAGTACGCTTATACCCATATATAAGAACAAGGGAGACATTCAAAATTGTGCGAATTATCGAGGTATCAAGTTAATGAGTCATACTATGAAATTATGGGAAAGAATTATCAAACGTAGGTTAAGACAAGTATCAAGTACAACAGAGAACCAATTTGGATTCATGCCAGGCAGATCTACTATTGATATAGAAAAAGCTTATTATAGGGTACCGAGGGAGGTTATTTGGAGAACTTTGGAAAAAAGAGGTATCCCATTGACATATATTAACCTTATAAGAGACATGTATGATGATGCAAAAACATGTGTGAGGACTCATTAAGGAACAACAAACTTCTTTGAAATTAATATTGGGTTACATCAAGGATCACCTTTAAGTCTATACTTATTTATAATGGTGATTGATGAGTTAACAAAACATATTCAAGATGAAGTACCTTGGTGTATGTTATTTGCAGATGACATTGTGTTAGTGGAAGAGTCTAAGAAAAAAGTTAATAGAAAATTGGAACTATGAAGAGAAACATTAGAAAGCAAAGGCCTTCGACTTAGTAGAACAAAGACAGAATATATGGAATGTAAGTTTGATCATTTGGTTACCTCAGACGACATAGAAATTAAAATTGGCACACATTGCATCCCCCAAAAGGAAAGTTTTAAATACCTAAGGTCACTTTTTCAGAGTGATGGAAGAATTGATGGAGATGTTACGCATAGAATTAATGCTGGTTGGTTAAAATGGAGAGGAGCATCAAGTATTCTTTGTGATAAGAAAATACCATTAAAGTTAAAAGGTAAATATTATAGAGCATCAATTAGGCCTGCCATGTTTTATGGTTTTGAGTGCTGGGCAGTTAATCATCAATATGTACAAAAGATGTCTGTGACAGAAATGAAGATGTTGAGATGGATGAGTGGTCATACAAGAAAAGACCGTATACATAATGAAGTTATTAGAAACAAATTAGGAGTGGCACCAATAGAGGATAAAATGAGAGAATATCGTTTAAGATGGTTTGAACATATAGAAAGAAGATCAAAAGAAGAACCTTTAAGAAGGTTAGAAAAACTAAATTTGAAAAGTATTAAAAGAGGTAGAGGACGACCACAAAAGTGTTGGAAAGAAACAATAAAGAATGATCTAGCTTATTGTGAGTTAACTACTAACATGGCGCACGATAGGGATCTGTGGAAACAAAGAATCCATGTAGCCGACCCCGTCTAGTATGGGAAAAGGCTTAGCTGTTGTTGTTGTTGTTGTTGTAGATCACATAGCACCAGATTGTTAGCTCACTGGTTAGTTCGACTCCAGGGGGGTGCATGCATGTACACATGTGCATCTTCAGTCTCCCATTGTAACCCAAGAAAAAAAATTACATACCAAGTACACATTATGTGTTCCCTTTCTTGATCATGGTAGCAAATAACCTATTAGAGCAAAAGGAATGCCACTGTTGGGACTAAAAGACAGAAAGAATGAAGCATACCTCGTAAGTCCTATTGCCAGGGTCAGCATCATCCTGATTTATGACCTTTAAGAACATGGAGCTTAAGGTTAGGTTTTCGTGATGATAAACATATAACAAAGTTATGAAAAATAAAGTAACTATTGATCACCTGAGATGTCCTAGCCGTAATGTTCAATCCTGCATTGCTTGCTGAACAGAGACACAATTTTACCAGTCAGACCGTTTCAACCCAAGACAGAAGACAGATCTTATTCCAAATTTCCATGGACAGATTAAGGTCAATTTGCAGTAAAGATGACAAATTATGGGAGGATTGGTTAGCTGAGTAAGAACCACAAACGGCATAAATTCTAACAAGATGCTAACAGGATTGAGTTACCTCATGCATTAGTGTGGATGTAACATTAGAACTAGAAGACTCATAGTCGCAGACTCTAAATGAGTGTGCGGATGCATATGCACACAGACATGTCCATGTACTTGTGAAGGTTCAAAGTTCATGGGAGCTTCCAGGCAACTTCTGGCAACTCCTAACTACCAGATAAGCTACATTTTTCAGCTGGAAGGGCTATTTCGGTTGCTTTCCTAAGGCACGTGGATTCTCCTGTTTATTTCACCATCATTATTCTGTCCCTCTTTTTTTTCTTTGACATCTGATCCTCTTAGCTATGTTTGTTGATATAGACATCGCATTTGCACAATACGTATTCAACAGGACATATTTCAGGAAACGGAATGCATCCTTAAAGCCTAATAGATGAAATACCCCCCCTTATTATTTTGGCTGTAAACGAGCTCTCCCTCTTCCTCTTCTTTCATGGATAGTTGGTTGTGAACTTCTGATAGCATCCAGAATTTTACATGGGTGCATGAATCTCCCTTGAGTCCTTGACGTTAAGGATATCAGCTATTGTTATAATAGCATGTACAATGGTGAGATGAGCAAGGAACAAGTCCCCGAAAAGAAAAATCATGAACCATCAAACTCATACCAGAAGAATTTGTGCTAATTCCAGATCTAAAACCATCATTAGAGGAAGTTCCAACAGCTTCATTCTCCATCTCTTGTAAAGTCATAGCTAATGACTCATCAAGTGCTAATTGCAGTTCAAAATTTTTAGCATCAAAATCCTCCCCGTCTTTCACCAGAACCCTTTTCCTATTAGCATGCTGCTCATGATTATCATGAGAATCAGAACTTGTAGAAGCTCCCAGCTGATGGTTTCCATAGTTTGTTTCAAATGACCGATAAACAGCTTCCTGGAAAAAAGCATCAAACTAATGTCAAAATATTTGGTAGTTACAAAGGAGAAACATAAATATTCAAGCAGATATGAAAGCACAGGCAGCAACAAACCATAATATTTTCCATTATAAGAAGAAGCACATCTCTCTCTCCCTCTCCTTCTCCCACTCTCACACACACAACTGAACAGTGAGTTTAAGGACTGTCAAGACTCTCAAAAAGGAAAAGAAATATTCCTTCATTCATAGAGCACTCAAGGCGAATTCGGTTGAGAGGTATTCAACATGAGTTGGCAGTCGGTATCTAAGATGTAACTAAGTTATATAGGGTGATAGCCAAAACCTTTTCTCTCAATGCAACTTTTTAATTTCTTGTTGGGAAAAGAAAGAACTCCGCCCATGTAAGGGATCACCCTTGCATGGCCGGTCCCAAGCCCGGATAAAGGAGGAGGGTTGTGTTATGCTTTCGACAGTCAGCGTAAAACTTTGTCGGATTTTTATACCATAGATTACACAAATTATGAGCACTGGTTTGGGGCATCCCCACCTAGCGACAAGCAGCAGAGCCTGAATGCAGTGAAAGGTAAGAAAGGGTCACTATATTTTCGCCCGAATGCAGTGAATCAATTGCAGATAAGGTTCTCACGTCATAGACCGGTGTGGATAAAGAAGTTAGTCCCGCTACATTGCTGCTCGAATGTAGTGAATAAATTATAGAGAGGGTCTCCGCATTTTCAATATGAACGGATGCGGGGGGTAAAGAAACTAATCCTAAATAATAAGATTCGTATTGGTTCTTGGAATATCGGAACATTATCCAATAAGCTAATGGAGGTGGTAGATATTATGATTCGGAGAAATATTTATATTCTATGTTTATAAGAGACAAAGTGGGTTAGAGAAAAAGTAAAGGAGATTGAGGATATAAGTTTTAAATTATGGTACTCAGGTAAGGAAAAGGCTCGAAATGGAGTTGGTATTATCATAAATAAAGATTTAAAGGATAGTGTAGTAGACATACAACGATATGGTGACCGAATCATGACGTTGAAATTAGTGTTAGGAGCAGAGGTTTTGAATATAGTTTGTGCTTACGCACCCCAAGTAGGACTAAAAGATAGTATAAAGACGACTTTTTGGGAAGAGTTAGATAAGGTGATTCAAAGAATTCCACAAAGAGAGATGATTTGTTTAGGAGGATACTTAAATGGATATGTCGGTAAAGAGGCATTAGGATATCAAGGTATTCATGGAAACTTTGGTTTTGAAGATATAAATGAGGAAGGTAGGGAGATTTTAAATTTTGCTATGGCATTTGATCACTTTATAGTCAATACAGTCTTAAAAAAACGATATGAACAGGCTTATCACAAACACAAATTGATTACTTTATTTGTAGAAAAAAAGATATAGCGTGTTGTAAAGATTGCAAGGTAATTTCAGCAGAAAGCTTAACCACTCAACATCGACTTTTAGTTATGGATTTACAAATAAAAAAATGGACAAAGAAGAAAAGAGTGCATCGAGCTATTCGGACTAAATGGTAGAATCTCAAAAGCGAGAAAGAAGATATATTTAAACAAAAAGTCTTTTAAGGAGATGTTTGGAATTATGTTGGTACACCCTGTGATATGTGGAACAATATGGCTCTACATATTAGGAAAGTGGCGAAAGATGTGTTAGGGGTATCCAAGGGAGGTGTACCGGCACAAAAAGAAGCTTGGTGGTGGAGTGAAGTAGTACAAAATAAAATCAAGGCAAAGAGGGCATGTTACAAGTTACATTGCGTTAAGAAAACTAGTGAAACTTTAGAGGCTTATAAGAAAGCAAAGAAGGAAGCGAAAAAGGCCGTTAGTGAAGCAAAAGCTAAAATTTGGGAGGATTTATATAAAAAACTTCACTCAAAAGAGGGTGAAAGAGATATTTTTAGGATAGCTAGGGCTAGAGATAAGAAAACTAAAGATCTTAATTATGTTAGATGCATCAAAGACGAGGATGAAAAAATTCTAGTGGCAAATGATGATATAAGAAATAGATCGAAAAACTATTCTTATAAGCTTTTTAATGAAAATAAAGATGTTAGTATTAGCTTAGGAGAGTTAGCCACATCAGAAAAATATATAAACCACAATTTCTACCGACATATTCAAAAGAATGAAGTTAAAGAAGCTCTTAACATACGAAGGGTGGTAAATCGATAGGATCAGACAATATTGCTATAGAAGTTTAGAAAATCTTAGGAGAAACAGGAATCACTTGACTCACAAGACTATTTAATGAAATATGAAAAAACCAAAAGATGCCCAAGGAACGGAGAGTGAGTATGCTTATACCCATATATAAGAACAAGGGAGACATTCAAAATTGTGCGAATTATCGAGGTATCAAGTTAATGAGTCATACTATGAAATTATGGGAAAGAATTATCGAACGTAGGTTAAGACAAGTATCAAGTACAACAGAGAACCAATTTGGATTCATGCCAGGCAGATCTACTGTTGAAGCGATTCACCTTTTGAGATATCTTATGGAATATTTTAGAGCAAAAAAGAAAGACCTTCACATGATATTTATTGATCTAAAAAAAAACTTATGATAGGGTACCAAGGGAGGTTCTTTGGAGAACCTTGGAAAAAAGAGATATCCCATTGACATACATAAACCTTATAAGTGACATGTACGATGGTGCAAAAACATATGTGAGAAAGGAATGACAGACTTCTTTGAAGTTAATATTGGGTTACATCAAGGATCAACTTTAAGTCCATACTTATTTATAATGGTGATTGATGAGTTAGCAAAACATATTCAAGATGAAGTACCTTGGTGTATGTTATTTGTAGATGACATTGTATTAGTGGAAGAGTCTAAGGAAAAAGTTAATAGAAAATTGGAACTATGGAGAGAAGCATTAAAAAGCAAAGGCCTCCGAGTTAGTAGAACAAAGACATAATATATGGAATGTAAGTTTGATCATTTGGTTACTTCAGAGGATATAGAAATTAAAATTGGCACACATTGCATCCCCCAAAAGGAAAGTTTTAAATACCTAGGGTCAATTTTTCAAAGTGATGGAAGAAATGATGAAGATGTTACGCATATAATTAATGATAGTTGGTTAAAATGGAGAGGAGCATCAGGTATTCTTTGTGATAAGAAGATACCATTAAAGTTAAAAGGTAAATATTATAGAGCAGCAATTAGACCTGCCATGTTACCATAACATGTACAAAAGATGTCTGTGACAAAAATGTAAATGTTGAGATGGATGAGTGGTCATTCAAGAAAAGACCATATACATAATGAGGTTATTAGAAATAAATTATGTGTGGCACTAATAGAGGATAAAATGAGAGAATATCGTTTAAGGTGGTTTTGACATATAGAAAGAAGATCGTGTAAGAAGGTACGAAAAACTAGATTTTGAAAGTATTAAAAGAGGTAGAGGATGACCCTAAAAGTATTGAAAAGAAACAATAAAGAATGATCTAGCTTATTGTGAGTTAATTGCTAACATGGCACATGATAAGGCTCTGTGGAAACAAAGAATCCATGTAGTCGACCCCGTCTAGTATGGGAAAAGGCTTAGTTGTGGTTGTTGGGAAAAGAAAGGCATAGTTTTAATTTCAAAAGCTGCACTATTCAAAAATTTATTTTCAACATATTCATACATCAATACCTATCTAGTCAAATGCAGGGAAACAAAACTTATCTAACATGGCATAGGCTTTATCATTCTTGAGAATACAAAGAATAACATATTATTATGGCCATATGAACTGCGTTGGACTTCTCCAAAAGGAAGAAACTATTTGGTCTTCGCCAACATAAAGATTTCCTTGCCTGTATGAAGCACATATATTCCTACTTTTGCATGCGTGCAAAATCCTACATGCAACATTCATCTAAATTCATTTGCATGTATGAGGCCCACATATGTTGGTAGTTTTGTCACAAGGATATGGGAGCAACTTGAAAAATCAGGGTGCAGAGATATGGACACATATATATGTATATATTAGATACTAGTTTATATAATTGATAATAATATCTCTTGAAACTAGAAAAGATGTCAGTTTTCAAAAGTTGCGTTTTGCTGACAAAGTATTAATGTGTCCATATTTCATGAAATGTTCCTTAACAAAACAATGAACTACCTCTAAATTAGAAATTCTAATAAAAATTATTTAAAATAATTAATACCGAGTCAGATGCAGAAGAAGTATGGTGTGTCGAGTATCTGAGCGTTGGACTCCAGTGTGGAACCCTAGTAGAAGTGTTTGTTACATAGGTTGGCAGAAGCAAATGCTAAGGTCATAGATAGCATACACAACGATGACAGAAGTGTAACATAGAAGTCAATCACAAAAATGAAGCGATAAAATTAAAACAAAAAGAAGATAGTAGCGTCCACCTGATCTTGGAGAAGTTGTGCAAGAAGAAATTCACTATCAAGATGCTCATAATCTTCAAAACAACCCTCAATCACATAATGGATGTCATTTTCCTGCCCACCCTGCATCTTCATTTCTCCTGATGAATTTCACTTGCTATTGGAAAGATTGCCTGATGCAAGTCCCAACTAAAGGTTGGTCAGAATCTCCCATCCAGGCTCCTCATGCTAATGAGTAGCTCAAATAAAATCAAGAAATAAAATCCACACAGCCCATTGTGCTGGGGCTCCCAAAATCACATAAACAGAGCGCTCACGCATTCATCGCTATAAAACCACACCCAACAAGAAAAAATCGAAGCAACCTTCGTCTTCAAAGGTACAAAGACGCACCCAAATCCATCCAAAAAGGAAATTTCGCAATTATGCAACCTCCCCACACAAAATCACCTGAGTAAAAACTGCAGAAGAAGAAAAGGTCATAGGTTCACCAAATCCAGCTAAAAATCTCCCTCATCTCCAGCTGTGCACGATTCTAAGATCATTCCGATGATTATTTTTACAAGTTTCATGCACTATGGACAGACGAATGTTGAAACCTTCGAAAACGATGCTTATACATTGAAATTAGATGATTATAACTAACCAGTAACCCATAAAGATTATATCCCTAGGGTTTGAGTATGGCGAGTGCGCGTGACGTGTTTGTGAAGGTAGTAAGATAGTGTAGAAGCATTTTTGCCCATGTCCGATCTCAACCACTCCTGAAACGCGGAATTAAGGAGCACAAAGACGAAAGAACACTAAGAGATAAAGATGATGAAGAACAGACAAAGATATACCGCTCAGAATGAGAACGTTCGACCGAGAGGGAACCAAGAGGGAGCGCTAGACCGATAGCAACGATCGATCACCCTCGCTCCAATTATATAGTCGCCGTGACAAATGAAATAATTCGGCTAGAAAAGATCTTGCTTTGCGGCCAAGGCAACGATATTTAGGGTTTGAATCCGTCCCATTTCATCTGAAGCAGATGAGCCGGAGGTTTCTTCTCCTTCGTCCTCTTAATTTGTTTACTTTTTTATTGAAGCGAAGAAATTTCTCCATGTTTCCCCGCGCTATTGATGGCGATAGTGAGACAAGTATTTTACGTTTTCACCCTCATCTATTTAAACTTTTACGAACGAAAAGATCGGCCCCGTGTTTTTGCCTTGTGCTCCTGTTGATGTCACCGGCTCGGTTTTAAATTCGGAGCGATTTGTCTGAACCGGTAACTGAAATTGGACACGAACATTTTCAGTTTTGGATCTGATTATGGATACGGTTCCAAATCTATCAGGTAATTGGAACCCATGAAGTATAAAAAATTCATCCAATTAGGTATGGGCCAGTATCCAGATTCAGCTTTGATTTTTCCAGAACCCATTAGCTGGAATCTACTCCTTAAAGTAGAACCATGTAAGAAAAACAGTGGTGGATCTACATTGAGGCAAGGTGGGGTGGCTGTCCCACCTGAAATTTGAAAAACAAATGAAAATTTTACATGGTGCGGTTGAATTCCTGGGTATTATACATGTTCGGCCCATCTTAAATGGTTGGAAAAGTTGTTCGTCCCATCCAAAGAAAATTCTAGATCTGCCACCGAAGAAAAGGATTCCATTTCTCACTTGATAAGGTTTTTTTTTTTGCTTTTGTGGCTGTGCTCATGCTGAAAGGATCTCCACAATTGGTGAAAATCCGTTTTCCATATCAATTTGGTCCATGGGGTAGGAGTCCGGGTGACTTGGAAACGTTTTACGATTTATGGCCAAGAGCAATAACCGTGATCTTTTTGAGAGACCAAAACTTAGATAAAGACCACAGACCATGAACTATTATGATAGCTCATTTACTAGCCGCAGTCTGGATAACAAACTAATCCAAACCAAATCCTACCCATTGTGTAGTTTACTTACACGAATTATGTACGTGATGACACAGTCTCGGAGCTTTCCAGTATTGCGAGGGCACTGTTTTGACGTTGTATTGACCTGGGTTTGCCTTCACATTTTTAAATTGAAACAAAATATTATTAATTCATTAGACATTTCATTAAAAAAGAAAAAACGAAGAAGCTTGTTAGAAGGAACACAAAATATAACGTAGGAGAAAGACTTGTTTGTTGCTTGCAGCGTTGTGCAAGCAATAGGAAAGCATGAGGAAGCAGAGCGAGAGTCCATAATCGATTACAACTCCACAAGAACAAGTTTATGATGATCGTTCATTCATCACATGAGAATGGCTGAGCAAATTCATAACTAGAAAGATCCGATACGTGATATCTTAAGTATTCTAAGCTCAAACACGGAAGTTTGGGAGAGCAGATTAGACCGATTTGTCGCTTTGACACGAACCAACCTGTTCGTAGTTTCGCTTAGTTTGATTGAATCCCTTTAAACTCGAACGCATGCTGACCTGCTAAACTATCCAAACTGACGATGAAGATCGTATTCTTAGGGATGACGATGAGGAGGGTTGTGGCTGGGTGTACCCCACTGAAACTTTAGAACCCACCCTGACTGGAACTGGACTCTGCCCGACCAAACTACAATAATTAGTTGATTTTTTTTTCAAAAAAAAAGGAGTGATATTCACGTGGACCACATATCATACCATAAATAGTTAATAAAAATATACTATACTTGTACGTTGTAATAATAATAAAAAGAAAGAAAATACACTTGATCTTCACAAAGAAGCCTTCCCCTCTCTTAGATCTTTCCTTTGCTAGAAGATTAAACGATCCTACAAATCTCCACCTGGGTTTATTCTAAACGTAGCCATGACCCGCCCAATTTGACAAACACAATAGAAGTTGCCACGTCCAAGATGGTGGGTTCTCAGCCCGCTCGACCTAAATTAGGGAGAGTTGGGTACCCGCAAGCACGGTTAAAATTGTCATCTCTATATGTTCCAAAAACGAAGGTCTCATTCCTACTACAGCATTTAATGCTTGAATTGAAGGATTAGGGTCGACCAAGTTTCTAGACATCCATGTCTACGTAGTTGGATGTAGACACAGCCAGTTTGGAATCAGTCCGGTGGTTCCAACAGGAACCACACTGGACGAGGGACCAGCTAAAGTTGGAAACGGTGAAACCGGATCTAGGACGGACAACTTTGTTCAGTTCTAGTTTCACCTTTCATGAAACCAGAATTGAGCCAAAAACGGAATTGATGGTTTCAAACCTTTTGCTCCATATTTTTTTATTTTCAAATTTAATGATATACTTTGTTCTAGGAGAGTTTTAGACTCAAATTGAAACCGAAACTCATGGTTCTAAATTGGAACAAGAATCGGCCCAGTCTCGGTTTGATTTCTGTTCTTAGTTTCTGAAAAACCAAAACATGCCATTGGATGGTTAGGGTCAATTCCTCATTGTAGCTGTCATTGTCCACCATCACTAGAATCTAGGGGGAAAACTAAATTGCAAGCCGTGTCGTGCCCGCTCGCATCACATACTTCTTTTGACATAAGCTACACCAGATAACACATTTCGTGCCTATGATGTTTATGAATGTCTATGCATGTAAACCCCCTGACTCACGTGTCCACAATAATCCATTCACAACATATTAGACGAGCAGAGGAATTCTTTTGAATATTGTTCATTTTCAAAAGTTTTTACACATATTGATACTGAAAATTAATTCTTAGCAAAGTCTGGGAAATCCGATTATGTTTAACCCTTGAAAAATTAATTCTAGGAGAGTTTTATCTGCTCGTGTCACGAGTCACACACAGCCAAATTTTGCGTTTCCCTGTGAATTGAAACCCTTTTAGGGATCCGAGTATGTCAACTGACTCCACCTTTGAAGAGTCAACTCGCGCTTCGGACCCACAAAGATGGTGAGCAAGTGATAAAGCTAAATCTTAGCCGTAGAGTCACAGATGGACGTCTGAAACGTTCAGACATTTTCTAGCTCCACCTACTCAGTACCGTCCTGGCGGATCTACATTTAGCCGAGGTGGAGACATTTGCCTCACTCAAAATTTCGAAAGCAACTTAAAGTTTATAGTGATGATGTGCATCAGGCTTCGGCCTCTCCTTTTCAATAAATGGTAATTTATTGCCTACTTTGTGTTTGATGATCTACACCTAAACACATGTAGTAGTACTATGAACAAAGAAGGAGATTTTCCTCTTGAATTCATTTGATTTTCCTCTAACTCCGGATGGAAATCTCTACCCGCCGGGTTCTAAAGGGAGAAAATGTGCGGGACGAAGAGGAGAGGACCTGTAAGCGGGTGGGGTAAGGTTATATATATGTGTGTGTGTGTGTGTGTGTGTGTTTGTTTGTTTGTTTGTTTGTTTATATATGTGTATTATATATTTATTTATATATTTTAAATGCATCTATATATATATATATATATATATATATATATATATATATATATATATATATATATGTTATGTATACATATAGTCAACTTCTAATTTAATAATAGAGAATACTATAAGCTAATTTCTCTTAAGAAAAGTTGTTTGATTCTCCTTTAACTCCAGATGGAAATCTCTACGTAATGAAAAAATGAGTGGGGCGAAGTGGAGAGAACCCGCAAGCGGGGAAGCAGGTGGGGTAGGGTTATATATATGTGTGTGTGTGTGTGTGTGTTTATATATAAAATATGTGTATTATATATATACACTAACTATATATTGTAGAGGCATCTATATTTTATATAAATATAATGTATATGTACGTATAATCAATTCTAATCTAAAGAATATTATAAGCTAATTTATCTTTAGAAAAAGTTATTTTCATGGATTGAAGCATTGTGGGTTATACCAAAATGGGTGCGGGGTGGGTACAGGGCAAGACCCATGGGGGTAGGTTGGGTTGTGGTCTAAACGCAAGTTTTTGTTGCGGGTGGGGATAAAAACCCACCGCACCCAACCCCATTGCCATCCCTACCTCTAACAGAAAAGAGGAACTCCAAGACAATTTTTGCAAAGCCTTAGTGTTTCTAGCCAAGTCAAACTGATTCCACCTTGAGTCACTAGGATGTTTTGTTTATCCATAGAAATTTGTATTTGACTTGAATTCATAATTGTTCGAACTGTGTAATCTCCAATTACAGACATTGGTAACCGACCCAAAGCAATTTGATTATAATTTAATTCGTGACGATCATAGGTGGAAAGTTCATATTCTTCAGTCATTGATAAACAGTTTGTGGGGCAATACTCCACGCAATTACCACAAAATATACAGATTCCGAAATCAATACTATAATTAAGCAATAATTCTTTTCTAATATATGTTTCTAATCACCAATAAACACATACGAATAATTGAAAGTGTATGTCATCGATTCTTTATAAGAATATTGAATAGTTACAGATAAACAATTCGTGTGAGATAAGGTTGATGAAACTTTGCAATGAAAGTTTCTAATTCACACCAGCAAAATTAGTTCAAAACAATCAATCAGCTATCATCTGCCTCATTAGCATTATTTCAATCCAAAGAAACAATTTGCTGAGTACATAGAAATCTGAATAATATAGGAACAACGACTATGAGCTTTGCTACCCATGTGCATTTCCTATGAAAGAAAATAATCAAAGAATTCTAACTGATGAATCAAAGAATTTAACTAACTACGGTGCCACTGAAGGGAGCTCAGCTCATGTGAACTTTACTTGCGCCCTCAGCAGGTAAAGAATGAAAGAATTTGAAGAGAAAAAGAGCTTCCTAAGTACAAAGAATGGTTGGTTTCTGGCAGAAGAGGCCAAAGGAACTTCTTGATCGTGCGATGGTCAGAATTCTCCGGGTTGTGAAAAGGTAGAGGTCCATGCTGATACAGAGTAGAGAGGCTGCTGTGACCAACAGAGTGTTAATCCTTCTTCCCCCTGTTTCACCACATTGTAATTTTCATACGGGAACATCCTTAACAGCATCTTGCTTTGCATGACTTCCCTCTCATCGATACCTAAACACCTGAATCCACCTTCTTCCATGACTGCCTTCCACTTATCAAAATTCTCATGTCTTTCAGTTCGTTCGCTGCCCTCACATGCTATAATGTTCTGAATCTCCCTCGCGAACACTTCCTCTATCTTGGTTCTAGTTGGACTGTCCTGAGGAAGGCTTGAATTGATGGAATCAAAGATGGCAGAGTAATACTCCAATGAATTGCAGAACCTCTCGGCCCAACTCAACCCATTGTGACTGGACTCCTGCTCTGCTACGACTAGCACGGCCGGCCTAACACTTTGCATCAACCCAAGGAAATCTCTTAGAGAGCTGCCATTGCCATCATTTATAACTCTGTGCATCTGCATCATGCAGTTCACTGCTACACTTTCATTGCATTTCACATGAAGCATCCAAAGCCTAAGGTCCTGTAACTTATCAGCTACAGCATGGAACTGAAATGGAAGGTTCATCGTCTCCGCAAACCTGGCTAGCCTATCACCAGTATCTTGAAGCTCCTGTCTTGACTCGCCAACCCCTGTGATCCTAACATGGCTCGGAGGATTAGGCCTAGAAACCAAGCTGTGAAACAGAGAAGGCCATTGTAGTCCCTGCTTGATGTCCAAATCAATAATGTGGATTTTGTCTTTGCCTTCAATTGCTTTAAGGATCATTTCGTTCGCAGTAAACTGCAGAAACTTGGGGATTGGGCTAACCTCATTCAAAAGCCTGAATGATGTTAACATTTCTTCCTCTGTTGTGTCGAGATCTGGAGGTGTGAATTTGAAAATGTGGGGCCAGAGATTAGCTACTCGAAGCGACATGGCTTCGGTGAAGTATGCAGCTACTCTGTGAATTGTTGTTCCTGTGGGAGAGGCAAGTTCTCCAAGCTTACACAAATAGTGGTTTACTAGCGCAAAGTTCTTACAAGACACAGCGTCGCTGCAAGACACTAGCAGATTTACAAGCTCAAGGCCGTCCGTGCTAAAGTTTTCATCCCCTGTTTCTGTATTTCCTGATTGGCGAGGAAGAGTTGAAACGTTAGCCGTGCCTTTCTCAGATGAATCATCCTCTTGCTGAATCGAGTTTTGCGTCTCCGATGAACTCGACTTCGAATCTGAATCCTTTGGGGTTTCACTTGTGGCAAGTTCATCTTTATCGTCGTCTCCCCCATCTGATATCTCAGTAACTACAGACTCCACCCAGTTGGCATTTGGTAACAGAGATTCAACCGAGGAGGTTGTGAACTGAACATCCTCCACAACCGGGGGAGGGGTCGAAAATGAGATGGGAACTCCAACCATTGATTCAGGCTTCATAGGTTCAGATAAGTAGAAGTCCAGGCCACCAAACAGCTCTACAAAGAAGTCGTCGCCATCTACTGTACACTCTGATGAGCTTCCCCTTATTCTCTTGCTTCTGTTTATGCAAGATTCTTCTGACGAGCTCGGTTCTGAGTATCTCTTCAAGTTTTTTCTTTTTTCCCATCTCTCTGATGGAACCCAAATCGCCGTCTGAGCAGCCGTCAGGGAAGGAACACATGCATTTCTTTTGAGATTACAGTTGCCCTTGCCTTCGAATGCCGATGACCAATCTGAAATTGAAAAACCAGCTGGACTTGCTGGCTGGGATATGGGGACCTCAAACCTAGGGAAACTATAGGAGAAATCAAGTCTTTGAGTGCCCATCTTGGTTTGTTCCGTTCCTCTCTTGCCTTTCTAATTCTCTGGTTCAGAAGTTTAGAAGATTACCAATTTTACTCGCATAACAATGGAGCTGAATCGCGCACAACTAATTGGAAGCAGGGGGCTTTTCGATTCCTTGGTCTTGAGATAATTCCGCCATCATTTCCTGCATCTGAATTGATCCAACATCACATGCTACATATGAAAAATCATAAGAGAGAACAACTCCATTGTTTACAAGCAGACTTACATGATTCCAGTGACGAATTCGATGATACTCCGACCTGCCACCTTCGTATTAGACATTGAACGGATAAAGCAGATGTCATTTTTTGTTCAATATGAAGAGATTTTTGTGAAAAAAAGACATGAAAACTTAGAACAGTTTTGCAAACTGTCAGAAACTTTACATGATTCTTTGGATTGTTACAGCTAAACTTTCAAGTACAATCGGAAACTAAAAAGATCCCTTTGTTTCTTCCTAAAAACTAAGAACCAAACCGGAACTTGAAAAATTTTCATATAAAAACTTGTTTTTTGAATCTCAGAAACCCAATTTACCTCGGAATTGATGGCAATATCATCTTGCCCATATTGACCAAAGGATATCAGTATCACAGAACATCTGCAAAAGAAGAGTAAAAACAGGAAGACGCATCATTTTATCTTTTTAAATAAGACGACATCAGAGTTTCAAAACCAGAATGACAAATGACGAAACTTTTCACAATCCATCAAATAGTAAGATGAAATCAGAAGCTTTGTTATAAATGGGGAGTTGAAGACGATGGCAATTGCCTAGAATCGAGAACCATTTCTTTCTGATCCTCCCACGGTGAAAAGAAAAAACTAATTCAACAGACGGAACCAAAGTTATATATTCAACGGATAGATGGTACGAGAATTTGCTTAACGGATATATGACCGTTTTGGAGGAGACGGTGGAAAAGATTCTCGGAGGCAAAAGGTCTCGTTTCCGCACCTACGTTCCCTACTAGCCGTTAGAGGAACACATAGCACATTTTGTACTTTTCTTGTGACTCCTCTTTACTTTACGAAATTTCATTCAACTCCTACGTCTTCAATTAATGTACGTCAGGAAATTTCATTCAACCCCCTTTTTCTTTAGCCGCATGGAAGCTTAAGCTAATTTATTCAACTCCAATATCTTCACTTACTTCTGTTGACATTCCTCACATTCAATGGTGAGAGCCAAGTTTGCGAGAGTAAACATGAGGGTGCGGACCTACTTGGATAAGGTTGCCCGCAATGGGCCAGCCTCTTGGTTGGGTTGGAGGTTCTCTTTTCACTTCAAGGAGAAGAATAGAGCTAGGAAAACAAGCAGGACAGCCACAGCTCCATGACTCACCACTGTTTGTTTTAGTGATTTGAGTTCCTAGCAGCGAGCCTCTTTATTTATAGAGCTGTTCTTGAGGAATAAGAAGAAAACTGAAGATAGAAAGCAGTTTAAAATAACACATAATTTTCAAATATCCATCGTTGGGGATTAAAAATCGTCCAAGACACCTTTCATGCCTTCTTACATATAAACCGCACCAAAACCTCTTGAAAATTTTGATCTTCAAGTTCCTTATTTAATCAATAAGTATCTTAGATGTATCACCCATGCTGCTCGCAGTTTATACGATTGATCTATGAATTACAAATAAGCAATTGACGGCATAGGAATATATTTATCTTTCTTTTGGAGGACCACTTTTTCTTTGAGATGACAGCGGGGAGATCTTTGGTGACGATATTGAGATCAAACAAAGCGTGTCCTAAGCAATGAAAGCATAGGTCCATGAAATGCAACTCGACATGACATGCTTGTGAGTTTGACAGACTCTACTTCATGTTACTCAGAATCTCACCATGCAATCCAAGTGCTACTGTGGGCAAGACGCATGGTGAGACGGTAGAGCGTCAGCATCTCTAAAATGACGTCGAGGGTTCAATAGCTAAAATGCACTGAGGTGTCTCTTGTTTTCTAGATTAGTGGCAGATCTACATTCAGCCAAGGTGGGGAGTCAAAGCCGCCGAGAATTTGTAAGACCAACGGAAAATTTGCAAGACTAACGGAAATGTATACCCCACGGTAGAATCTGTCGACTAGTAATCAACTTTCTCTATATTCCTTCTGCATGGTAGTGTCTTTTTGTTCTTACAAGAGGAGGCCGAAGCCTAACACAGAGTCACACATGCACTCTTTAGGAGTCGAACTCCCCACCGGCAGCAACGGCCGTTGCGCTAACGCTCTCGGTGCAGTGTCTTCTTTTAGAAAGAAATAGAAGATATCGCAAACGTTTTTCTGGGTGGGGTGACGCCACAATGTGTATCGGTCGCTACCTGTGAATGACATTGATCAAGTGCAAAACCCAGCAATGAGTTGCATTTCAATCTCACTTATTTGCTATATTCATGTGTTAAGTTTTGTTAACAAGGTGTTTTGGGTCTTGTTAAACATAAGATCCTGTACTGTTGTGACCTGGCAACCAAGGTAGGGTGTTATCTGTTCGGTTTGGTTCGGTTCTAGCCTCAATCTCAAATCTAATTGCTATTTGAGGTTCTTAGTTTTTAGAGAATCAAATCAAACCGTAGAATGATCAGAACCGAACCGACAGTTTTGGAACCATGGTTCTTCTTATTTTAGGGTTTGACTAAATACTAAGTATTATGTTATCATGTTATTTGGATATCCGAATCTAATATACATACGAGGTTATAAAAGCCATATATATAATGGTTCAGTTCGGTTCTAATACTAGAACCGTGAACCGAACCACCAATTTACTTTCCAGTTAGAACCAAACTGAACAAAACCACTCGACATCTAGAGGTGGTTTGGTTCGGTCCCAGCGGTTTCTTGAACACCCTCTAACCAACGGTGAGGCAGTCGTACACAAGGCCAATTCCTTTTTCTTTTTCTTTTTCTTTTGACAGCTACTTTTCTTTATTTGGTAGAAGCATGACTGTAGACAAGCTCGCTGAAAGAGTGACGGCAGCCTGTACAAACTGTTTTTGTTTGATAGATGAGCTGGGGCTGGGGAGTACTCTACCAGATACGCACTCCAACAGACCTTCAATAAGAAGGTTCTTTCAAGTCAATCCCATAGGAGAATGTAGGTCCTTGTGCAAATAAATTTTTTTAGTTACAAGGGAGGCCGAAACCTAATGCAAACACATCTGTGCACCCCCTTAGGAGTCGAACTCCCACCAGTAGCTAAGGCATCAAGGGGCCTTGCCAGTTGAGCTAACGCTCTGGTTGCAGCTCCTTGTGCAAACTTGATAAAACGTACTAACAAACTAAATGAATGATGTGCACAAACAGAAAGAGTTGCAAAATTATGGTACGAAAGGATTCCCAACTAGAGTGGATCTTCCCACTTCTCGTCTCTGGTCAGTTTTGGATCCAACCTATTGTCGTAACTTGTTCATGTCAATTTTGTTCTATACCATGAGTAAGGCAAGGATCAAGCAGCTTTGTAATTGCCCCATCCCTGGCTAGTTCATGTCTGCGTAATTAAACAATGTGAAGAGAACATAACTGTACCATGTTCAGCTTAGTTAGGCTTGTGAAAGCTTCCTTGGCAGCATTTCAAAAAATCTTACCTGAACCATACTCTCAAGCATGTCCGCCACTAACCATGTCCAATACTTCTGCACATGAAGTAATTAACCATGCTATATTACGTGGTATCTAAGGTAACGAACCACTTTTCTTTTAACTTTTTTCTGCACATGAAGGATGAACTACCGCTTTACAGTTGAGAAAGTGTTGCTGCCAAAATGGGACACCTTGAAATGGTATAGAGATCCCTTGTTTGATGAAGTATGAGGCATGCTAGAAGGTGCAAAACCTCCGCCCTTGACAGGATCAGGAAAGTTGATGTCTTAGGGAGTCTAATTCAGCATATCTCAACAAGGATTGGTCGCAAACAAGGTTCTGGCTGCTTTCTGAAGCACTTCCCAAGCCTCTTGGAGCTCTCCCCAAGCTTCTCGAGTTTTTGCTCAACTTTGGGTTTGATTTGAGTCAAAACCTCAAAAACGGCACGAGTTCAAGTTACATCGGGACGAAAATTGAATTGTCATAGACTGCTTGATAAGGTCTCAATATTTTGTTGTATCTCTCGACAAAACAGATTTGAGTGATTTTTAGTGCATTAGATACTGGATGTATATGATAATCCAACAAACCAAATATTTTTCGGTTCTAGGAAGAATTAGACGTTTGATGATTTTTCTATTTTTATCGAGACGATCAGCTGAAAGGATCACCCTTGCATTGCCGGTCCCAAGCCCGGATAAAGGAGGAGGGTTGCGTTAGGCTTCTGACAACCAGCATAAAACTTCGTCAGATTTTTATAACATTGATTACAAAAATTATGAGCATTGCTTTGGGGCGTCTCCGCCTAGCGACGTGCTGCAGAGCCCGAATACAGTAATAAGTAAGCAAGGGCCACTACATTTTCGGCCGAATGTAGTTAATCAATTGCAGAGAGGGTTTCCACATCATGAACGGGTGTGGGTAAAGAAGTTAGTCCCGCTACATTCCCACCTGAATGTAGTAAAAAAAATTCAGAAAGGGTCTCCACATTTTTATTATGGACGGATGCGGGGGTAAGGAAGCTAGTCCTAGATAATAAGATTCGTATTTGTTCTTGAAATATCGAAACATTATCCTGTAAGCTAATGGAGGTGGTATATACTATGATTCGTGGAAAGATTCATATTCTATGTTTACAGAGACAAAATGGGTTGGAGAAAAAGCAAAGGAGATAGAGGATATAGGTTTTAAATTATGGTACTCAGGTAAAGAAAAGACTTGAAACGGAGTTGGTATTATCATAAATAAAGATTTAAAGGATAGTGTAGTAGACATACAACGATATGGTGACCGAATTATGACGTTGAAATTAGTGTTAGGAGCAGAGGTTTTGAATATAGTTTGTGCTTATGCAAAGTAGGACTAGAAGATAGTATAAAGACAGCTTTTTGGCAAGAGTTAGATAAGATGATTCAAAAGATTCCACAAAGGGAGATGATTTGTTTAGGAGACTTAAATGGACATGTCGGTAAAGAGGCATTAGGATATCAAGGGATTTATGGAAACTTTAGTTTTGGAGATATAAATGAGGAAGGTAGGGAGATTTAAATTTTGCTATGGCATTTGATCTCTTTATAGTCAATACAATCTTCAAAAAATGAGATGAACATTTAATTACTTATAAGAGTGGCTTATCACAAACACAAATTGATTACTTTATTTATAGAAAAAAAGATAGAGCATGTTGTAAAGATTGTAAGGTAATTTCAGGAGAAAGCTTAACCACCCAACATCGACTTTTAGTTATAGATTTACAAATAAAAAAATGGACAAAGAAGAAAAGAGTGCATCGAGCTATTCAGACTAAATGGTGGAACCTCAAAAGCGAGAAAGAAGATATATTTAAACAGAAAGTCCTTCAAGAAGATGTTTGGAATTATGTTGATACACCCTGTGATATGTGAAACAATATAGCTATACATATTAGGAAAATGCGAAAGATGTGTTAGGGATATCTAAGGGAGGTGTACCAGTACAAAAAGAAGCTTGGTGGTGGAGTGAAATAGTACAAAATAAAATCAAGACAAAGAGGGCATGTTACAAATTACATTATGCTAAGAAAACTAGTGAAACTTTAGAGCCTTATAAGAAAGCAAAGAAGGCCATGAGTGAAGCAAAAGCTAAAATTTGGGAGGACTTATATAAAAAACCTCAACTCAAAAGAGGGTGCAAGAGATATTTTTAGGATAGCTAGAGCTAGAGATAAGAAAACTAAAGATCTTAATTATGTTAGACGCATCAAAGACGAGGATGAAATAATTCTAGTGGCAAATGATGATATAAGAAATAGATAGAAAAACTATTTTTATAATCTTTTTAATGAAAATAAAGATGTTAGTATTAGCTTAAGAGAGTTAGCCAAATCAGAAAAGTATATAAACCACAATTCCAACCCACGTATTCAAAAGTATAAAGTCAAAGAGGCTCTTAAACATATGAAGGGTGATAAATCGGTAGGACCAGATAATATTCCTATAGAAGTTTGGAAAATACTAGGAGAAATAGGAATCACTTAGCTCACAAGTCTATTTAATGAAATATGGAAAAACCAAAAGATGCCCGAGGAATGGAGAGCAAGTACACTTTTACTCATATATAAGAACAAGGGAGACATTCAAAATTGTGCGAATTATTGAGGTATCAAGTTAATGAGTCATACTATGAAATTATGGGAAAGAATTATCGAACGTAGGTTAAGACAAGTATCAAGTACAACAGAGAACCAATTTGGATTCATGCCAGGCAGATATACTATTGAAGCGATTCAACTTTTGAGATGTCTTATGGAACATTTAAGAGGAAAAAAGAAAGACCTTCACATGATATTTATTGATATATAAAAAGCTTATGATAGGGTACCAAGGGAGGTTCTTTAGAGAACTTTGGAAAAAAGAGGTATCCCATTGACATATATTAACCTTATAAGAGACATGTATGATAGTGCAAAAACATGTGTGAGGACTCATAAAGGAACGACAGACTTCTTTGAAGTTAATATTGGGTTATATCAAGGATCAACTTTAAGTCCATACTTATTTATAATGGTGATTGATGAGTTAACAAAACATATTCAAGATGAAGTACCTTGGTGTATGTTATTTACAGATGACATTGTATTAGTGGAAGAGTCTAAGGAAAAAGTTAATAGAAAATTGGAACTATGGAGAGAAACATTAGAAAGCAAAGGCCTCCGACTTAGTAGAACAAAGACAGAATATATGGAATGTAAGTTTGATTATTTGGTTACCTCAAAGGACATGAAAATTAAAATTGCCACATATTGCATCCCTCAAAAGGAAAGTTTTAAGTACATAGGGTCAATTTTTCAAAGTGATGGAAGAATTGATCGAGATATTACGCATAGAATTAATACTGGTTGGTTAAAATGGAGAGGAGCATAAGGTATTCTTTGTGATAAGAAGATACCATTAAAGTTAAAAGGTAAATATTATAGAGCAGCAATTAGGCTTGCCATGTTTTATGGTTTTGAGTGCTGGGCAGTTAATCATCAATATGTACAAAAGATGTCTGTGACAGAAATGAAGATGTTGAGATGGATGAGTGGTCATACAAGAAAAGACCGTATACATAATGAGGTTATTAGAAACAAATTAGGAGTGGCACCAATAGAGGATAAAATGAGAGAATATCGTTTAAGATGGTTTGAACATATAGAAAGAAGATCAAAAGAAGAACCTGTAAGAAGGTTAGAAAAACTAAATTTGAAAAGTATTAAAAGAGGTAGAGGACGACCACAAAAGTGTTGGAAAGAAACAATAAAGAATGATCTAGCTTATTGTGAGTTAACTGCTAACATGGCACACGATAGGGATATGTGGAAACAAAGAATCCATGTAGCCGACCCCGTCTAGTATGGGAAAAGGCTTAGCTGTTGTTGTTGTTGTTATCAAGATGCTCAAGCTTTCCAAGTGTTTAAGAATCTAAAAAAATCTGGTTAGAAATTGTTTTTTGGCAAATTTTGCAATTTGAAGCATATTTCTACTAAACCAATTGTGGGTTTGTAACTAAATAACAAAAGACCGGAAAAGAAATCGGAAACAGGAAGGGTATTTTATTTAACTAAAGAGAAAATAATGGCTCTCAAGAGGGGCCGTCAATTTTTTTCTTTATAGTTAATAGTGGATTGATTCTAAACTCTTTTTCATTTTTCTATAACTTATGAAAGTGAGTTATAACTTATCCTCTTAATTTTAAGTAGTTATTTAGTTTTTATACTACTTCATTTGGTTCATTTAGTAGTTGCTCATAGTAATGGCTCTTCGGATTCTTTTTCAATTTTTTGTGACAACATAAACTGATTTTTTTTTTTTATATTGGAGGCCAAAGCCTACTCATGCATGCCATGCACCCTCAAGAATCTAACTTGCCACCTGCAGGTGGAAGTCAGAGAGCCCTACCGGTAAGCTAATGCTCTAGGGTGCAGAGAAACTGAATGTTCTCAAAAGTTGAGAATACAAATTAATTAAAATTCACAGTTAGAGTACTACATTCTAGTTTTATTTCTGGAAGGCTAGGTTTGGAAAGCCCTACTCGATGTGCAGACCCTGCACATAGAATTCCTAACCTTCAACTTGAAGGTTCTTTCGCGTTGAGTTGCTAGACAGGAGAGCTTTGGCTCCTCACAGTGTGCACTTCAATTCTTGATAAAGTCTCTCTGAAGGAAGATATTTACATCGCTCAATGAGCAGCAAACAAGGTTTGGGTACAATGGACATGACAAAGACTCAGAAAAGGGGAGAGAAGGAATACGCTGAGACCGGCGAACTTAGCTTCGTGAAGCAGAAACATCGGAGTAAGTCGACAAGGATAATAACGTCACAAGGAGCTGAGCTTTACCAACTAATAGAATTCTCAAGTTGGTTTGAACTTATCCAGTTTCGTGCAATTTTCCGATTGGAGCAAGTTTTCTTCTTTTAAAGACCTCGTCTTTTGCGACATTTCTAAACGTTGAGCTTTGCATTTATCTTTATTGAGAAGAAAGTAGTTGGCTTTTAACCATCCTCCATTGAGAGCAAACCACTATTTTATCCAAATTTTCATCTTCATGAATTAAAAGCTAAAATCAGCAGAACATCGCAGCCATACAAACGTAAAGAAAAAGATATTAGAATAACTTTTTAGTGCATTTAGATTTTCGCATATATATACTAGATCATGTTCACTCATGTCTAATGGTTATCATTCATGATTATAAGTATAATAACATTATTTTATTTACTTTTTTTAAAATTACTAATTTTTTTAAATTACATTATGTTACTTAAAAACAATAGTATGTTACTTAAAACAATAAATGGAAATGAGTCAATATATTAGTAGTGGTAGTGGATATGATTTAATTTTAACTTTTATATATATTATACATTTTGATTTAATCGTGGAGAGATGAAAGGCTAAGCTATTTACTTAACCATTTAAGGGCGTTTTCATCGATGTGCTCAAACCTCGTGAAGAGGGTCACGCCAATATAGAGAAACTTACACCAAGTGGACATTATGATTATCACAAGACGTGATTCACAAAGCCTCGGGGTTATTATCGTGGCACCGAGGACATAATGTTTCATATTATGGCAACTCTATAACAGGGTTGAATAGCTAAGCTATAATTACTGCCACCACCCCAGTACTGTTGAACATTTCATGTAGACTACACAGATTTTAATCGCCAATCAATGCTTTTGTTGGGTCTGTTCTAGAGTATATATATATATATATATATATATATGTATATAATTACTGCCACCATCCCAGTATATATGTATACATATACATATATATATATATATATATGTATATAATTACTGCCACCATCCCAGTATATATGTATATATATATATACATATACATATATATATATATATATATATATATATATATATATATATATATATATATAGGAAAAGTAGGATTGTCTAGACGTTCTTTACTGTCCGTGTGATGGCACAAACATAGAGATCAAGCCACTCATCACCATCGATATAAGGATTAATGCCGCATTAAATGAGAAATGGGATGGATCCCTTGATCCTACCTACGTTCGAGTGAGGATGTTGGTGATGATCACGCCTAGCATATGAGGTTGTTTAGGAGCTTCCACTCTCTTTCTCTCTCTATATATGTGTGTTTTTTGACTGGTGGATCTTTAGTCAATAGTTTAGTTAAATAATAAGCTTATCGGAAGGGAAGGTTGCGGCTGAGCTAGCTAAGTCACACAACAAGCAAGAAGATTGCTCTTGAATCATAACAAAATAGCACCAATCTAAGAAAAGTTGTAGTTCATTTAAAATCAAACTAAATCAGAAAGGATGTAAATGAAATCAAATTCGAAGTCAATGAACTGAAAGGAATCTAAAGTAAAGCCGGAATTAGCAAAGTGGTTTTTTTCCAATCAAGAACTTGAGGTAATCTCCTGTTTATGATAATTTATTAATGAAAGGAAAAGGACCTGGGGATTGGGTATCCCGCGTGGATTAAGTCAAATCTCTAACTCCAAACTGGGGTAGAGATAGGTTATATCCTGACTTATATTGTTCCTTTCGCCAAGTAGACTACGATCAAGATTCGTGCAGGCTATGGTGCACATTTCAGATTCCATCCAACCCGATCCATAAAATCGAGGTCTGTCTCTGAGCTTAGGCATTCGAGTTGGGTCCGTGTCAACTAAAAGCAGCCAGACAAAAGTTTGGCTAGTACATGTGAACCCGGACCAGACATTAACCCGATCAGGTCAGGTTTGCGTTTGCAAAATGACACGAAAAAAGAAACAGGGTCACATGCTTTCACCCGACCCAAGACCTAATTTGCCAGTTATAGACTGTCTTGGTTAGGAGTTCATCTTGACATGGAAATCATAAGGCGGTTCGAGGTGAGTCGATACAGGATGCAATACAGGTCCTACAACATTGTAAAAATACAGGCTCCAAATAATTGAAACTTGAATTAAAACAAGAACTAAAACCAAGTCTTCTCCTAGATAACTGGTGCAGTTACATGGATTCTAAATGTCATGCTTAATCATTAACCTTTCCTCGGGACACATTTGAGGAACTTCTGTATCTTTTTGTGAAATTGTCATCTAATTTCTCGTACCTTTCTAATGGAACCCTATGGGGCAACTTCTACAAATGCTCAATCACCTTAAGCCAGATTTCTCATCTTCACCTTCTTTTGTTATCATGTAGAGTTGAAGAAGAAATGGTAATTTTGTAATAGTAAGCAAGACAAGAATAAACAATTCATCAAAATAATTTCCCATCTTGTGCTGTACATAAGCACATACACATACATACATACATACATAGAAACTTGTGTATGCATGTGCGCATGCAGACACATCATGACCCAAACAACCGCTCCCTTATTTAAGATCTGAGTAACTTTTAATAGTAAGCAAGACAAGAATAAACAATTTCCCATCTTGTGTTGTACATAAGCACATACACATACACATACACATACATACATAGATACTTGTGTATGAGCACCCTTATTTGAGATGTGAGTAACTTTTATTGGAATAACTTCATAGACATGTTTGCAGGGAAGAATGATTATTTCAATAAACTTTCGATGTTTCAACAAATTGTTGATACATACAAACACACAGATAATGGGATTTGATGTAAAAATACAGTAAAGGCACATTCATGTAAAACAATTAAATATGTTTAGTAAAACTTTCGGATTATTTTCAGCACGAAGCATCGGCCTAAACAGTATATATTCAGGAGAGGCGTTTGGCCCGTTTCCCTTTTCGAACTTGGATAATCGAGTTCGGGTAGAATCAATGTCCAAAAGGTACGATAACCCGATCCATCGACGCGAATTGTGAGTAGCCACAAGGGCAGTTTAGTTATAGTACATGGCACTTTGTACAAAGCCGGCGCCATCTCCCTCGCAAAAAGACCTGCCGAAATAAAGGAAGACCAGGACACGGACCTGTAAATAGGTTTTATTAAAAGTACCATTTTGACCAACCCAAACAACCCCAACAACAACTAATCCTTTTTCTATACTGGTGGCAGTTAACTCACAATAAGCTAGATCATTCTTTATTATTTTTTTTCGCTTTTTATGGTCGTCTTCTACCTCTTTTGACCAACCCAAGCGTTTCCCTTTAATACTTGAAAGGAACCCGTTCAACTCAAATGTATCACATATCTAAACTCGTGTCACACTAAACGCAACGTCAAACCTGAATTAATTGTAGGAATACTTGATGAATAAGTTATTGATTTTAGTTATTCAAACGCAATAAAATATGAAAGAACTATTGAGGAATAGTTGGTTTTAATTCTTGGCATTGTGATAGTTTTAAAAACATTGTCGTTGTCGATAGGACAAAATTTAATTGGATTTGGTAGCATTTTAGTTCCATGTGAATCGACTAATTACAGCTGTTAGGAGATCCACGAAGAACCAACACGATTCGTACTCGAGGCTGAACCAAAATCCATCAATATTTCTTGTTAGGACCCGAAAATTGAATCTCATTGTACCTGCTAGGCTTTCACCTGCTTATATTCCGGCCCGAAAATTGAATCTCATTGTGCCTGCTAGGATTTCACCTGCTTATATTCCGGCCCGAAAATATGAACCGCTTTGAGCTCGTCAAACTTTAGCCTACCCAACCCTGATCCTCGAACTAAACCATTCGGATTCAAATCAATTTTGTAATAAATTAAAAATCACGTCTTCCTAAAACCAACCCTACTTTGAAAGACTTCGCGAACTCGTGATTCATGTGTGAACCATGTCCGGTCTTAAGTCTGGATAAAGGACAAAGGTTGAATTAGGTTGTCGAGAATTAGCTTAAGACTGGGTCTCACATAGTGGTGCAACGTTTCCTCTTACCTGAAGTAGCAAACTTAGCCGAGAATAGTACTAGGAAGTAGACATTGTCACATCCGTATGAGTCGCGACTACGACCCGATCCAAACTGATGCCACACGGTCGTTTTTCTTGAGAGTGTGACCGTGAGCAGATATTAATGACAAGTATGACCAAATTGTAACTCGAATAAAATAACAACTTAATTATATTAAATAGTCATAATTTTAAAATCATCGTTAAAACATTTATCACTCATGCACATTTAAATCTATCTAAAACAAAAAAAAATAACCTCTAGCATAGTTTTATAAAAAAAATGTATAACCCCTAACTGAAGGAGTACCAATATCCAAACCTAAAATTGCTAAGCCGCTCTTTTCACCACCAAATCTTCTAATTTTAATTCTTAAATAATTATAATTAGTAATAATATTAAAATTTATTTAATTACAAGTCTAACGCAACAAACTAGATAAAAATTAGATCCCAAACAGCCCTAAAATAATCTAAAACTCAACCTGGATCCAAACGAGATGTCCTGGATCTGATCTACCACTTGAATCCGTATCTGATCCAACCTTGATAGCACGTAGGTATTCTGTATTGTTGGGTCAACACAAAACCTAAACCAGACCTGAAACATATTTTGTTTTTGACCCAAAACTTGTCTTAAGACACAACCCAAACTGGTTTTCGACACGAACATAACTCATAACCCAAAATCTGATTCAGACACATTTTTTACACAAGACAAGACCTATTTGACACCAAATTGTTAGTGTGACACCAGGTATGACATGATTCAATGTTATGCTAGAGCGCATCAAACACAACACAACATGTTAGACACGACACTGGACAGGAAAAGGACACCCCTAAAAAGGGTCGATTCTCTTGTTTTTCTCGAGGCTTATGTGAACGACCAAGGTTGACGGTGATACCCAACCGACCGTTTGCCTTCCCTCTTCCCATCTCAACCAACAATGGTTACTTTCACCGGTGGTTTGACTAGAAAATCTGAAATAAATAGAAGGGTTTCACAGACAAGAAAAGTGGATGTTTTTCATCGATTTATCACTCGATTAGAGCCCATACATATTGTTTTAGAATCTCCCACCTAACTATATCGAAACCCTATGATTTAAGCTCCAACCGATCCCAAACAAACATTGATTTCATCGAAAATTAGATTGAATGGAATTTTTCTTAAAAACAACATACACACACATTTTTTCGGCAGATTTTTTTCTTACGTCTTCACTCGATCAATCCTCCATGCTGTCATCGATCTTGGATCCTCTCTTATGGGTTTAATCTGCACATAAATCGTATCTAAAACAGCAAGCATCAGAGTTGGGTGTTTTTTCCGGCAACCCACCATGTCTTTTCAAAAGGGTTTCCATCATGTGTTGATAGAATCCCGGCTTAATTGGGTCTCCAAGTAAGGATGTGGATCCTTATCCGACCCACTGTATTACAAACATGGCCAGTCAAATCGCCTCAAAACCGGAACTGGAACCGCAAACTCCTGGTTCGGCTACGATTCATGATATCTACAAACAAGCCTAAAACTAGAACCAACAATTTCAACCGCTGTTAAATATTATTTAAATATTTTTCTAAAACCCGTTATTACAAATCGTCCATTGGCAGAAGTTTGACACTCAAAAAGCACATTGCTCTTGTTTTTCAGAAAAAACCACACTAGTGGTTTCGAGGAGGTTCCTAAACCGAAACACGCCTCAAAACCAGAACAAGGTTTGAAACCGTCAGTTTAGGTTTATCCAAAACCTGACATATTTAATAGGACATGCCAACTCTTAAGAAGTTCTCATATTGCACTCTCCAAATAGTCTACCTAATGAAGAAATGCTCAAGTAGGTCAAGGTATCTTGAATATCTTTTAAAACCATAAAATACTTGGAGAAAAAGTACCTTATCGTACTATCAAATCAATCACCCAAGAAATGCAATTATAAATAACCCTCATGTCACCGTACAAAAAGTTACATATTTATCGTGCGTAAACTCAGCACTCGTACCTTTCTTCTACTTTGGAGAATTAGGTTGTTCTTTGTATTTTTTAAAATCAACACCAATAACAACTACCGAGTCTTTTCCAATACTAGATAGGTCGACTACATTCATTTTTGTTTTCACGTAGCGGTTAAGTCAATATAAACTACATCGTTCTTTATAGTTTCTTTCCAACACTTTTGTGGTCGTACCTTTCACGTACCTCTAATAAAATTAGGGGAGTGTATTTGAGTAATCTTTCTATATATTCAAATCATTTTAAATGACTTTTTCTTGTTTTATCTTCTATTAGGGCTACTCCTAATTTGTTTCTAATAACCTCATTATATATACAGTCTCTTCTAGTGTAAACAACTTCACTTCTGCTACAGACATCTTTTGCACATGTTGATGATTAACTGACGAACACTCAAAACCATAAAACATAGCAGGTCTAATTGTTTCTTTATAATATTTACCTTTCAACTTCAATGTTATTTTATTATCACATAAAATACATGATGCCTTTCTCCATTTTAACCAATAAGCATTAATTCTATGCATAACATCTCCAACACTAGGTATTTAAAACTTTTCTTGTGAGGGATGCAATGTGTGTCAATCTTAATTTTTATGTTCTCTAAAGTACCCAAATGATCAAACTTACATTTCATATATTCTATCTTCGTTCTACTAAGTCGAAAGCCTTTACTTTTTAACATTTATAACCATAGTTTTAATTTTCTATTAATTTTTTTCTTGGACTTATCCACTTACACAATGTCAATTACAAATAACATACACCAAGGTACTTCATCTTAAATATATTTTGTTAATTCATCAATGACCAATATAAATAAATATAGACTTAAAGTTGATCCTTGATGTAATCCAATATTAACTTCAAAGGAGTCCGTCATTCTTTCATAAGTCTTCAGATATATTTTTACATCATCGTACATGTCTCTCATAAGGTTTTGTATGTAAATGGGATACAACTTTCTTTCAAAGTTCTCCAAATAACATCTCTTGGTACTCTATTATAAGTTTTTTTCTAAATCAATAAATATCATGTGAATGTCTTTCTTTTTTGCTCTAAAATATTACATAAGACATCTCAAAAGGTGAATTGCTTCAATAGTAGATTTGCTTGGTATGAATCTAAATTAATTATCTATTGTACTCAATACTTGTCTTAACCTATGTTCGATAATTCTTTCTCATAACTTCATAATATGTCTCATTAGCTTGATACCTTGATAATTCACACAATTCTAAATGTTTTCCTTGGTGTTATATATGGGTATAAGTGTACTCACTCTCTGTTCCTCAGGCATCTTTTGGTTTCTTCATATTTCATTAAATAGTCTTGTAAGCTAAGTAATTCCTTTCTCTCTTAGGATTTTTCAAATTTCTATAAGAATATTATATGATCCTACAAATTTACCACCGTTCATATATTTAAGAGCCTCTTTGACTTCATTTTTTTGAATACGTTGGTAGAAATTGTGGTTTATATACCTTTCTGATTTTGACTAACTCTCCTAAGCTAATACTAACATCTTTATTTTCATTAAAAAACTTATAAAAATAGTTTTCTATCTATTTTTTCTATCATCATTTGCCACTAGAATTTTCTCATCCTCATCTTTGATGCATCTAACAAAATTAAGATCCTTAGTTTTCTTATCTCTAGGCCTATGCATCTTAAAAATATTTTGTTTTACCTTCACTAATGACTTTTTTTGCTTCTTTCTTTGATTTCTTATAAGACTTCAAATTTTCACTAGTCTTCTTAGTATAATGCAATTTGTAATATTCCTTTTTTGCCTTGATTTTATCTTCCACCACTTCACTCCACCATGAAGCTTCTTTTTGTGTCGGTATGTATCCCTTAAATATAGCTAACACATCTTTTGTCACTTCTTTAATATGTATAACCATATTGTTTCACATACCAAAAGGTATACTTGTATAATTTCAAGCATCTTCTTAAAGAACTTTATGATTAAATATATATGTTTTCTCATATTTGAGGTTCCAATATCTAATCCAAATAGATTTATGCACTCGATTATTCTTTGTCCACCTTTTTACCTCCAAATCCATTATTAAAAGTCGAAGTTCAGTAGTTAAGCTTTCTCATAGAATTACCTTACCATCTTTACAATACGATTTATCTTTTTTCATAAAAAATAATCAATTTATGTTTGTAATAAGCAACTCTTATAACTAATTAAATGTTCTTCTTGTTTTTTGAAAATTGTATTAGCTATAAAGATATCAAAAGCTACAGCAAAATTTAAAATCTCCATACCCTCCTCATTTATATCTCTAAAAGCATAATTTCTGTGAATACCTTGATATCCTAATACATATTTACCTACATACCCATTTAAGTTTCCTCCTAAACAAATCATCTTCTTTTGTGAAATTCTTTCAATTACCTTATCTAACTCTTTCCAAAAAGCTTTCTTTATACTATATTCTAATCCTACTTGGGGTGCGTAAGCACAAACTATATTCAAAGCCTCTACTCCTAACATTGATTTTATTGTCATAATTCGATAACCATATCATCATACGTCTACTATATATCCTTTAAATTTTTATTTATAATAATACCAATTCAATTTTGAGTCTTTTATTTTTATGAGTACTATAATTTAAAACATGTATTCTCAATATCCTTTACTTTTTCTCCAACTTACTTTGTCTCTTTAGACATAAAATATGAATCTTTCTCTCAATTATAGTATCTATCATCTCCATTAATTTATCAATCAATGTTTCAATATTCTAAGTACCAATACAAATCTTATTATATAGGACTAGCTTTTTTTACCCCGTATCCGTCCATTCTAAAAATACAAAACCCTTGTTGTAGCTTGTTCACTACATTCAGACCTTATAATTTTTTAAATACTATTTACATCTCATAAAACAAAGAAAAGGTATAAATATTTAGTGCTAGAGATCTGTAAGATTATATATATATATATATGGTTTGGAACTAGAAAGATGTGAATAATCCTTTTCTTAGGTCTGACTCTCCTACTTGATGTTGTTACTCTCTTTTTCTTTTTTGTTACTTGGAAATGTATGCAATTCGGTATTGGGTGCATACTAGGGCATCGATGTTGGCGTATCAAAAGAAGGGCATCGATATTTCCAGAAAGACCCCAAAACGAGGTAAGAGAGGTAAATAGACACATTATATAATTAACACCAAATCAGGAGAAATTAGAACCGTAACCCGTGAATCAGTTATTATGTTGAATCGACTAGGTGCCTGGTTGTAGTCCACTCTCAAGGGGAAGCCAATAAAACATATATAGCATGTTTTGCTACTACAATCTAAATGAAGTATATATTGTCATATAATGTATGACTAGTTGCATGGTCACATTCAATCCGGACCCCTCGTTCAGAAAATCTAAACATGGGATTCATGCATATCGCCAACAAATGAGATGACATGAATATAACCAATAAATAGGTTCGGATAGTGCGTGCTCTCATTTTCATTGACTTTTTGAAGTTTCTACCCACTTTTAAATGGAAGCACACCTGTGAATGGCTATTTTGACAAGTAGCTATTTTCGTGAGAAAAGTAGCTGTCGCTCACTTGAAAATGGTTGAGAGCTCACTTACATCTACCTCCGGGAAAGGAAAGGACCCAGTTCCTCAAGCTAGGATGGCAATGGGGCAGGGTAGGGCGGGTTTTCACTCTACCTGCACCCGCCCCACACTAGAACTCTCTTTCTACACTCGACCCCGTGCCATATCCAGGTCTTGAGGATCAAACCTCACACTCACTTTGTTATAACCCGATCCCACCACGCCCCACTTCACCCTAAAAAAGTAGTTTTTAGAAAAACAAATCAGTTAATATTATATATTCTGCATAAATTACAAAATATTTTTAATGGTATTTTATATTATTAAACTAGAAGTTATTATATATATATATATATATATATATATATATATATATATATATATATATATCGGGGCAGGGCATGGTGGGTTTACCTTAAACCTTACCTACCCGTGTTCTGCTTGCAGGTCTTGTCCCGCATTACAGTGGGCAGGTTTTCCTCTTTGAGAACACGCCCTATGTAGGAGCGGGGTGGGTAGGAATTGCCATATCCCTACCTTGCCTAAATTCCCTGCTAAGTTTGAGAGGTGGGCCGCTTGAACAGTTATGAAAACCCTTTGAGAAGCGGGAAAGTCTTTCATATGAACACAAGTTCTCATAAACAGCAGCAGGGACCCCATGGCTGTTATCCAAGTACAAATGAAGATGCCAAGAGAAGAGATCCTTAACCTTAGAATTGTGTAAGAAAAAGTCGAACTTGAGATGAGCCACATGTTCGGATCTCTGGTTGCTATTGCATAGTGGTGGACCTATTCATCGGCGAGGTAAGGTCTCCACCTTTCCCAAAATCCAAAATAGTATAAACAGGCAATCCAAAATTTTAAGAAGTTTATATCGATTATCTAACCTAAATTTCATGCAACTAATTTTCACCTCACCAAGAAAAAGAAGTCTAGGTGTGCAGTTGATCCTATAGCCAATGCCACCAGGTGTCGAACAATGTTTTTCAAGGTGACAAAATAAGGGCTATTGTTAGGTTTATACCATGGGTTCACTTCTTGCTCTCGACGGAAGAGCTTATCCAACCGCATACCCGCCAAAGTCATGGTTTATTATCAGTGGCGGATCTAGACAATTTTCAAAACTGGAAAAAACTACGTATGTTAAGTCCACGAATTCAACGGTGAGCTACACTTCTCTTGATGATTTCCTAATGTTTGGGTGGAGCGGACGCCCTGCCTCAACTCAATGTAGACCCCCCATTGTTTATCATCCATAGTGGTGATTCTCTGCCTTTGGGAATATTACGGATTGATGGTTTACCTTGGTCCGAAGTAAGATCCATCTGGCTAGGAGCGGCAAGACAACTCGTGTTGATGTGTAAGGTTAACTTTGTCATTTTGGCAAGAAAAGGGAGACAAAACGTTTGGTATTCGTCGTAAGCTTGGGAGAGCAGCAAGGTATTCATTTTTAAACTTTATATGTACAGTTGTTTAAAATAAACAAAAGGAAAAGGAATGAAAAAGGACGCTTAAAAGTAATAAAATCCAGAAGAGAACTTAAACCTCACTCCCCATCATTGGGGCCACCCTTAAATCGATTCCGATGCAAGAGGAAGCAAGGAAAGCATCGGCTCTGCTGCAGAGTAACCCAGCAGGCAAGCAACCCAATTCATAATCCATTATAATAACCCTTTCATTTTTTTCACGCTCATTTGCTTCATGTAACGCCCACTAATTTCTTGGCGGCATCGTACCGCCAGTAGGGGTGTCAAAGTGGGCCAGCCCTAGAAAAATGGCGGAATTCTCTGGCCGTGGGCCAAAGTCAGACTAGCCACGATGGCCCATAGTCTCTCTCTTTCTCTCTCTCTCTATATATATATAGATAGATAGATAGGTAAATGTTCAAACCTCATTAATGTTTAAATCTATTTCATCAGTTCAAGGATTCAATCTTTAAAATTAATAAATGAGGTGATAAAACAAAGAGTATTTATTCCACTCTTGAATATGTTAATCAAACCATGAAGATATTTGAATATATTTGAGGATGAATGAAATTTGAGCATTTACCATCATGCCTGTCTCTTTATATATATAATTACTTTCTCTGTTTTTTTTGTTTCTTCTCAATCTAAGTAAAGATCTTTTATCCCATTCACTCATGTATCTCATCCACCTAAGGTTCAACCTTTAGAATTCTCGAAACACATTGTCCCTCCTAGGTTATTCACAAGAGGCTAAAGCTTTTTCATCTCGTAAGTGTCCAAGTCTTTAACTCTTGTCAACAATCTTACAATCTCCTATAAAAACTTCTTTGTATCTCCCAACCATAATCTAGGTTCTCATCCCTCTTCTTCAAATCATCTTTTGAATACTTGTTTATCTTTTCTGACCTATTTGTCGAAAATTCCTCAATTATCTTTCATGTAGTGTCCTCTTAATACATCATCACAATTTGAGCCCTCCTTGCCTAAGTGTCACCCTGATAATCTACACCTAAGTCCTAGATTGCACTCTTCTAATCTTGTCCAAGACTCTTTCTATGTGGGAGCCCACCTAGAGTCTCCACCGACAAAGTCTTTGCCTCCCACTACTAAGGATTTGTTCCTAGATTAAATATCCCTATAAACCCATTATTGCTCCTTCTTTTGGAATGTCATCATTCCTACTATTACATTTGTCATTATCATCACTAAGGTCTAGAGTCAACCTTGACCTACTTAAGTCTATTATCTTTTCATCTCCTAGTCAAACATTTATCCCTATTAACCATACAATAGTATTATCTATACTCATAGTCATATATGGACCTCATAGTCCCCTAAACCCTACCAAGAATGTACCCACTATGTTAGATCATCTACTCAATCTTCCTTTAGTAATGCTACCCTAGAATCGGTCATCATTAATCTTCCCATGACCCCACTACTTCACAAGAGATTAGCTCATAGGAGCCATCAATCTACTCAACCATCTAGAATATGTGAGTTCATTGTTTCAGTTACCCTGTCTAATCAAGTCTCCTACTTTGAGGATTGACCATTAGACTTCATTTTGTCCTTAGACTTATCCTTCTCTAACCCTTCCACTTGGTTTTGGAAACCATTTCGCCCTTGACTGATTTGATTTGGTTGTTGTGTCATGAGACCCTAACTGCTCAAACCACCACTCTCTTAATCTGAGGCATACACTTATAAACCATGTTTCCCAAGAACATACCTCTAATGCTCACATTACCCACCTTAGTCTTAGCCTTGAATTTGCTTTGCTTTCACTTGTTATTTCCCTTATGTCTTTGATTAGTCATCATATCCTTTTGTGGCTTATGCCAGTCTTACCTTGTTCTTGAGGAAGTGCCTTTATGTATTTTGCTCTTGTAGGTAACCTTGATTATTGCTCGATGGATCGCAAGAGGGCGTGACTCTTTGTATTGACATGTAAGTGGCGACCCGCTCTATGGATCGGTTCACTCAAGTCAACAACAGCCTTTATATGTATACATTTACAGACACGTGTGCGTAAATATATATTTATATATGACACAGGCGGACAAGGTCAGACCCGAATTTTCCCTGCTCCACCAGGGCTGCGGTCCGGCCTGCCCAGCCGGGATTGACACCTCTGCGCCGGACATTCAAAGTATCGATATAGGTCTGGACCCAAACTACAGAGTCGTATCCAGACCCATATGCGAGAGGGTTATGCAATCCGCCTTATTTGGTAAGTCGCGTCCACTACCAAATGAAACGTGTAACCAATAGCTGGCATATTAAACACCCCAAGGCTTATTTTGTTCATCTTGCAACGTTCACGCCTCCCTAGCGTTTAATGAATCAGAGCCCGTTCTCTCTCTCTCTCCATCCAGCGATTAGCAAAGTAGTGTTCGTGTCGCCTCCGACCTGTCTTTGCATGGCCGTCGTGTGAGAAAAAGACTATCCAGTGGGGACTATAAATATCAAAAAGTTTCATATATGGTGGGTTCCATTTCTCTTCCACCACCCTCCTCTCTCTGTCCTTCCTCTCTACTTCTCTAAGGCTTGCTTCTCTTCCCATGATGCAAGGAAATCAGACACCAACAAGAGAAATAGGGAAAGCCAAAGGGTTCTGCTACTGTAAGTTCCATCTTCGATCCCGCTGAAACCCTGTGTGTGTGCCTCCGCGCGCCAATAAACTGAATTCTCTCTCTCTTTAGAATTTAGGCAACCAAACAGCAAGCGAAAAGTCCACTTTACCTTCACCATGAAGATGGCACCAACCTCACTCTTGGTCAGGGTCTTCGCCTTCTACTGGAGGAGGAAAGCCAACCTCCTCTCTATCACCCTCATCGCCGGACTCTGCTCCCTCTTCTACCTCCTGGGCGTCTACCAGCACGGCTCTCGCGGCGGGTCCCTCGTCGACCCGGCCATCTCCTGCACCCTCCCTACCGCCTTAAATGCCTCCGGCCACCGGGAGGCGCGCCTCGACTTCGGCATGCATCACCACGCCGAGCATTTGGTCAGTCCCGACGTCCCTGCCGTTACAGACCCTCGCTCTTTTCCGGCATGCGATGCCAGCTACAGCGAATACACCCCCTGCGAGGATCGGGATCGCTCGCTGCGCTTCGACCGCGACCGGCTAATCTACCGGGAGCGCCACTGCCCGGAGAAGAACGAGATTTTAAAGTGTCGGATTCCGGCGCCGCATGGATATAGGCTCCCGTTCCACTGGCCAGAGAGCCGGGACTGGGCCTGGTTCGCCAACGTCCCCCACCGCGAGCTCACCGTCGAGAAGGCCGTGCAGAACTGGATACGCGTCGAAGGAGACCGTTTCCGGTTTCCCGGCGGCGGCACCATGTTTCCGAACGGGGCAGACGCGTACATCAATGATATCGAGAGGCTGATTTCTCTCCGGGACGGGTCTATCAGAACCGCCATCGACACCGGTTGTGGGGTATGAAAACCTCGTTTTCACGTGACCTCTCTGCTTTTTACCATCTCCTTTCCTCTTTATTGCTCTTTTCCCTTATTTATTTCGGTGAATTACAATGTTAGCGTTGTCATAAGAGATTCGTGCCTATGGAGTCGTTTTTAGATTTTCGCCGTGGGAATCGGTTCTTGATTTATGAACTTGAATAGGCTGGGAAATGAACCGAGCTGCTCATAGATTTTCTTGGTCCGCGATTAGGCTCTTTCCCAGTTCGTTCATGTTCGGTATACGTCCTTACCGAGCTTAACATGAACGGAGCGTGTCTCGCTCTGCTCGGCTTGTAAAGCTCACAAGGGAGACGAGATATTCGTGAACTGCTAGTCTCCTTGTAAACTAATGTAACTTGTTTGAGCCATCTTGTATATGCAATACCCCTATAGTGTTTAGAAGATGAGCTAAAACAAATCCTCAATTGAGCTCAAACACAAATCTAAATGCTCAGAAACGAGTCTCAATACGTTTGAATTTGGCTCTCGATGGAAAAAAAAGACTACCTGGCAAGCATGTTCAAACATAAATTGTTCGTATACGAACAAGTCAAACACGAACAACCCATGGTCGCTCGAGAACGAGCCCTATGTTTGAGCGGTGTTCTTTTTTTTAGTTAGTTGTGTCTGTGGATAGAGAATGTAGACTGTAGTGATTTTATTCCAGAATTATGAGATTCTAGGGTGATTTTCTCCGCATGAAAACAGGGTTGCAATATATTGTCTTTTATCTTTAGACAACCTAAAATTCTGGTGGTGCGTTCCCTTCTTCCTTTCCTTAAGCGCCCGTTTTGCAGTATTGCTTAGTAGACGTCTTTATTGCTGAATTCTACTTTGGTGGCATGAATAATCAAGAAGATTATTTCCTCTTTTGTTACATGCCTGAATTGCAAGTAGTGCTGGTAAATTCATACTTGAAATTCTCTTTCTGCTTCAGAAAGTGGGTTTTTGTGCTAATTTATTATTCTCAAGTTAGGTAGCAAGTTGGGGAGCGTACCTCCTGTCGAAGGATATCCTGGCCATGTCATTTGCGCCACGGGATACACACGAAGCTCAAGTTCAGTTTGCGCTGGAGCGTGGCGTGCCAGCAATGATTGGAGTCATGGCCTCAAAGAGACTCCCTTATCCCTCTCGAGCTTTTGACATGGCCCATTGCTCTCGCTGCCTGATTCAATGGCATCAATATGGTAATGCAAAAGAGATCTAGCATTGGAAATATAATTCAATTGACACAAGCTTTTGTTCTGGTCTGAAAAGAAGGAAAACATTTTTTTCCTGAGAAAACAACTCTTTCCACTTCAGTCATGTTTCCCTGTGGAAACTAACCTCTTTCCCATGAAAAGAGCGTGAATTAACAGTCTTTCTTTGAAGATTCAGATATAGATAGTCCCAGCCTAGCATCCTGTTATGTTGCGTTTTCACAGGATTGCTTTGCTTTGGACTGCTGAAACAAGCTTGATCTAAGAAATTGAAAGTTACTAACCTGTCAACCCAAATTGTAATTCTTGGCGCAGATGGGCAATATCTGATTGAGGTAGATCGAGTTCTCCGACCGGGTGGTTACTGGATTCTTTCAGGTCCACCCATCAACTGGAGGCAACACTGGAGGGGGTGGCAGAGGACCCAGAAAGATCTGAATGCAGAGCAACTTGCCATTGAATCAGTGGCGAAGAGTCTTTGCTGGAAGAAAATAAAAGAAAAGAATGACATTGCAATTTGGCAGAAACCTACTAACCACATCCACTGTAAGCGCAACAGGAAGGTCTTCAAATCACCACCACTCTGTAACGGACAGGATCCTGACTCTGCATGGTGAATTTCGGTTGCTTCTCTATAATTTGTTTGAGGATTCGCGAACCTTCGTTTGGCTAAGAGACATCTCTTTGTATCTTGTAGGTATAAAGATCTGGAGACATGCATAACTCCGCTTCCAGAGGTCAGCGAGATACATGACGTCGCAGGAGGGCAATTGAAGAGATGGCCAGAGAGATTAACCGCAGTGCCTCCACGGATTAGCAGTCAGAGTGTCCAAGGTGTTACGGAAGAGATTTACAAGGCAGATACAGAATTGTGGAAGAAAAGATTGGCTTACTACAAAGCAGTACTAAACCAGCTAGAAGAGAAGGGTAGATACAGGAATATATTGGATATGAACGCTTACCTCGGCGGTTTCGCTGCAGCTCTGATTGACGATCCAGTTTGGGTGATGAATGTAGATCCCGTGGAGGCGAAAGTCGATACACTGGGAGTTATTTACGAAAGAGGATTAATTGGCACTTACATGAGCTGGTAACATTTGCTAATTGTGACCTATTGAGAACCTCTTTGTGATTTTAAGTTTCTGTGTCTTATGTCTTATCCTTTCCGTTCAACTTTCAATTTCCTTATATTTTGTTTTTTTTTTCTCATATTACTTCTGCGAAAATATTTCAGGTGTGAAGCAATGTCTACGTATCCGAGATCGTATGATCTCTTACATGCTGATTCAGTCTTTACCCTGTACAAGGACAGGTATGAAAAGATTCTAGTTTCTCCTAAAATGATTTAATTAGCTTTCTAAATTCTGAATACCAAGCAAACCACGTTACTACTTGGCTTTACTAATCGATTATTTTCATCTATTTGTTTCAAGAGATTTAGTAGTTCAAAACCTCGAATCATCAGGTTTATCCGAATCAGATTCTTCAATGCGCTGATCTGCTAAAAAGTGTATGATTGTTCTTGAAATTTTACTCAATATCTTAGGTTGCACCTTTCCTAGTTTCTTCCCTTTATCTCTTTCAAGAACTCCGAAACTTAGCCTTCTGATCATTTTCATGAGGATCACAAAGAATTTCTCTGTGATTTCTTCTCGCATGCGTTACTCTTTTGATAAAAAATGCTATGTTTCTTGTTCATTGCTGACTTGACAAGTAGCACTAAACAGAAATATCTGAGCATTTTCGGATGCTGCTACTGGAATCTACTACATGCGGTTAATCCTAAACTGCCTTTCTATTTTGTAAATTAAGGTTAAATTGTTCTGTTTATGCATATTATTTTTGATATCTTCCAATTGCTGGATAGCAATTCCATTCGCACATCCCTCTCGACGTATGTCATATTTCCATGCTTCATTTTTTGAAGAAATTCCTTGAGATTCTTAAAATTTCCTCTTTTGTCCCTTTTCTTCGTGAGAATCCTATGGATCTATTCAACGAGAAAGAAGCTAGATGTGATTCTCACCAGAACTCCGTCTGGCAGAAATGATCTTCCTTTTCTTCTCATGTCTCTGACTAGATCGAGAACCTAGTTCCCACGATTCCTCTTCTAAGGCATCAAAGTATTTACACAGCAATTACTCTTCCAAAGCATCAAATCGTTCTCCTTCGCTTCATGCTCCTATGCACGAAGCTTATCATTGATTCTCACCAGAATTCTCGCCGAGCATAATTTCCCTGTTTTGTGTTTCATGTAGATTTTGTGAATCTGATTCCAGAAATTCCCCCTCAATAAAGAATCGAAATTCTCTAGGTTCTCCGATTAATGGATTCATGAGAGCGATCTATCCTTTTTTCTGTTATCAGATGCGAGATCGAGGACATACTGCTGGAGATGGATCGGATCCTGCGGCCGGAGGGTGCTGTGATCATCAGGGACGACGTAGATTTGATCGTGAAAGTGCAATCTCTAGTGGAGGGAATGCAGTGGGACGCTCAGTTAATAGATCACGAGGACGGACCCTTGATTCGAGAAAAGATCCTCGTTGCACGTAAAACGTATTGGACCGCCCCCGAGGAGTCCTCCGGCGGGAGTTCCCCTTCGCTTTAAATCCGAAGCATGCATGCGCCGGAGAACAGAACGTATAACGCGAGGAGGAAAAGAATTCTCAAAGGATCGGAATGAAGAAAGAGCAAAAGATCATCGTAGTTCAAGAGCATGCCGCGAATCTCGTCCGGAGAGACGACGCTCGCGTTTCCCCAGGCAGGAGAAGAGATGGAGCCGGCCATCGAGCTGCCGGACACCTACCTCGCGCCATTCTTTCTTGTTTTTCCCGCCATAGCGAGTATTCTTCTGCTTTTATAGTCTCTCTCTCTCTCTCTCTCAACCCAATATTTGGGTTATTTTATGAGTTGTCTTAGAATGCATTTGAAATGGCCGGTGAGAAATAAAAGCGACACTGATGTCCGTTTTTAACGCGATCATTTCAATGTTTTTTATTTTACATATTTAATTAATCTTTTTCGGTCTATCTAGACAAAATAGTTCTAGAGAGAATCAAGCGGAACTTAGCGCGTGGAGTTGGTGGACACGAACTAGGACTTTTCTGGTCTTTCCGTGTTACATTGCAGCAATTCATGGCTGTGTTGAAGTTCAAACTGAAGACAATCTGTTCTTCTCATGTAACTGTCGGTAGACACGAACATGAACTTTTTGAAGGGACCATACACCTCAAATATCGCCAGGTCTATGACGTAGATAAGGAACGGACCTTTTCAGGTCGGGTTTTGTTGGTTCGTGTCCAAATTGCCGGGTCTATATGCAGATAAGGAACGGATGTACTTGTCGTCAGTTATAAGAACTCAGAATCCAAGTGTTGGGCTCAAGGTGTATCGACCAACCTTATGGTGACATGGCAGATATGTTAATGTAATGGTACGCAGACCACACAGACGACACGATTCGTTATACATCGCAGATACGACACTGGCAACCCTGCCTCGCCTTGTGACATGAATTTAAACTAATCGAGCACATTGTAACCTATTAAAACCTACTGTTTCGTGTGACCTAAATCCCTCATACAAGGGTGTATTCAAGCTGAGTCGAGCTCAAGTGCAGAAAAGATGAACTCGACTTATTGAGAAAATGCTCAACTTAAGCCCAAATGAGCTTCTATCTTCAAACTCGAGATATGAACTCTACTTACACGAGCTGAGTACTTGGTGAGCCTGAGCTCAACTCTTAGTAACTTGAGTTCAGCTTGAGCTGTCAAAAAGAACAAGAGTTTGAATTCCATCACGTTGAGTTCAAGCAGCTCGGCTTACTTGCACCTACAGTCTGATACAGTGTGAAACAAGAATCAAACGCACACAGATGCCCAAAAGGAATCCTCGGGATAGCGTCGTTTGCATTAAATCGGTTACCCACAAGATCATTATGCGACGTTTGATTCGTACTGGTCGCACCACAACAAGCAAACGAGAGGTGAACCTGACCTTACCACATGGCAAAGCTCCTAAAGGTTTAACGATTCACAAGTTGAGCATAATCAAACAAACGTTAATCTACCCTCGATAGACATGGTTGGTTCTTGTTTTTAAACCGGGAACAGGTCGGTTTCAGTTCTAGTTTCGGTTTGAGTTCTAATTTTCAAGGAAAAACATTACGCAGAATCCAGATCGTTTTCCAAAATGCACATCGTGGATCTGCATCTGGATCTGAATCCAAGTCCGACCCAGGTTACCACATAAGGAGCTCTTTAATGACCCCAAATTGTTTCACTCATCAATCGGAACTGCATCTCTAACGGAACCTATAATAACCAAAACTGGTTTCGGAAGACCTTTGGTTCGGTTGGAGTTGATGGTATCCAAAAACTAGTTCGGAACTAGAACCGAAACCAACTATTTCAAACTGTCCCTAATTAGGATATATATTTTTTCAATACCCATTATCACAAGTTGATCTGTAGCTCAAGGCATTTCCTACCATTGTGGCCGGTGGAGAATTGACTCCCTCGTAACGTATTTGCCCTTGTTTTAAAAAGGATCGAAATGATTTGGGGACAGTTTTAGAACCGGATCCTCTCTGGAATTGATAAGATCCTGAAACCGAAACCAAACTGATCTCAAAGTGGTTCTAAGCAACTCAAGGTCTAAGGGGTGAAGAGAGGAGAATAAAGAAAGAAAAAGAGAGAAGATCGAGCAACATGAACCAGTCGCTCTCCTCAACGTTTACTTGCCCGAGAGAGAGAGAGAGAAACCCGATTTGTTACATGTTTCTTACACTAAAAAGAAAAGCACAGTGTAGCATATAGGACCATGCGATGCGGCCAAACATATTCTAGGTAGAATACAATTCATGCATAAAAAAACCTAAAGTTTGGGTTTAGTCCCAGTCTTGATTGGTATCCAGACCCAACTTTGCATGCATTTTAGAAAGGCTCAGGCACGTGTTGGTCTGACTTTATATTTAGAGAGAAACTGGGAGCGATTAGACAACTTTTTTTTATCAAACTTTACTTATTATTGTTGTGATTTTCTATTCTCACGACATAAAAACGATAACATTTATATATATTAAATATAATATGAAATGAGTGGCTTCATCGTTACTTTCCGATTGATTGAACAGTAATTGTGAAAGTAAAGCAATGTTTATACTGTTTAAGAGCTCTCTGAGAGAGAGAGAGAGAGAGAGAAAATGAGGACAAGTATGAGCCCTGTGAATTACACCACGTAAGGAACGAATCATGCAGATCCAAAATGCATTCATGAAAGGATTGTGATCATCGGGCTATTGGCATTAGGGACAACTAGTCTACGCAGGTATGTCTTCCTACTGAAGCCAAGTGAGAGTCAGTCGTTACGTCAATTCTGTGAACAGAGGCCTAGCCTGTGAGGCTACCATGCAAAGCTTTCGGCGGCGGCCTCCATTTGATCCTCTCTGCCCCCTCCCTGGAGTGAAAAAGGAGCAGAACACAAGCAGCTGCACTTTTACAAAGATGCGCCACAAAAAACCTGTAAAATATGTTGCACTTTACACCAACGAGTTTAGCTTTACTAAGACTTGTCTTGAGATTGAAAAGGGGTTATAAAACTTTGATTATTTTAGCCAAAATCTTATATTGACATGTTCTCATCAAACCAAAATCCAAACCAAACCTTTTCCACAGATTAAGTGAAACCGACTACACAGTTTTCAGGTGCCATTGAGATCCATTTTGCATCATATTTACTCCAAAAAAGGCAAAATCTGTTTAATTATTTTCTTCCAATATTTTGAAGGTCTCTCTCTCTCTAAAATCGGTCATCTCATATAACATTTTCCCTGAACACCTCTCCAAATGTTCGAACCACTTTAACACCAACTATTTTTCTACAATGAGCCAAGGAGGCCATCTTGCCTGGGGTCTTGGTTGAACCAAAGTGGGCCTCCTGTGTTTGGTGGAAAGGGAAGCCATCGAACATGTTATGGATTGCGATATGTCAGTATCAAGAAGAGCTCTAAGCTTCGGTAGGAGGGTACCCCGAAGAGCGAGCTCTCCTCTGCCTTTTCCTTGGAACATCCGTCTGTGAGGTGGGAATTTGAGAGTTCTCTTAAAAGGCAGCCCAGATTGGGCATGGGATAAAAACAAAGAGATTGCGTGAGTAGCTTGTGTAAAACTTTTGTAAGCGTCAGTTCGGAACTTCACACTGTTGAAGGAGATTACAAGTTATGATTGTTCTTTTCCTCTTGGATTCCCTTAAAAGAATCACTTCTTTGGACTTGGTGAGATTTCTTTTGTTGCAAAAGCTTATATTGGGAACTGCCTTCCTAGTGAATTACATACGAGATCCTTCCTTTCCCCCCCCTACACATGTAATAACATTGCAGAGATTGGAACCGGTCCGGCAGTTCCAACTAAAATCGAACTGGATTAAGATCAGGCTGAAACTGGAACTGAGATCATCCTGTTCTGCTCTGTTTCTACCTTTTATGGAACCAGAACCAGGTCTAAACTGGAATCCTCTGTTCCAAATCAGAGGTTCCATAATTTTTTCTTTACTTTTGTTAAACTTCAAAATTTTAATACTTTTGTATATCAATATCAGCTCAATCCTAGTTTGGTTGCAATTCCGCGAAAACCAGAACCGAGAGTTTGGAACCGTCCAGTCATGTCTAAGTCGCATTATTTTAATATGGTCTTAAAGGAATCAAAGTCCTGTCAAGAAAAAGGAATCAAGGTGCTTGGAGATTGACGAGTTCAGCTCAAGGCTGACTTGTTCATGTTCGCTTTGTTAAACCATCCAAGCTGAACATGAACAAGATTTATTTAGATTGATTCGGCTCGTAAAGGAAATAGGGCTTGTTATCTTTCACTTAGACCTATTTACAACCCCTAAGTATTACCTGCCTATATGATGGACGCCTATTTAATTTACAATAACGAGGCACTTCCGCACAACTACTTAGCCAGTGGGTCGCCCCACAAGTTGAAGGTCATGAGTTTGATACCTGGGGCATGCATCTCACGGTTTTGCGTGGACTGTTCTTCCTTTCCAGTTTGTGTCGGACCCCACTTTAACCCAAAAATTAATAATAAAAACAGTAAAGAAAAATAATTCGAAGATGACAATCCTTATAAAGTTATTCGAAAAATATTCTTAAATATTTCTATTTGGGAAATTAAAGATGTGATAATAACCTTTTCAGACTTGGACGTTCGTCTCGCAAGAACTTGCAATCTTGTTTATTTTGTTGCTTTCCGTCATTATTCTCGTGTACACGGAGGCATACAGCGACGAAAGACGAGGGTGTCCATCGCATCGTCACCCATACGACGCAGACCTGTTTGGATTTGTCACCATGTTCATCTTTTTCACGAGCCTTTTGGCTCCTTGTTGCTGGGCCTGGGTGCCCATGTGATAAACGGCGCACACCCTTTAATGGTTAAACCCCAATTCACCGATATGGACCGACCGAATCAAGATCAACTTCATACGAAAAGAATCCGGCATGTGGCTCGTCGTGCCGGAGAAATAGAAGCAGGGATCAGTGTTGGCCATGGTTAATTGAGGATGCCCTCAGAAGTCAGAACTACGTCAGTTAAAACAAGTGAAACAAAGCCTAGCTGGGGCCTGTTAGTGGCTCATCTCATCAGCTCATGACCAAACAAGCCGAGTAGGCCTATTTATGGCTCATCTTATCGGATCATCCGTTCTTTATGGCTTCCACGGTTTCCCGTATCTAGCCCAGCTCAAACCAAGATGAGCACAGAAAAATTTGAAGTAATTTCTTTTATGGAGAAAATAAATTCTTGCTTTCATGTTTAAAATAAAATTTAAGGTAATATTTTTTACAAAAACAAAATTACCAATTCAACTAGAGTATCCTCCAAGAAGTTGGTGTCTTACCATGCATATAATCCAGATTATCTCTTTAGGTTTGTCCGTGTCGACTCATTTCTCATTCGTGTTAAAGAACATAAGGTCCATCCATCCTCTTTCCGGTGAACGCTAGCGCGGATTTCAGGTCATGCGCATGTTGAGTTTCAAGCCAGGTGTTAAATTGTCCGCAGTTTCGTGTTTCAGGTCGTATTCTATGTTGAGTCATTTCATGTTCCAGTTGAAACAGGTTGTCATGTCATTAGAACAAAACAGGCCAACCCAAACTTGACCCAATTTTCTTTTCTTGTTACTTCAGGGAAAAACAAATTTCTTGGGTCGTGTTTGTGTCAGGTAATAGCGTCGATTCATACGTTCCATTCTTGCAAATTTAACTAAACACTTCTCATCAGACACAACTCAAAAGACATTAACGTAGCTGATCTCACCAACAAGGAACCAAAAACAAAACGGAAAACGAGTAACTGAGAAACGGAGCTCCTAATTTCCAGGACCAACTTCACTACGACTAGGACACTGGCATTCCCAGTCTATCGAGCCTTCCCGAACCCGGATAAGCCTTGGAAATGAACTTGGTATGCAAGGATGATCTCTGTGAATGCATGTTGGTAGAGCTTGATCGTTGCTCGAAGAGCCCATATGCCGGAATCCGCTTCGCCGAGCCGGACTTATCAAGATCTGGCCTCTGTTTTGGTGCGCTCTGAGACCGGGCCTTTGCCCTCCAGGACTCGGTGTTCGCCATGTAGTTCGGGTAGTGTCCATAACCACTAAAAAGGCTCTGTGCGTACTCACTCTTCAGTGGTGTGAACGGCCCATGTTTTCCGGCCCCCGGCCGCGAAGAAGCCGAGTAGAACTGCTGGCTGTTCTCCGAAGTAGCGAAGGTAGATTCATGGTCTTCATGGGGCAAACGAAGCGGGTTGAGTCGGAGAGCTGGCATGTCGACGGACGACGGCGAAGGACTCGACAATTGTGCGATGGTTGAATCCTTCGACGGAGATCCTGGGATCATCGTGAAGCTATGGCTGCCGCTGTTGCAATCGGAGGTAGAGAAAACAGACTGAGATGAACGCAGAGAACTCTTCCTCTTGGACATGAACGGCGGCTTGCCTGGATCTATTTCCAAAACTTTAGCATTCTCATCGTCAGTTGCATTTGTAGGTACAATCACACCACCTCGGCCGTCGATCCAACGATCGAACCACAATCTACCGCTATTATTCCGATCAACTTCAGCTTCCACATAGTTAGGTTTTACAGCGTCCCTCTGCGTGATCACTAGTATCAAAACATACGTTTAAAAACATAAAGACGCTGAGAGTTGTTAGTACAAACCTTGATTGGAGAAGGAGCTCGGTCCGGTTTGATTTTGTAGATTCGGACACTGGGCTCGTGCTTCTCAGGCGTACGAGGTCCCTGCAAGAAGAACCATTAAAGAAAAACCAAACCAGTTTTATCTTTTAGATAAAAGAGAGGAGAGAACTTACAAGTGAAGCCTTAGCTGGCTTGGTCCGTAACAGCCCAGGCTCGGTGCAGAGAACGCGGTGGGCGCGGGCGCGAGCCTGGGCTCGAACCAAGGCCTGCATCAAGCGAAGGTTTTCAGCGATCTGCTTCCTCACAATGCGACCTCTCACCAGTGCTTGAAGCCTCACCAGCCCCTTGAGCGCACGCAGAGCTCTTCTTGCCTGCACCACACACACACACAAAAGGTGAGGGCAGTCAAATGGTAATTCTTCATTTCTAAAGGGAGTCGATAGAAGACTCAGGCTGGTACAGAGCGCAAAAACCCGGAATCAAGAAACTGAGATGTCCGTCAGTGCGTGCCTGAACTTCAGACGTTAAAGAAAGAGGGAGGACGGGGCATTTTCCTAGAAGTAAGAGGGTGTTTCGACCTAGAGATGGTTATTATCAACAGCGCGAAACAACAGAGTCGTCGGGAAGGCAAGGCAAGAACTCCGACTCCTCGTTCCCGGCAAATAATCACACCTTGAACCAAGAGAAAGAAGGCAGGATCCTGGCCGAAAAGACATAAAATGCCCTTAAAGGAAAACTTGGCGTCTCCGGACGAGAATCCTCTGGAACATGATGGTTCCGGTCAATCCGGTACATTGATTCCCGCAACGAGAAGCTTCTGAGGCACAAAGACACAGAGAGAGAGAGAGAGAGAGTTACCAAGTAACCTCTGAAGTCGGTCTGAATACGGATCGCCGCCAACGACTCCCTCTTCCAGCCGGCGAGCACGCACCGCCCACTGCTCGTCAACCGGACGACCGCTTCAGCAGCGTGAGCGGCGGCCGCAGCGGCTTCGGCCACGGCCGCAGCGGCTTCGGCCACGGCCGCAGTGGCTGCCGCCACCGCTATCGCGCGCTTTTCGGGGTCCATGGAAGCCACCTCTCCGGTCGTGACAGCGCCAAGTGAGGCACTGTTCTCCTTGTGGAACCCGCACTCTTTCTCCGCGTTTCCGCGGTCGTGGCGGGACCGAACAAAACCCCACCTCTTCTTCTCCTTCCCCTGCTTCCCTTCCGGGGAGCCGGACGCCGACTTCTTTCCGCTCAAAAGGCTCTTCAGCCACCTTCCCGTCTTCACCATTGCAAACCAACGCAAGTCACCCGCTAGGCACCATGAAGACCAACAACACACACACACAGAGAATTGTTAAGTCGAATGGCTGGGTGATGTGGGATATATAACAAGAGTAAAGATCGGGAAAAGATCGGCGATCCATTGTCCCCGAATATAAATATAAATATATATATATATATATATATATATATATATATATATATAGAGAGAGAGAGAGAGAGAGAGAGAGAGAGAGAGAGAGAGAGAGACTCACTCTCCCTGACTATCTGAGTTTTATGGGAGGCCGTACCCTGCCCCCGTGCTCTTCTCGGTATCTGAGATAAAAACCGGCAATTATTATTTTCATATTACCTCCATTACCCCTACTATTTTGGATATTGACTAAGGAACCTGATTTGGACGGAGGACGACGGTGGATTTGGGTTGGTCGTAGCTTTTCCTGTGGTTGACATAAAGGACCTCGACTGGTGCTACGGTTCACGGGGATGCCATTCTCTGGTTTATCCTTTTTTCTGCTTAAAACTTTTTATTTTTTCCTTTTTTGTCCCTTTCCCCCGTTCACAGTTTCCAGCATTTTCACCGTAAAATCTTTCCTTTATCGAAAAGTTTTCCTTTTTCTCCAGTAAATCCTTTCAATTAGATATGTTCGGCTTCGGATAATTGAACTTCTGGTTTCATATTATCTAAAATCTAGAACCGGAACCAAACCGCTGTTGATGAAGTTGTTTTTTTTTAAATAGAGCTCTTTGAGAGTCAAACTCTCCACCAATTGCAGCCACAGGAATGCTCTCTGCTATTGAACTGACAGTTTGTTTGTGATTAAGGGTTTTTATAAAAATATTTAAACCACTATTAGCAATGCTTAGGCCGTCGTTCTCAAACTAATTTAACCGGTTTTGGTTACCACCACTTTCGCAGACAGTTCGATTCTAGTTCCAACCGGTCATGTCTAATGGTGTTTTTGTACTTTGTTGGCATTTTCTCCCTGTGCAAATTCATGTCTGCAGTTGTATTTGTAATATGTTACGTTTAAATTTATGTTCGATTGGGTTATGTTGTGTTCATAAAGTAACACGATTTGACTTTTTTTTATTGCTGTGGATGGACAGCACAGATTTCAGGTCATGTTCGTGTTGGGTTTTCCTGCAATATCTTAGGTTCTCAGCTTAGACCAAAGAACTCAATTGATTCAACCTAAATCAGCCTTTATTATGCACATAATCCGTGCCTTTATTATTGAATCACCTTACTAGGCCATGTAATCCTGTTTGTGGCACATTAATTTTTTGTATTTTGTAGTTCCTTTGCATTGTTCAACGATCCTTGTTTGGCTTTTGAAATGACCCGATCCCGTCCTTCCGTTCTGTTTCCGTTCAAACCCGAAGCGACCCGGCCCAGTCCAACCCGATGACACGATTTCTACCCCTAAATTGATATGGGTCATGCACGCCGTTCAATTTCATGCCAAAGGAGCAGGCTTTCATGAGAAGAGAGCGAGCCGGGTGACATGACACGTTGTGCTTAACATTCTCAGCATTCAGCATGTTCAATGATAGGAAAGTGACAATAATGAATGCTTTAATGCACACAAACCAAACTTCCCTGTTTGAAGAGACTTGACCAATCGCTCACCAAGTAAGTTTTTCTTTTTTTTGGTGAAGTCTATCAGGTAAGTTAATGTGGGATTAATGTAAGTAAAACTTTTTAAATAAATAATAATAAAAATTACTTGAACTTCTTACAAAATATTAAATTTCTATAAAACAATTTATATGTTAAAAGTTATATCTTTAGCTACAAGAACGAGCACAATCTTTGGTTGGTTTAAGTGGTTCAGAACTTGTTCCCCACAAACAAGGTCTCTACACAAACAAGGTCTCTACTTCATGACTTGTGAATGGAGAGTAAACCAGCTTGGAAGAGTTTACTCGTGCATTGGGATGATCCGTTTGAACTGGATTAGGGTCACCGGTGGTTCGAACAGAAAATAAACTACAAGAGCTAGTCATACTAACTTGTTTAACTCGGCTAAGGCTTGGTTCGTAACCGAATAAGAAGAACACTTAAACATGACCAACGGGGGCCATTAACAACCGTTGGTTCAAGTGGTTTGGTACATTTACCCGCTTATTCATAATTGATCAAAAGGAGCATGGGAATAAAAGTTTCTTCATACGGTGTAATGTTACTGTATAAGTTTTTTTGTCCTTTAGTACTTTCTTTTATTTATATCTTCTTCAACGGACTGTGACGAGCCCAATTTAATTCATATTGGCAAATAAATAAAACAAATTTCAATTGGTTCTCTTTTTCCATGTGGGGTCCATAGTTTGTACGTATAGATTGCAATCCCGTATCTTTTACCAAACATAGCTGCTCTGCAAAGTTGATTCGAGAAGCTCTCTGTCAAGAATCCATCTGCCATTTATTCCCCTGATCGTGAAACTTTGGTTGTTTCTTCTTCTATCCTTCTTGTTTTCACGTTTTCCATTAAATAAATACATAAGTAAATAAACAAATTTAGAATTTTACCAAAACCAAAGCAAGTCGTTCCCCCTTCCCTACTGAGTAGAGTCAGCTCACGGATTCTTTGGCTAGGGGTTGGACTCACAAGTTGAAGGTCATGAGTTTAGTTCATGGGCATCTGGCTTCGACCTCCCATTCCCATTGATGTAAAATCATCACAAAGAATTGTACTTTGTTTATGTGAAGTCGATACCTTGAGTGCATTAACGGAGGTGGGCTAGAGACTGGAGAGAAATTGTAATAAGGCAGTCGTTAGATCACCTCCTCCTTTAAGGGATAGATTAGACATGGTTGATTCCGAACCGGCTCAAGGTTTTCAACCAGAATCGAACCAGGCCAGGAATTGGTTGGAAGCCAAACTATTAAAACCAGACTGAGAGTGAGCCCAACAGTTACCGGAACCGGTGGTTTTCAAACCACCACTTCCTTATATTTTTAATTTTTCAATTTTCAATTCTTTTTTATGTTGTTAGCAATTACAGACGGTTTAGGACTCTAATTGGAATCAGCCGTGTCTATGATAGATAATACCTGTTCGTTGATTTGACATTGCTCCGTACCTAAGAAAAGAGGTGATATATCTCATTGTGATTTCATGCAACTCTTAGTCACAGCCAGAAAATGTTCTTACCTGTCTAACCCGTGGAATAGGCGTCTCCCGCGAAACCACTTGTGTTATTCTTCCTTCTCCTGTCTCTTAACTTTTTTTTTCTTCTATGAACCAATTTAGATTTTGTATGTGCTTCTTAATTGAATTTTCGCAACAGGTTGGATTTTTTTGCTCTTTGAAGGATACCTATTTTTCTTTTATTAATTTTCAATGACTTAATGGTAGCGGCGGACTCACTTTAGGGTGAAATAAACATGCGCCTCATTCAAAATATGAAAAATTCCTCGATCCGTCATTGCGTATAAGGAAATATTTTGTGGACGTACAATAAAAGTGTATCTTACTCTAAAAAATTGAGCCCGCCACTGTTTAATGGCGGCTAAGAATGGATGTGGCTGATCCTACTTAATATGGGAAAAGGATTGGTTATCTTTGGAACCGTAAATTAAACGCTTTATTTAATGTCCTAGTGAAGGAATATATTTAGAAAAAAATAAATTGAACATTTTCCTAGAATTTCTATGTCAAATTTATTTCAGTTTGAACTTTTTGAAGGAAGATACACAGTGATGAGAGTGATCTCTGCAAAGATGCGGTACACTTGATTTCTTATGCGCAGAAAGCATTTGATGTATAGCGGGGGGCAATCATGAGTCCCTTTGGTGCATAGACAATGAAAGAGATCTCAAAACAAAGAAAACGATAAAAGCAAGTAGACAGCCTCAAATGAAAGCGATTGAAAATTTTCAGACACTGGATGGACTGTAGGTCGTTCCTCTAGTGGTCGGCTGATAAAAACTTTTAGAATGAGAATTTCTAGTCAGGAATTAGGTTAGTTTCTTATAATATTCTCTATACAATTTTCTTGTAAATTAAATATGTGATTATTAATTAATTACATTGTATCTCGACAATATTAGTTTGGTGTAATAGTTTCTAGCAAGTATATCAATTAGACCAACTTATATGGGCCAAGCTGAGCTAAACCCATAGTGTCATCTTAAGCAAGAAAACCATGATAAGCTCGCTCAATAGTGCCCTTTTGTGATGCCCCAAGAACTCATCCCACATGAACACGACCAAATTACATGGACCGTTGACAATTCAATGATATCATAACTCAATAAAATCAAAATGTAGTCAATATTCATTTATTTATTATAATTAAAGTTTAAGTACATTTGGTGGTATAAGTGCACTATGATAGATGCTACGACCTCTATGATTCTCTCACGCCTCTATTGATTAGATCTTATAATATTATGAAATATGAGCACCAATGACGGTGAGATCATAGATGAATGTAATTCTCCACAACCACAAGCATAATAAAGACAAGCATTTTTATGTAAATGATTTTGGCTCATTTAGATCAAAACCAGAACATGAACTAATGAAACCTAAAATCAAGCCCAACCATGAGCAGCACGGTTCATTTGTCAAAACCCTCCATATGGGTTGCAGAGATCTGTTAACAAGCAGTTGCATTTAAGTTATTTTTACTTATCTATTTACTAATTTGATTAGGCAGTATGGTTCAGGTTGGAAAGGATCCACTTCATGGAACTAATGAAAGTGACATCAATAAAATTAGTGCGTAATTACCTAAATAATTGGATACGTCGGTATTAACAAGAAACCTAAAATCGATCATGCTCTTTTTTGGCTCTTTACATATGAAGAAATATTTTTTAGCATACGGTGACCGACAAGAATCGTGAAAATCTTTTGGAAGAGATAGGATGTCCTTTGATCTTTGCTCAATGTGCTTCAATTTAATATGAGAAACCCGTCATTTTCAACATTATTGAGATCTTCAAAGCTTGATAATGGCTGGATCCTTACATGCGATAGATTGTTCATTTCCTTGATTATCTGAAACTGGTATAGTTCAAAGTTGCTTACCAGGATTGCAAAAATGTTCAGGAACTTCAACCTCGCTCTGTCAAGCTCTGTCAAATGAAGTATGACCAAGTTCATGAACTTCAGCGTTTCCCTTTAGGAACTTCGAAGTTCATGACTTGGTCATGTAACCCTTTGTAGATAAATAGTAATTCTCGGGTGCCTTCGGGTCTCGAGTATCTTTTGATCTTGGTTCCAGCCTAATGGTGGTCCTTCCTTTTCTCGTTCTTAACCAACGTGATCAAAGTTCGAAGCAAGATTTGTGATTTGCGAAGGCCAGTATCTGATTGAGAAGTTGATAATGAAGTCTAAAAAAACTCTGTTTTTCCTTATAAAAGCCTCTTTTGTTTCACGCACTCCACATTCTTTTCAAAAATCTCACAATGTCTCTTTTGTCTTTGAAATTCCAAGGGGGGCACATGACCTAGGTTCTTCAAGACTCTATGGTTTCTTGAAATTCCAAGGGGGGACATGACCCCTACAGCCCCCATCCTACCCCTTCACCTCTGATACACACATAGATTCCAATTAGAACCGAACTGGACCAAGAGCTAAAATGAAAACCAAACAATGTCAAAACTAGAACTGGTGGTTTCAAATAGCCGATTTTATTTTTTTGAACTTTTAAAATTCGTAATATTTTTTTCGGTTCTATGTGGTTTAATACTTAACACGGAACCAAAATGGGTCCGGTCCCAATTTAGTTTCAATTCGGGAAAACTGAAACCAACGGCTTAGAATAGCCAATTCTAGTTTACCCGGAATTGCCCATGTCTACACACACACAAGTACATATATTTATAAAATTGAATTCTTTTATCGATGGTATAAATATGCATTAACCATAATTTTTCCAAGCTTTCAGGTCCAACTTTGATAACTAATGGATCCTTCTTTTCATGAAACTCGATCGCTATGGGTTTGTCACCCGGCCCGTTCATGTAAAGCGGAATCAATTGGCATCCCTTACTGTTTGTTTGATTAATAGCGGATGAATTTTAGGAGAATCGTTGTATCCTTGGAGGAATCAAGCCAACCTCCACGGACAGGCATGACCAAAACAATAGGCCTGCGTGCAATTCCTTGCTTTCTCCTTTAAATGCCATTGTTGGTGTCATCACCGGACCTACCCGTATCCACATTGTATTCATTGCTTTTATTATACTCTAAGATAATATTATTTGCTTGTTCATGCGAAAAGTTAACACACCTAAAGTCTGACATTTTGATGCTCTAACTGATGCGGGAGAGTTGCATGATCTTTTTTTTTTGTTACAACAGGAGGGCGAAGCCTAACATCCACACATGCACCAAGAGCGATAGCTCAATGGCAGGGCTCTCTAGGGTGTGTTTGATTTGTTGTACCAGGCCTTTGGTATTGGAACTATAGTTCTAGGTCTACGTGGGACTGAAAACTATGGTAAGAACTATCGATAGTTCCTTATTTGATTTGTATTTGGAAATGACACTCAGAAGGTGGTTTGAATATGGATGGCCCTCTTGAGTTTCTCGTTTCAAGTAAAATCAGGTTCATATAATTGTAGTTTCATGGCCTTCTCGAGTTTCTCATTTGAATCACGACATGGACTTATACCATAGTTCTTAAAACTGAGGGTCCGACCTGGTACCGCGAATCAACTACTCCCTAGCATCCTTGTTACTGGTGGGGAGTCAGTGCATGCGTGTGTTAAGCTTCGGCCTCCTCTTGTAACCAAAAGAGAAAAAAAAAACATTTACCAAGAAGCAATATCATGTTTTATCATTTCCCTTTCGTCTACCTCATTTTCAAGTGATCACTCAGTAATTCCTCTACTCAAATTTGGAAGTTGAGTTCTAGAAATGGAACGTGGGCAAAATCCAAGATCTTCTTATACTATGTGAAGAGTGTTCTCTCCATCCCATTAAGTCAAGGAATCATCCCGTATCAATATATATGGCACTGATAGTTGTAAACACACGACGGGGAAAGTGCATTGAAGAGCTGTAAACACACAAGAAAAGAAGCAAACGGAAGTCCACAAAACTACGGGTTTGTGTTATGCGTATCACCTGTATCATACGATGCGGCACGATAACCTATATGATATAAGTTACCGTACCATATCGTAGTGCTCATATCTATGATACGATAGGTATCACACTGTATCACGAATAACACCCGAATAACACCCGAATACAACAATCAAATCTACACGGTTAAATGGGGCTACGGGCTTGTAGCCACAACTTTCTCCAATGCAAATTCGTTCGATCTTTCAAGAAACTGAGAGAAGATTTGGGAAATAGATGTTCTTCCTACCGATTTCCAGTGACGTCTAATCTGCAGCATCCTCCCTACGTGCGCATGCCTGGCTGAACGAGGAATTCGTCTCCCCACTGACTGACTACACTGTGGCGTGGTGGAAGACAGTGCTTCAGGCCATGAAGGGAAGTTTTCTGATAAATATATAATATATTAACTAATACGATCTTTGAAACCTCTTTTTTTGCTTCTTTCGTGTCTGTTGATCAAAGTTCAGTGAGATATAGCAAGATCAGCAAGGGAATATATGTCAGAGGTTCAGGTCAATGCACATGGAAACTGAAGAGGTTCTTTAGAAGATGGATGGTGGGGTCACCGAGAGCGTTAGCTCAATTTGCGTTGCTGTAGGTGGGGAGTTCAATTGCCCAATGATGCATGTCTACCTGTCTGTGTTGGGCCTTGGCCTTCGTTTTGTAACCAAGAAAAAAATGGAGATGGTGGTAGACATGGCCGCCGGTCCGTTGGTTTGAACCAAAACTGAACCGTCCACAGAACCGGTGATAACGAGATCCGACCAAAATGGCCCCTTAATTGGAACCAAAGATTCTCTGGCTCTGTTACGGTTCATGATCTCTAGAAACCAGTAGCTTCAAACCACCATTAATTATGTTTTAAATAGGTTTTTCTTAAGGCTTTTATCACATATAAACTGTTAGCTAAACCATAGGGAGCACTCTTACCGTTGCGATTGGTTGGGAATCTGTTACCACACCATTAGCGGCAACCGTCATTTGCCTCCAAGATCAACTAGTCTAACACCTTTAAAATTTTCAATCTACATGCACATACGCATTTCGCCAAAGAAGAACTTTATTGAAGGAAGAAGAAAAGGTTTGAAAGATACGAACCCGACCGACTCTAATCTTCCAAAGGAATCCATGCAACTGACCAAAGCACCGCTAGGTAGTTTATCTCCTTGAATTGGCCTGACTACCAAGGGAAGTGTTGATAGTGATGACCGGTTGGTGATGTCCAAGGCACCACCATTGCTCAGCTCTCTCTCACTAGAACTCTTTCAAGGGCTAAACTCCCAACTGGCTGAACTCCTCTCTCTCCTAGCTGACTCCCTCTTATATATTAGAGGTCAAGCACAAACCTTTATGAGGCGGGACAACCTTTGTCCCAAACTAACCTAGAGTGGATCCATAGGATCCAAGGCTTGGGTGCTCAAGGTGTGCCTAGCTTATTCAGACACGGGAGTGAGAAACCTCTCCTGAAGCAATGGCATAGGGTGCATGTTGTAGGGCACATGCTATGAAAATTTGTCAGTACTAGGATAGGGTGTGCGGGATAGGCGGGCACCTGTTGGAGTGGGGTGTGGCGGGTGCAATGCGGGGCATTGTCTTGTTGTAGCAGGGTGGCATGCATGATGAAGGGGAGTGTGGAACATGTATAATTGTAGTGTCGAGACATTGGAATGCATTGCCGCACACACTATGGGATAGAGTCTGCTGATGCTCTGACAACTCTCTCCCACTAGGTTTCAAACTCATCCTCCAGACCGTGTGGTATTATTGCATCATGTCTTCATAATGTTAAAGCTCGATGAGTGGAAGTCCCGAGTCTTCTACATGACCAAGTACTGCAACAACAACTAAGCCTTTTTCCATACTAGACGGGGTCAGCTATATGGATTCTTTGTTTCTACACACCCTATCACGTGTCATGTTAGCAATTAACTCACAATAAGCTAGATCATTCTTTATTATTTCTTTTCAACACTTTTGTGGCCGTCCTCTGCCTCTTTTAATACTTTCAAAATCTAGTTTTCATACCTTCTTAAAGGTTATTCTTTTGGTCTTCTTTCTATATTGATGCTCTGACAACTCTCTCCCACTAGGTTTCAAACTCGTCCTCTAGACCGTGTGGTATTATTGCATCATGTCTTCATAATGTTAAAGCTCGATGAGTGGAAGTCCCGAGTCTTCTACATGACCAAGTACTGCAACAACAACACAACAACAACTAAGCCTTTTTCCATACTGGACGGGGTCAGCTACATGGATTCTTTGTTTCTACACACCCTATCATGTGTCATGTCATTTTATCCTCTATTGGTGACACGCATAATTTATTTTTAATAACCTTATTATGTATACGGTTTTTTCTTGTATGACCACTCATCTGTCTCAACATCTTCATTTATGTCATAGACATCTTTTGTACATGTTGATGAGACCTTTCTCATGTACCTCATGTTAGAGTATTTTTGAAGTGTGATTTATGTTTTGCCTAATGAGGGGTGGAGGTCATCTCTCCCTTTAGGAAGGGTCTTTGTAGTAAGGTTTAAGCTTACTAATGTAAAAGATTGGATGAATCTTCAATCTTTCTAATAGGCTTAACTTATAAGCTATCTTATAATCCTCTCAACAATCTCAAACGAACCTTTGGGGTTTGAGATTGAGTTAGATTCCCTTATATACTTGTTTCTATATATAATCAGGGATCCTTATCCAGACTTTATCGTGAATATTATATTATCTATTTTTCTTTTTCTTTTGATGAATGTAATTATCCTCACTCGTGTATGTTCTAGTGACGTGCGAGCTTCTTTTAACATGGTGTGCCTCTTTCGTATCTCTTTAAGTGAAGCTGGGCAATTGCGGTCAACCTTGCTTTAGGCTAAATCGAGAGGCAACAATGGTTACCAACCCATTGTCAACAACTCAAATGGGCTCTTGCCCATTGTGAAACTCTTATTTGTGTTGTATTCAAATTGTGGGGTTTTAAGTAATCTAACCAAATTTCGCTCCATAAGTGGTTACATAGTGTTCAAGTACCCTTCTAGTAGGGCGTTAAACCATTCAATTTGTTCATCTGTTTGAGAATGATTGGCCATAGAAAAATGCAATTTCAAGCTAGCTCATTGAAAGAGTTTCCTCCAAAAGTTACTTCTAAATCGGGAATCTTGATATGAAATTATCTCTTCCAGCATTCCAAAGCATTTTGCCACAATTTTTATGAAGAGATGTGTGGTTTCCTTAGTTGTGCATTTTTGTGAAGCAACCATGAAGATGGCGTATTTGGAAAACCTATCAATCATAATGAAAACTGATTCAAATCCATTAACGTTTGGGAAACCATCAATGAAGTTTATAGTCATCGAAGACCAAGGTCTACTCGGTACTAGTAGAGGTCACAAAAGTCTTGTCATGAAACTCCTTTTTGTCTTGTCTTGTTGACATAGTGAGCATGCTCGAATGTACCTCTCTACGTTCTAAGCCATGTGAGACCAATAATAGCCTCTCTAAAGGAGTTTCAATGCTTTGTCCTTTCCTTGATAACTTGCACAAGGAGTGTTATGTAACTCTTTCATGATCAAGTGCTTAATCCATTTGTATTGGGAACCACTAGTTGGTGCTCTAGAGTCCATAAGTGCTCGTCTTCTTCCACAGTAATTTTGGCAAAATACTCATGCGCTTGCCTCTTCAATTACTTATATGCAAGGTCAGTAGGAGCATGCAACCTCACTTGTTGTAAGTCCCCTTCTAGATACATCATCGTGGCCACCAAAGTCCCCTTCTAGACGATATCACCGTGGCCACCATCTTTACCACTTTCTTTCGACTCAGGGTGTTTGCCACTGTATTGTGCCTCTCTGGTCAGTACTGTCATTCAAACTCATACTCTTCCATTAGTTCCAACCAACGAGTTTGCCTAGAGTTCAACTTTATTTTGCATCTTGAGGAATATGTTGGTCACATCATCCGTGACCATAATGAAGGGAGCTCCAAAGATATAAACTTTTCATACCTGCAAAGAATGAACAATAGCTAAAAGTATTTTTTTCATGAGTCGAGTAGCATGTTTTAGCTCCTTTGAGTTTTCGGCTCTCAAATGCAATAGGGTGTACCTTGTAGACGAGGATGCCAACTATGACAATGTGTTGGCATTAGTTTGCAACTCAAATAGAAGTGTGAAGTCTGGTAGGTGTAGCACGAGTTCACTAGACATGACCTTTTTCAAATCCTCGTAAGCTTTGATGTGGGGTGCATCACAATCCCAAGATGCTTCCTTCTTCAACATCTCCATGAGTGAGATAGCTATATTAAAAAATCTCTTAATAAACCTATGATAATAGTTAGTCAATCCAAAAGAACTCCTCAACTCAGTAATCCCCTTTGGGATTTTCCACTCTAAGATGGTTTGTATCTTATTGGGTACATCTTTACAAGATTGTGACTTATCATGTCTTATAAAAGAAATCTCTTTCCTAATAAACTCACAATTTTCTTTCTTTACATACAACTTATGTTCACACAGCCTGTTGAACAAATATTTTACATGTTTCTCTATACTCTTATTGTAAATAACAATATTGTCTAAATACACAATTATAAATTCATCCAAAAGACCATAAAAAACTTCATTCATCAGTCGATTGAATGTAACTGGGGCATTACTAGGAACTCAAACGATTCATTCATCTCTAGGTGCAATACGCACTTGCCAATACCTAAAACACAAATCCAGCTTCGTGAACCATCCGACACAGCTCAACTAGTCAAACAAGTCCATCATTCCCATTCAACTTTTAATTATAATCTGGTATCATGCCTTGAATGGCTCCTGTGATTGCATTCACAGTTTCTAGTCTCTTATCTGAAGGTACTAACCTTAGATTCATGTCTTGGGTGGTTACAAATGCGAGGATGGAGTGTGTGGCTCCCTTGTCCACCATGACCCTCACGACATGCCTTCTGATTTGGGCCTCAACATACATTAGACTTGTCCGCCTAGGTTGTTCCATGACAATGGTTTTGAGGAGCTGAAATAGCATCATTTCTCATCCGGTGTGTGCATAGTCTGTTTTTCCACCATGAAATTAGCTTGGATGTAGTTGGGACAGTCGCATGAGATGAGGGCTACAACATTCAAAATAACTCATAGCTTGGTTGCAGCCGGTAGCTACTTGTTGTTGCCCTCTTCTACATGTAGTCACTTCTACAGTGGGTCGTTGCCATGCTTTAGCTCCTCCGGTCGGTGGCTGCGAAACGCCATACGCTCCCATGTCCCGTAGAAGCACCTCGTGGTTCGCCTCATCCACCTTGTTGTGGCTTTCGTGCTTGTCCCAAACCATTTTCTTTTTTCTTTTAATGGTTGTGCTTATCATCATTATCTTCCTTCGTTGCAGTTCTTTCGATATAACAACTTATAAATCTAAAGGATTATGATGCTTAGCTCAATTTGAGCCCAAATTTGCAAACTATACAAAAACAAAAAGAGTTGTCCTTTTGGTGCATATCTTGTACATCTAACAGTGAAGTACTAAACTTATGCACATATTCATGGATTATACCCGTTTATTTAACTTGCAACAATCTTTCTCGGGTTTGTCACTTAGCAAAGGATGGCATGAATTGCTTTTGAAGCTCTCTTTTCAAGCCCGACAAGCTAGTCACTATGGGTTGGCCATGTTCAGCCATCACCCGTTATTTGACGTGCTACCATAATTTCGTATCACCTTCTAAGTACAATACGGCTTGGATGAGCTTATCTTCCACTGACATCTTCGCGGCTTCAAAGTATGTATCGACGTCGTATAGCCAATTTTTCCTTGTCCCATGCCCGAGAATACTTTTGCGGTTCAGGTGCCTTCGGCTGATATGTTGATGGGACAAATTGTGGCCCGACCAATGCTTCTGTGAGTGGGTGAAAGATCGTATAGCCAGTTTTTCACCAACTTGTTGTCCCATGCTCGAGAATACTTTTAAGGTTGAGGTGCCTTCGTATGTTGACGGGACAACTTGTTGTCTTACCAATGCTTCTATGAGTGGGCGAAAGAGGGCCTCGAAGGCGTCGGCTGTTAGGACCACCTAAGGTGGTACTGCTACAGTGGAAGAAGTGTTGGTCCATAAAGCGTCCAGCTCTTGTTGAAGTCGTTGGAGTTCGGCTTCAAGAGTCTTCGTCCGATCTTCTTGAAGAATCGTTGAAAGCTCGCTATCAGATGATGGTGTTGACTGCCATCTGGTTTACACCATTGTTGGTCCTCCTCCTTGCCTTGAAGATGAACACACGAGAATGAGAAGAGAGGAAATACTAACCCCTCTTGTTAGCTTCTTTAGCCTTTTCTTGCATGTATGCTTCTTTTTCTCCTCAAGACCAACCATTTTTTTTCTTAAAATTAGAAAATTGTTCTATATTCACCATTGGCTGCCAATCCTAAGTTACAAAACGAGGTCAAGGGTAACGAGCGCATGTAATTTAGTTTGTTTCAGTGTGGAGTTCATTGCCTCAATGTGGTGCATGTTATAGAATCTTTTATGATATTTTAAAATATCTTTACAAACTACGAATTTTTAAAGAAAATCATCTGTACCGTATCGTATACTACATTATCATACAGTCATATTGGTGTCTTCCGCAAGATGGGTTCCACACGATATTTACAATATTGATCCACAATCAACGCATATAATCAATAGAGGAACTCTCCCCGCTGGAGTGTTAACTTACTATTTCTTCACTTTCTTTGAGTGATCCGATCCTAATACTCCATCACCTCCCGCGAGTTGAAGATGACCTTCAAAATCTGCTCAGGCAGCAGCATTTCCTTTGGTCGAGATGCAGAAATGGTTTCATGAGAAAAAAAATAAAACAAAGACTATTCAGATCCAGTAACAAATGGATTCAGAACCACTGCTGAGATCTAAGTACACGCAAAAGCACCTCAGCTACTTGGATCTCCTTTTTGGTATTATTTGTTTCTTATCCATCTATTATCAACCTTTCATATAACTGTGATTCGTGCGATTCATATATATGATTCGTGGTCATGACACAAGTTCGAATCTTGTTGGAAGCAAGGCATGATCAGACAGTTCAACATGGCCGGTTTCAGGGGAAATCGTGACTGGCGGTTCCCGCTGGTCCTGGTAATTCTTCCGGACCCTGACCTGTAATTGGATCGATTCCGGGGCAAGGTTGAGTCAGTGCGTAGATTAGTTCTATACAAGGTGATTTAGAAGCAGAAATCCATGAAAGTAAAATAAATTTAGAAAACAAATTTGTAGCAGAAGTAATGGAGGGTGGTATAACTATAGCCCATGAGTTAAACCGTGGACTAGAATGCATTGCAGCAAGGTGAAAACCATGGGTCCTTCCCATCACCGTGAAACCCCTCTAGGTCACCATTGTACTCACCTTCTTGAATACCATGGCCGAGTTCCAATACCTCCAAGAGCTTCCAAGTGCTACTTTTCCAATAAAATCTTTAAAAAAAAACATTCGGACTTTGTTCCAGAGATGAATATGGAAAAATTCTCAAATAACCAACTCGATCATATGACGAATTCATAATGCAGATAGCGAATAATCACACCCATGTTTCTTATATAAATTTTTTACCTTTATATAATTTTCTTTTGGCATGTGTTTGTGACAAAAATAAAGATATTGGGTTCAGATGGGTAATCACATAATATAGGAAACAGAAGGTTCATAATGAAGTTATTAGCAAAAAAATTAGTATGGCACTAATAGCATTAATGTATTCCGGACATTTGAACAATCAATCGCATCGAGCTCTAGTAAAAGATTCTGACAAATAGACTATAAACGCCCGAGATTGAATCTTATAAAGTATTCAAAGAAAACGATAAAGCATAATTTTTTAAGCTTAATTGCTAATATAATACATGAGCAAGCTCAATAGAGATTAAGAATCTACCTAAGTCGCTCCATTTAGTGTTGGAAAAAGCTTCGTCGCATACTTCCCTCCTGAAGTTTACTTGTGTTGTTGCTTGAGTACTTCATTGGAAGAGCCATCTTTCCAGTTCGTGCTTTGCGGGTCGTGAAATACTATTTGTAGATCGGTTCAATTACTTCGCCGGATCGCAATAAACGTGGCAAGAAATGAAAGCCCGAACTTAAGCTTCATGTGAACTACGTTTAACGCAATCATTTTCTAAAAATCAGTACATCAGTCGAATCTCCTGTCAAAACCAATGGTCTCAGATGCTCTCGCTACGTCACCCGAGAGAGAGCGAGAGAGAGAGAGAGAGAGACGGCGACTAATCTCCTGTGAGATCCCAGCCGCTTGAATTCGATCCGACAGAGAAGAAGTCCGACCAATCTCCGGTGAGATTTCGGCCAATGGATACGATCTGAGAGAGAGAGAGAGAGAGGGAGATGGGCCACGGGAACCAGACGGCGAAGAAGCACGGGAGGCAATGGAAGCTCCTGGACGTCATCTCGTTGGCGTTCTTCGTATCGGTTGCGGTGTTCTTCCTTCTCGTGTTCACCCGCCTCGGCGATTCGCTCGCGGCGACTGGACGGCAGGCCCTCGTCCTCACTGCCACGGACCCGCGACAGCGGGCGAGGCTCATCGGGCTCGTGGAGTCGGGACAGCCACTAGAGGCCTGCCCAGCTGACGCCGTTGATAATATGCCCTGCGAGGATCCCCGCCGGAACAGCCAGCTCAGTCGTGAGCGCAACTTTTACAGAGAGCGACACTGCCCCGCGCCGGAGGAATCGCTGCTGTGCCTCGTACCACCGCCACCTGGCTACCAGATCCCGGTTTCCTGGCCGGAGTCCATGTACAAGGTGACTGATTTTACTAGTTTGTTGTTTCTTCGTTGCTTTGTTTCATCTCCTACCGTCTATCTCTGGTTAGACCGCATCCAGGGTTTTGTTTCTCGCACTTGCTTGTCTTTGGGGTCTTTCTCTTTTTATGGTTTGAGGAACGGGTATGCATTCGGATCAGGTTAAGGCTTCCGAGAAGTTGCGGATGAAAACTGTTATTTCCGTTTTCTAGTCTTTTGTTTGTGGTTTCTGTTTAGAGTTAGGGCAAGAGGAACTCAAGTCTGCGGGAATGATTAATTTGCTTCTCTATAAATCGGATGAACAAAGATTGAATCATATCTTGTTTTCCCCTTCTTTTTGTTTGTTTCTCTTATTTGCACTTCGAAATTGGGGCGAATTATTCACTGAACAGTGGGTTGGTGAGGTGAATGCAGGACTTTGAAAATTCGTGGGTTCTGAATTGAGAATCCTCTGATTGAATGAGTTGAAAGCGTGATTTCGGTGATTTTATATATTGCTTATAGAGGTACCTGATTCAATAAGAATACGAAGCCTCGATGTGCAGTTTATGGGTTTATGTGTAGGGAAAGTTTGTGACGCTTCTTGGTTAGCCGCAAAGAAATTGACCGAGTTGCAAAAATGGAGTTAGATTAGATATAGTTATTCTCGGAAGTATGTGTTGAAATATGCAGAGATTGACATAGTAGATTTTCCTTTCTTCTTTTTGCCTTTACTTTTTTTTAGTTGTGAATGGTCTGCCCCGTCGATGAAGAGTGTCAGAAGCTGAGGCATCCGGTGTCATATGTTTGAAGCCAGCCGTGGGCTGCTTTGAAACTAAAGCAGCAGTCTTTATGCCAGAGGAGGACCACAAGGTTTCCAGTCTTATGCTTCTAGACCTGTTTCATTGTGTAATAAATCATTAACCGTTCATTCTGATTTTAGTGGTTCTTTTGTTTCTACTTTAAATTTCATTCTGGGTTAGTCTGAATGGTCTGTCTTTCCCCCTCGTCAGGCAGATCGTGTTTGTTGTAATGGATTGTCAGTGTTGTACTTTCCTTCTTTCTATTGTTATTGACAGATCCTAGTGAAACCGATATTGTAAATTGTGTATTGGTGCCACCAATATATGCAAGTAACGGACCATATCGAATGATATTGTATAATACATGTACATATACTTTTTTAATTTCTTAAAAAATCATTAAAATGTAAAAAAATATCAAATGATTTTATAGCTTCACAATGTCATACATTACATGCACAAAAGATAACACCATCTTAATAAATAAAGGTTGAAAAAACTACATTTAAGTTTTAAACTACTACAGTATGAATCATAGGTTATCAAAGTTTCAAACTTAAAAATAAACAAAACATAGAAAAACTAACTGTTTTCTTTATTCTTCTCTTTGTGCTTCTTCTCATGCTCATGATACTTCATATTCTTCTCTTCTCGCTTGAATATCTTCTTTTTCTTTTAACATTTGCATCCTTAATTGTTGAGACACGGTAAAGCAAGGACGTAACTAGATGATGTCTTGTATAGGTAACTCCACTCCACATAATGTGTCCACAAAGATTGCATCTCATCACCATTGTTTTTCTCCATTCCAAAACTTACTGGAGTAGTTTGTGATTGAACAAGAATTGAGATTGTCAGACCAATGCAAAAAATTTGAGATTTTCAGCTTTGGAAGACAGTGCAAGAGTTCTCTTGTAAAGGGAAACACACGTGGAGGCCAAAGAAGGTGGCCTTATGGGATTTGAAATAACCTCGGGCCTCTAAAGTCGAAAAGCATCGCCTCTGAAAAATCAATATCGTATTATATGATATGAGGGCCAGATCGCATCATATATCTTACGATACGATATGGTGTGGTACAACCGATAAATGGTACTGATACGCGATAAAATTATATAATGCAGTATGATACGATTTTAATATCTTTTGGTGAACCACCTAATTACAACCTACAAATCTCTGCATGTGTCACTTGCTGCATCCAAAGAATAAGCATTTCCTTACACTGATCAAGAATGACAAGTTATAAATGATTAATTGAGCTCTTTATTGGGTTGATTCATAAGTCTTATTTTACATACTTAAAACTCTGGTTTTAGTTGGTGCAGAGTCCATATCTATAGATGAATCTGCATTGTTTGTCATCTGATTCCTCCTTAGTCAGGCCCTCCGATAATGTATTTCCTTGTTTCCCCTCTCTCTCTCTCTCAAACACATACCCACTCTCACCTACCTGTTTATACGATGTGTCTTAATTCAAGTAACACTTACTGGTCCACATGATCAAAGTATGATCATCCAATATACACAAAGTAATTCAAAATAAAATTTGTGCATTGAGAGTTCTTTCTTGATATTGCTTTCACCTTTTGAGTCATGCATTGATCTGCTAGAACTCTTCTTCTGATGGTAATCTTATCAGAAAAAATTTCTAGGAACTGCTATTTAAATGTTATTACATTACAACCATTAACACCAACTTTATCCTCAAGCAACCTTCTAGCTAACCTTTTCAGTGTCAGCTCTTAATATTTTGAGCATATGAAATTGTTGGGAGTAAAACGTTTGCAGTTCTTCTTTTACTCCAGCAGCTTAATATTTTCCATGGCAGTTTTTTCTTCTATCAGTGTATGGCATGAAAAATCTGTTATATTTTGCTTTCTGCTGCAGCCGCTGGTTAACATGGATTTTGCTTCCTTGCGTTTATATCTTTCTCCAGATATGGCATAGCAACATGCCTTACAATAAAATTGCTGAGAGAAAAGGTCATCAAGGCTGGATGAAACAAGACGGCCCATATTTTGTTTTCCCTGGAGGTGGTACGATGTTCCCAGATGGAGCTCTGTCATATATTGACAAACTTGCGCAACATATACCTATTGGAAAAGGTTCATTAAGGACAGCTCTGGATATGGGATGTGGGGTATGAGCCTACCAACTTTGTCCCTTAGGTATTTTTTCGTTGAGAGACATCTGTCTTATATCATTCACTGGCAAATTTAGAACGTTTACTGATGATTCAGGTCGCCAGTTTTGGAGGATTTTTGCTTAGTAAGGAAATCTTGACACTTTCTTTTGCACCAAGAGATTCCCACAAGTCTCAGATACAGTTCGCACTAGAAAGGGGTATACCAGCTTTTGTTGCGATGCTTGGTACTCGTCGACTACCATTTCCTGCACGTTCATTTGACCTGGTACATTGTTCGCGTTGTCTTATCCCCTTTACTGCATACAGTAAGCTCTCTCTCTTTCTCGCCACTTACACGCTCTCACCTGCATTTGCTATCTTTGTGGTTAATATTGAAGTTACTATACATGATTTGAATGAAAATTTGATTGTAGATGGTGCTTTCATGTGGGTTTTGTCATTACTATTGATGTTATGTGTATCTGATGAGCATAGAAATCTGACTGTAGATGGGACATACTTTCTTGAGGTGGATCGCCTTCTTAGACCTGGAGGAAATTTGGTCATTTCTGGTCCTCCAGTCCAGTGGGCCAAACAAGAAAAGGAATGGGCTGACCTTCAGGCTGTTGCACGTGCACTGTGTTACGAGTTGATTGTTGTGGAGGAGAACACTGCAATCTGGAAAAAGCCTCTTGGAGATTCATGTCTACCTAATCAGAATCAATTTGGAATTGATTTATGCAGTGAATCTAGTGACTCAAGTTATGCATGGTAGGTCATCTACTTCAACCTATTTCCTGTTTTAAGAAACAAGTATATTAAGAAGCAGTTTTTTTCTTTGTGCAGGTATTTTGAACTGGAAAGCTGTGTCAGCAGGTCCCCAATTGACAGAGGAGAAGACGCAGTTGAAACGCTTCCAGAGTGGCCACTTAGACTAAATAAACCCTCTTCTCGCACTGCTCTTATGAAGAGCGGACCTAGTCTGTTTGAAGCTGACACAAAGCGTTGGACTAGATGCATTGCATACTATAAATCTCTAAGCTCAAAGCTTGGAAGTCCAAGTGTACGCAACGTTATGGATATGAATGCCTTTCTGGGGGGCTTTGCAGCATCGATTATCTCAGACCCTGTCTGGGTCATGAATGTTGTTCCTGCACAAAAGCCATCTACGCTGGGTGTGATTTATGATAGGGGTCTTATTGGTGTCTATCATGATTGGTGAATTCTTTTGTCTTCTTTCTTTTCCTCCACGTAATCCTTTGCAAGTTTTACTTATTCAAATTGCAATTTTTGCTTGACATATTTCCCGTGTTCACTGTCGTCTGGCCTTCATCTCACTTATTATTGTGCTATTTTGTGGTCTTGCTCTGTTAGCTAACTTGTGGCGGTGATTGATGACTGTTTGCTTGCTATTGAGCCATTAGGTGTGAGGCATTCTCTACCTACCCACGAACCTATGATCTTATTCATGCGGGGAGCATTGATTCTTTGATAAGAGATGTCACTACAGGCGATTACAGGTGCTCTTTCATGCCATCTCCTTTTTGTTTTCTATACCATTTTATCTTACTTTCTTTGCATTATATCTACATATGTTGATAGTTGATGCATCATAGAGATCTTTATCTTAACACGTTTCAGTTTCCTTCCTGTGAGAACCATCTCTTTGTGCTGATAAGTTGGAAATGCCAGCAATGACTGTGACAGTTCAACTTGAGTGAAACGATAGAAGTTCTGACGGTCGGAACAAAAATGAGCATGAAAATCTTGGCAGTTTTATATGCTGTTGTTTTCAAAAAAAGTACATGTAGCCTGTGATAATTGTATGTTGTAGTATCCAGTTTAGTGTAATTGGAAGAATATAGGAGCAAGTTAAAAAATATGAAAAAATTCTGGGAGAAAATTAAGAAACAAAAAGGAATAAGAAAAAGCAACTTTAGATATATTGGGAAAATGCATGATTTCCGAAAACAATGTTTTTCATTGTTTTCAGAAATATTTTAGAATCTCACTTAGACTGTTACCTGGGAGCAAATTCTCAGGCAGATACAGTGGATCTGTTAAAACAACTTCGGGAGCCAAATACCATCTGGTAATTGATAATACCGTACTGATCTTCTATTCATCATTTTTTCTTTATTGTTTTGAATGATCCTGCAAATTTAAGCTTAAATAGTCTGAGTTGATTATGAAGAACTAGCCGAAATTTCTTGAGTAATGGGGTGTTGGTAGATCGTTCTTAGTCGAAACCAAAATCAAGCCCTTTCCCACGCTGTGTGGTAGGCTAGATGGACTCTGAGTCACCATTGGACTGGATCTTGTCTCATATTGATATTAACATTTAACTCCAAAAAAGCAAGATAAATTAGTATGTGAAAATTCAACCTTTGCTAAAAAAAATCCTTTGACAAAAATCCTAGGCCAAATATCTAAATCTTTTATTTGAGCTGCACTTACCATTTCCTGTGTTCAATTTAGTAGCAGAATCTGATTATTCTATCGTGCTGTAGATGCAATCTTGTGGATGTCATGGTGGAGATTAATCGAATACTACGCCCAGAAGGGACTGTCATTGTGCGTGATTCACCGGATGTGATCAAGAGGGTAGCTCGAATATCAAAGAGTATTAGGTGGACTTCGACTATATATGACACGGAACCAGAATCTACCGGAAATGAGAAACTCCTCATCGTGACCAAAACATCTTGGAAGCTTTAAGCAGCATCTCTCTGATGGCCTCGTTTATTTCTTTGCCTTGTCACTTCATCTTACCATGCTTGATGCAGCTGTTCGACATAGAAGTAGCAACTAAAATCTCAGTTGAATGCCCAAGTCTTTACAAGGTTTGATTCCCGTAAGAAGCCTTTGAAGGAAGGCTGAATTCATTGCAAAACATGGAAAGTGAAGAAATTGTACCTCTCTTTATAGAAACTTTTATCTTTTATGAAAATTTTGATTTGGCCGCATGCAGATAGCATTTACCCACCTGGCAGGCTTCGGCCTCCCGGTTGTACCAAGAAAAAAAAAAGAAACTTAATTTGATCGTTCTTATCATAGTTAATCCGGTAGTTTGTGACCACATATTTGGTCATCATAGGACTTTCTTTGACGTGTTTAAGTGCATTGATAGAAAATCCTTCTCTGCTTAATATTGGGTTTTTTATTTTTTGTTGTTGAAAATATTGCGTTCTGTTTTTTTACTGTACATTCAAGAAACTGTAAGAGATGCCATTTAAAACGGCGAGCTACTGTATTACTTATTCCTTTTAAAGATTTCTTTAAACGCCGACTTTTTGTGTCACTGTGGCTACCAACAGATTTAATTCGTAATCCTGGCATAAATGTTTTCTTTCAATTGAAGGAAATGACCTCATTAACTTTTATGTTTTCACTCGGATGGAAGCACGAGTAACATAGGCCATAGGCTAATTCTTGAAGGGGTGTGCTTGATACAAGGTTTCAGGAGAAATTTGTGGTGCGTGTTATTCCAAGTTTTGTTGTGCCTTAAATGTGAAACCGTAGTTGTGTGGAATTGTGGTTTCATAGGCCTATTTGAGTCAAAACTTTGGCACCAAAGAAGTGGTGCGCTATAACAACTGAATCTAAGAGCTCTGAAGGAAAACCCAAGTGCTTCCTCCTTTCTATTGTTACCTTGCCCTGCGCGAAAGCTCAAGCATCAACAAAGCTATGGTTCTTTGGAACCATATAAGTCCATTTGAGCCTAGGCCTGCAGTGCTAGTACGATGGGCCTGGTTCCATCAATACACACATACCAAAGGATCAACTCACCTGGAGGGGTTAGACGAAAAGAGCAAGTCACTACTTTAATACTAAATCTACTACCGTCTACTTAAACCATCGACCTACATAATTTCCTTTTTTTAAGTGCTGAACATTCTTTACATTTTGGAAAATTTTCATTTCCCCTCATTTGTCACAAATGACATGGTTGACACACTTCAGTGAACCTCTCAGTAGCATTCGAAACCAGATGAAGTTCTGACCATCTATTAGTGTCTTGTTTTATGCGTTATATTTGATGCGTGCCTTTTAATGTCTGGTTTTATAGTGGGCTACGTCTTACAGACCATACTCTCCATTCATGAAATATTTGACAGTTTGGACTCGCGACTTACTCCGGCTTGCAATGGAAAGCGTCAGCTGTAGAACTCTTGATCTACTTCGACTCAAAGGCTGCTGAGCCAAGCTATATGCCATGGCCGTGTCATCTAAGAAATCCCTTTGCCAAGGAACCGTGTATTTTTGCATGTCAAGAATGTCAAGTTACTCGGGATGAAAGTGACGCAAAGATACCAAGATTAGTCTCGTGTGATGAGACTCGTGTTCAGTGTCAAGACAAAGTGACGTGCTTTTCAAATGGATTATTCATATAAAAGAGATGTTTTAGGATATCGGGATGGGTTTAATGGAAAAAAAATACTTTCATGAAGAACATTATAAATATTGAGATGTAAAATGGTCATATCTATTGTTTTAGACCATAAAATCTCATTGAGATGTCTCATACCAGACTAATGTCTTGCTTACTTACTGACAAAGGGAACATGGACAGCTTTTTTCTCCCCTTTTCTTTAGGCAACCTGGGGTTAGAGGCAGAACCCTCCGGATATGCAGGCCCCGGGCGTCAAACTTGTGAGACCCACTAGTTGGGCATGTGAGATGATGTGTGCATCGCTTGTTGAAAACCAAGGGTCCAATTCTGAGGCTTCAGTTGGTAAAAGGGTATCTCTCATATATATAATAGGGTTGGCTAATCATTATCATCTGCTTTATTCTAGAATTGAAGAAAACCCTTGAAGCGTTTGTGTACCCTCTGGTTATCGAAGAAAACAAAGAAGTCTGCGATTTGTATTTTCAGAGGTTTTCATAGATTAATAACATTTTACATAACTTTCGAAACAAAGAAAGTTCAAAGCTCTCTATGTGCCTGTGCGTCTCTCTCTGTGTGTATAGATAGATAGACATGGGACTGAGGAGTGACTGTGTACTTGACTACAGTACACTCAGAACTTCTTTTTCACAAATAAGTAATAACCATACAAATATGATGCTTTTGCTGATCAAAATCCTCAGATTGACTGTTCAACTTCTGATAAATAGATTAAATTTTATAACAAGTAAAAAATCACTGGTCTTAGTTTCTTCAGCTTATAGAATCTGATTGTCAGGAAAAAACAAGTTTATTTAGTTGGTTTCATAGAGATTGACTTTTGATTCTTCAGTACTATTCAAGGACTTTAAGAGGGTTGAAAGTTGAGATTATATTTTCCAAAAAAATTGAAAAGGAAAGTTAAGGGTATAAATAGCTTCTAAGTTTACACTACTGCGATTCAAAAGTTCCATCGTTACTAAATAAATATGTCCAATCACAATGGCCAAACTGCCAGTCGTTTGCCTGTACCTAGTTGGTGGTTCTTTTAAAGTTTCTACTTTGATAGGTAGATTGTTTAGGATCATCCTACCCTCTTCTTCCCATGAAAGTCACATCCCAACCAAAATGACAGCAGTAAATTGCGCCTTTTAGGGCATTGAGCCAGATGAAATATTAATGATCAGTGAAAAGATAAAGCACAAGCTCTAGAGGTCTTGCGATACTTTTTACTATGCCAAACAGAACCCATAAATCATTCTCACTTTTTCACACATGCACAGACCACATGGTTGCTTTTGCCTAATAATGATAACAGTTCCCTAACATATGTAGCTCTGCCAAAAGCTTTCTTGAGTGTCTCATTATATGTGACGATGACAATCTTTTATTAGTATTAATGAATTATTAGAATGATTTGAAAGGCTAAAGGTCGATGATTCTAGCTACAGAAAGGCATAGTACACAAACAGAGAGACTATCATGTTTTTATATGTTGATAACACTGACACAAAAACTTAGCAAGGTAAAAAAAGATATCCATCAATTACTTGCAGATAATTCGTATTGGACAACCACAAAATTAATGACATCGAAAAGGGGAGAAATCGGCAACGAGAGCATCTATACAATCCAAACAAAAAGTAAGAAGAACATTTGGAACAATAGAATTCGCAAGGATATCGAAAAGATTATCTTCATCCATAATAGTCGCAATCCCAACGTGACGATGGAACACAATCCAGATAATGACACCATTGGCAGCTGTGATTCCCGTTCTTATCACGGAAAAGCATTGTCAGTCCAGTCACAAACCTGTAAGTTTTCAAGAAATAGGTAATATCTATAAATCGAGATCGACCTCAGCCACAACTAAGAATACAAGAAACTGACCCTGCACCCATTATGTTCCTTATTTCTCATTTTATTTTTTCTAATTTTAGAAACACATTTGGTTCTTAACTAAACACAAGCTGCAGGTTAGCAAATTTTACTTCATGAGCTCAGACCAAAGATTTGGCCAATCATTTTCTGGTAACGCAATATACATTCAGAAGGTAAGGTATTTATAGCAGATGCATTAGAGTCTGCATATTACTCATCAGGGAGTTGTTCTGTATGCAATACTCGAGCTATTTGCGTGCAGTAAGTCGAAGGCATTTCGATCTTACCAAACTATGAATAAAATCACTGAGAGGATCCACAATATGTATTGGTACGCCAAATATTTAGACTTGTCAAAGCCAGCAGCATTTCTAGGTGCTTGGCTTCTCTACTCTGCTTCCCAACCTTCGTGGGCCTGGATCAACAAGATGAAGCCTAGCAAAAAGCCAGTTAAAAATCCTCCTATATGAGCAAAATTATCAACAATAGGTCACCCGCCTTCCGTATATATTTCTGCCGTCTAAGTAAGACTGACTGTACCTGATTCTAATAGGGAACATTTGTAATATTTATTAGTTTTAAGGGATGCTCTGAATATATATAAAACGGCTATCATCTTGTAGTCTCGATTAATTTTAATCGTAGCGGAAATTTATCTGCAGTGGCCGTGGAAGTAGGAGGGAAGAAATTTCTAAATTGCTCTACCCGAACCAAGCAAGATCTTCTTGTATTGTGGCATTTTTTCTGCGTTTGATTGTTCCTTTCTCTATTTCTTCTTTCTCAAGAAGGGGAGTACTCTTGGATCTTGTAAACTGGGATATTTAGCTCCTAGTTTGAGATACAGTCAAAATGCTGTGTTATAAGCATCTGTCAACTGTGTTTTTTCATTGATGGTTTGTTATGTACATCTAGACTTGCTTCTCAGTTCATAATTGACAGTTTAGGTCTAGATTCAGATATTTGAAGTAGTTGTAAAATGCACTGTTGCTTGTGCATTCTTCTGTGTCCATGATAAGATACAACTACCTACCCATACTATCCACGAACTGCCACCCCTATCCTGTAGTTTTAGTACATGTTCTAGGATGCCCGGATGACCACAAACTCCATTTGACATGGATTAGATTGAGTCTGGTGCTTCTTCCTGTGAAGCCTTATTCACTAATGAAGTTGCTGCTTTTCTCCTTTCCACAGATCGCAACTATACTTTCAGTGGGGGTTGCAGTTGTAATCAACTTCATTCTTGGTTCTACAATAATCTCCATAACTTCTGTCAAAAATAACTCTCAAAAGATTTCCTCTCAAAAAACTGCTTCCTACTAAAATGGCACAACTTAAGTACGCGAATTTTTAAGATGAAGGTTATAAAGAATATAACTGATGCTTACCTTGTTAGAATAGATAGTCCAGTTCATAAGTGTGTAAGAAAGCATTGCTCCAAGAAGTCCAAATAAGGCACCAGAAGCACCCACAGAAACTGAAAAAATGTTACTGATGAAGAGAGTAGACAGGATGCTGCCTCCGAACCCAGATAGTAGATAGATCGCCCCTATCTTTAATGTCACGGGGCGAAAGAAGTTATTATGTTTACACTTTGAAAATATAGAGATGGTGAAGGCTTAGAGAGAGAGAGAGAGAGAGGAAGACTGTAAAACTGCTGAAAGGAAACAGTGGCACTTGCTGCTTCTAATTAAACGTTAGCATCACTCCAGATAAAGCTCAACAATCGAAGCAGGTTTTGTATCGATTGCATCTACTGGATGCTTGTGATCTATGGTTTGGACAAGGTCTGGCATGTATCAAGAATTGATATATTTATCTACATGAATTCTAAGTTCCAAATTTCTTTTCTGTGAATTTCTCATTTGTGGCATCCAGAGTCACCAAAGCGAATGATAGGACGCATTAATGCCTTTCTGGTGGGGAGTTCAACTCCCCAGGGTGCATGTTTTTGTGTGTGTTAGGTTTGGGCCTCCCTCTGTAACGAAGATAAGAAATTCTCATTTGTGCTCCTTCATATAATTCAAGATTGTATAGAAACTTACTGAATCCAAATTCCTGTTCCAGGTAGACACCAACGAAAAAAAGACGATAATATTTACAAGCAAATGGACAACACCAGCATGCAGCCAAATGCTACTGAAAAGTCTCCATCGTTCGTGCTGATTGACCACTGCATACGAATTAATGGCTCCAAGTTTCACCAACCTGAAACCAATCCAAACTCATTACGTTTGTGCATAGATAGATCTCTGCGTGAAGTTTTAATGCGTCAGACCTTAAGATGAAGAAAAAGGAACTACAAATTTCACATGCATAGAAATGAAACATGTATCATAGCAGATTGATTCCGTAACCTTCCACAGAATGCTGAAAAAGCAACGCATATTACAATTTCTACTAGTTTGTCCCATCACTTCATAAGAGCTAAGCCTGGTGCTATTACAGACTCAAGGGGATAAGTGGTTGACGCCATCAGCATGAACCTTATCACATATGTACATGAAAAGATGGCTTTACTTCCTACGGTTGACCTGATTGAGTTCCGCCATCAATAACGTTGTTGATGAAATCTTCCAGCACGAGAGAGAGAGAGAGAGAGAGAGTTAAAACCTTCGAAGTGAGAGATGACATCCAGTATATTAATATTAAACTCTTAATGAGAGGACGGTATCAAATACGATAGTAAAGCACAGCAATCAGAATTGGTAATTACAAAATCGAGAGAAAGAAAAAGCAAATAACAAGGTTTACGTGCTGGGTGACCCATATAAACATTGTGTTCTGCGTGTTTTTCCTTTCGACTTTATGTGAACTGAAATTGTGATTGTAAGCGTGCTTTTGAATCGTATTTACTCAACAAACATGATACATAACACTTTTAAAGATAGAGATGACAGTATAAACATGTAATCTTGAAACTTTTATAGAGAGAGATGACGGATTTAACATGAATCTTAATACTTTTAAAGCTTACGTGGAATAAAAAGGGCCGATGAGAGGGTTCTCCTCGAGAGGTTCGAAGGAGAATCGGCCTAGGCAAGTGCCTACGCATGAGCCGTAACGTTTGGGATGATTCTTGGGGCAGTTGTTGACGAGAATGACGATGATGAACATGGCGATGTTTGCCACTGCGAACGTGGTGATGATCCAAGACGTCCATTTCCTGTCATCCGTACCCGTCCAAGACGACGTCGTCCTGGCGTAGTTGAAGTTCCTCCCGCCGCCCCACGGGTATTGGCTCTCGCTGCCCTTTCTGCTCTCTGCGTCCTCTTCAGACACAGCCATCTCTCTCTCTCTCTCTCTCTCTCTCTCTCTCTCTCTCTCTCTCTCTCTCTCTCTCTCTCTCTCTCTCTCTCTCTCTCTATATATATATATATATATATATATATATATTGGAAAATCAAGGGAAGTCGATTTTCGAAACTCCCTCTCTCTCACTCTCACATCTGAATAAGGGTGTTGGGATCAAAGAGACGATCCCTTCTGAGTCTACCCCTCTCTTTCTGAAGTATATATATAATTTATTTATTTTGAAAACGAGTTTTTGAAATCAGAGGGCGGCAGGATTTCTATCAGGTGGAAAAAAAGATAGATATAGATATATATTTTTTATTCACTTTTTTCATTCAGACATTCAACACACAAGCGCGCGTGCTTGTGCACACACGATATATATATATATATATATATAAAAGTCATTAAGGATGAGTTTGGATTGGATTGAATTTGACAGAAAGAGAACCAAAGTCTCCTTCTACCTCACATTATCGCGCTTGAATGTGTTATCGGATCCCTCAATCCTTCAAATTCTTTGTTTGGAAACACAATGAAGACACAAAAATGCATGTTGCGTCCTCAGTTACATATAAATGATCGGTTTGTTTTCTTCTTAGGTATGAAATTTCGAAATTCCAAATCTCCATAGACGATACCAGCTAGTCATAGATAGGCTTCATCTTGGTTCTTGGCACACTTATATATATATATATATATATATATATATATATATATATATAGAGAGAGAGAGAGAGAGAGAGAGATTGGATTTTGCTCACCACTTATTGTGTCCACCCATATCCGTTCATTATTTTTTAGAGCACAAGTGTACTAACTTTGTCTTTCATACATTTTTCAAAAAATCTTAATTTTTTAAAATTACACGTATACCATAAAAAACAATGGATGAACATCAACATGCAAAAAGTGGATGGGATCCGGTCTCTCTCTCTCTCTCTCTCTCTCTCTCTCTCTCTCTCTCTCTCTCTATATATATATATATATATATATATATATAATTGTTTCTCCTACTACAATTGTGCGAGAGCGACAAACATGAGAGGAGTATTGTACAGGAGTGACTCCCTCTTTATTTGTATGTACGTATCAATACACACATACACGTTTCTCTACGCAAGCATGAGAAGATGTACTAAAATGATGAATCTCTTGTTATATTTGGCACGCCGCTGGCATAGTTTGTGGCTAATTTTATGTGCTGAATTAAGACCAGACAAACTGCATTCTGGACACCTTCCCCCAACCCCGCCCCCGGCCGGACAAACCAATGGAAATTATTTCTTCTTTTAAACTCTAAAATTAGGTTTTTGAGATAATTAGCTGGGAAAATTAACTCTGTTTGGACCTCAACACATACCGTTTTGATACGTCTGTAAGCCTGACAAATGAATCTCCGGTACAAGTATCTGAGAAGCTGAGGCTGTACACTATAAGACCCAAAAAATAATCATTCCCCAAAAATTAATAAAGGGGAACCAATTATAAACATGATTTCAAATATAGATGTAGCCCAACAAATAGATCATAACCATAACTAAAAAGTTCATCTAACGCACCCAGACCATTAGCTCAATGGTAGGGCACGTCATTCTAGCGCGGTTGCTCCTGGGGTGATGAGTTCGACTCCGAGAGAGTGCATGTGTGAGTGTTACGCTTCGGCCTTCCTCTTGTAACCGAAGCGTTAGAAGGTTCATCTATAATAGCCCACTAAGTGATCAAAGAGGGCATGGTTTGAACTCTTGACGGTGATCTGAATGAAAGCTCATCTTTATAAAAAACGAAAAAGTGCTACGCACGCTCATCACAACTCAAAAATGTGCCATCCACGCAAAAATTCAGAAAATTGGTCAACTAAGGAGGCACTGCACTAAGGCAGCAAAAGAATAAATAAGAGCCGTTGAAACATCAAAAACAAGAAACAGACGCCACCACTAGACATGGCTGGTTTGGAACAGAACCGGTGGTTTCAACCAGGCCGGGACCAGACAAACCGGATCCAGAACCACGAAACACTTGGTCCAGTTCCATTCCACTGTTCCTCAGTTCAGTTCGTGAAATCTGGACCCGGTCGGAACCGTAAGGCAGCTCAAACTGCCGCTGGTTCCACCCTTTTTTTAATATATTTTACAGTTTAGAATGGTTTGAGACTGGAACCATGGTTCCAAACCAGAAGCGGGCAGCCAGGTCCAGGCTCGGTTCTTGTTTCTGGTTCCTTGAAAACTAGAACTGACAGTTCAGAACCGTCAATTTTGGTTTACTCGAAACCGGCCATGTCTACCCTCATATCACAAGAATCTCACGAATGCTTTTCACAGTGAAAACTCAAATCTACATACACCAATCCCTTAGCGTTCTATGAATTAAGCATTATCAATCTAAGGGCCCGACTGGAGTAGGAGCGATAGTTTTCAAGATGCTCGACTCTTGGAAGATTTTTCTTTGGTTTAGAGCTGCAAATATATGACACGACCCAAAACCATGGGTAGAAAAGGTTGTAATATGATAAACTGTGTCATGACGGCAAGATCTCAATGGGTATTATAAGAAAATGATATAATATGATATTATTTTTGTAGAGTTAAATAATAATAAGACATAACATAAGGAACCAAATGTGAGTATAGATAGACAAGCCTTATCTACTCCTTTAAGAAATACTTAGCTTCAACCGGGTTAGAGTTTGATCTCCAAGTTCGAGCTCGGGCTATGTTCGAGCACCTCAAGTTCGTCTTGCTAGGATCGTTTTGTTAATTTAAAAAACACAACACTTCACTAAGCATACAAATGTATAGTCTGATGAACAAGTAAGATAGATATTTGTGTTCTCGATCCCGCCTCATTTTCACAATCTCAATTTTATGTTGTGAGCAGATGAAGAGACTAGTTTTGCAAGCAGCAGCCCTTATTTATACTCCTTGTGACTTGGGATAAAAATACCCTATTTGCAATTGTGACTCTCAAATGAATCAAAGTAGGCTTTACCCATCACCCTTAGATATGTTTGCTATGTGGTTCAGGGAGAATTTGACCTCAGTTTTTTTGTTCTGAGTTTCGTTGTCAATCAAACATGGAACTATGGTTCCATAGATCCAATTTAAGTCAAGAACATCGACACCAAGAGAGAGATGAGCCACAAGATTGGAACACATAGGCTTTATACGAAAACCTAAGTGTCAATTCTACTTGCAAATTCAATAAAACCATGATTATAAGTTCACGTGGGTTTAAGTCTATAGTTCCAATACCAGGGACTCACACCAAGAACCAAGCACACCTTATGAGTCTGATTCAGCTTCAAAAGTCAAAATGTCAACCCCATAACGAGCCGCTTCCCACAACGATACATCCATGTTTGTCCCATTCGACAAACCCAATATTCAAACAGGAAAACTCCGTGTAGGGCCTGCCAAGTAGGGATGGCGATAGAACAAATTGGGGCCGGTATTCCAACCCAAACCCGATCTGCAAAAAATTGTGTAGGAGTAAGACCGACCTTTCGGACCTGCCATGCATATATTTGGGTCCAGAACTTGTACCGGTGTGTTGCCCAGCCCCAATTTAACCCGCATTATTTGTAAATTTTTAATTATAAATCGATTAAATAAAATTGAATATATTTACTAAATAATGATACTAAAATCGTTAAATTATTTAGTACGAATTAGTATATATATAAAGGGGCGGGTTGACCCTTAACCTGTCCTGACGAGTCGGGTACCAGACGGTCGGGAGGTCGCCACAAGCAATCCATTATCCAGCTCAGTGAGGAACTTCACAAGTCAAATCTGCTCCGTCCAAAAACCTCACCTGTCGTTATTTTTCTGAACCAACTGTTTGACGGTAGGGTTCACGAGCGTAATCTACGGCATCTCACATGCCACGTCTCGTCGTCTGGTTCGCCGCTTGAAGCATTAAGAATTCACCTACCCAAGACTTAAATGGAAACAGGAATCAGACTTCACCACCCACCGCTGCCACCGACAACGTCACCCCGAAGCCCAGATTCACAAGTAAATGACCTCATTGCCGTAGAATTTCCTACGAAGTATTTTCCACTGTAAGAAGTCGAATTCAGAGCTGGGAAGAGTTCCTACTCCATTCAGAATCAGAAGAGATGGATTTTTTCTTCCAACTGCCGCAATCCTTGCGATCAACCACCGAGGATTCAAATCATTCTAAGTAGGGGGGAGGCAGCGTGGCTTCTTAACCATCAATTCATCTTATCACGTATTAAGATTTAACTGAAAAAATCAAAATAATTGGGCTTAGAGATGGAGAACACTAGTACACAAAATTCCATTCGACATATTTACCCGAGAACGAAAGTGAGCTATTCACAAGCCAGATGACGAGCAACCAGCAATAAAAAACTAAGCCATTTATATCACTAAATGTGTCACACCCGCACGGGTCGCGACCACGACCCGGCCCGAGCCGATGCCACGTGGCCGCTTCTCGCACGGGCGTGATGGTGAGCATTAAACAAATACAATACCAATTTAATTCAAACTCAAGAAATATCTAACTGAAATAAATATTCATATCGAAGTTCTAAACAACACGTCCAAAATGGTGCGGGGCCCACCTAACAATAACCCCGAATAAAAGACTTTCTAAATTATTCAACACTTATCATACCATCTAAAATAAAAATGCTGCTCTATCAAACTCCTACTCTGCTCCGTATGCCTTCGAAGTGTTAGCTTCAGGATGAGCTGTAAAATAATAGGGTGAGCTCCTATACATAGTTCAATAGGGAGGTTAAACATCTTTAAACAGAAAACATACTAAAAGTATGCATAGTTTCACAATCATTTCATAACAAAGCATATTTACCTTGAAATCATGATCTCAAATTCATACGCACACACTCACACACGCACACACATCATTAGTTTCGATAATTACAGCCCATACTGTGTCTGCCCCAAAGGCCACGGGAGTCGTCCGGCCCTCCCTAACGTGACCTCGGTAACCCCGTCCACGACGGTAACCACGCCGACTCTCACGGTAGAGTGCCCGGAAACACACCCTGTATTCGCCCTAAGCTAGATCGCCAAAGGGACCTGCAAGTCTCTAGAGACCCCACACAAACCACACAAGTACGGCTCGTATATTCACACATCATTACATTTCTAAAACCAATTACAGTTCATCACATTCACAAATCATATCCAGATCCACGAATATCCAAAATCAAACTCATATCCACACAACATTTAAACAATATTTAAATATCATGTTCACACAACACATGCATATCAAAACATGCTCTTTATCAAACAGTGTCATAAACGTGTTCTATTTAAAAGACATATCAAATAACCCATAATTACGAATAACATTTCACAAACTTCAATAAAACAGTTATCAATCATGCACATTTAAATCTATCTAAAACAGTAAAATCACTTCTAGCATGGTTCTGTAAAAGAATGCATAACCCCCTACCTGAAGGACCGCTAAGATCCAATCCCCAAGTTGTTGGGTCACTCTTATCACCACCAAATCTTCCAATTTTAATCTCTAAATAATTACAAATAATTGAAACATTAAAATTTATTCAACTATAAGTCTAACGAAACAAACTATATCCGAATCGAATCCCAAACCCCAATTTGGATCCGTTTAAGCTATCCGAGATCCAAATCGATACCCAATTTCATACCTAATCCGAATAAGTGACACAATAGGTAGTTTGTGTCACTGTATCAACACAGAACCTGTAACTACTTATACAGGTCTCATTCTTAACCCAGACACTCATTTCAAGACACGACCCAAACTAGACCCATTTCCGACACAAAAACTATTTTGACACAGAACTGGTTCTTAACACGCGACACGAGGACACGACACGAACTAGTGTCGGTTCATGACAATTCAGACATGACACGACATGAAAATGAAGGACATGCCCAAAAGTTTTTTTTTTTTCCGGCATCGATCTCGCCGGTTTCCAGCGAAGCATAACCGTTTTCCGGCCAAATCGACGCCATTGCTTACCTACCCTACCAAAATATTTAGTTCTACCTCAAACTTCCAATCCAAGCCCAAAACTATGATTTTCAACAAGCTTTTCATCAAAAAATAAAAAGGAAAAACAAAAATCTGAAAAAAATATTGAACTCACCGGATTCCGGCCGACTCCTCCTGTTTTCCGGCTAGTTCAAGGCTGCCCCAACTCCCTGGATAATATAGTATGAAGGGCCCCTTTTATAGGCCCTTCATACATGGTTGTTACTGCACAGCCTGTGCAGTAACGCTTAAGCGTTACATTCTACCCCCTTAAAGAAATTCTGTCCTCAGAATTTAGAAAGTACCTGAACAGATATGGATACTTCTCTCGCATTTCATCCTCGAGCTCCCAAGTAGCTTCGCTCGGCAAATGATGACTCCAGTGTACTTTTACTGTCCTCAAAACTCGACGACGTAAGACTTGTTCCTTTCTATCTAAAATGGCTATGGGAACCTCTTCATAAGACAAATCTTCATGTATGTGTAGCGGCTCAACTTCAATGATATGTGAGGGGTCAGGAACATACTTTCGCAACATGGATATGTGAAATACATTATGCACTCCAATCAATGACGACGGCAAGTCCAATTGGTAAGCAACATCTCCAACTCGTTTCACGATTTGGTAAGACCCAATATACCTAGGACTCAATTTACCCTTCTGTCCGAAACGAATCACTCCTCGAGCTGGAGAGACTTTTAAGAATACATAATCACCGACCATAAACTTTAGATCACGACGTCTCTTATCTGCATAACTCTTTTGTCGGTCTTGAGCTGCTTTAATGCGTTGATGAACCAAGTTCATCTTATCTGACGATTGTCGAAGTATTTCTGGACCTATTGCAGGTCGTAAACCAGGAATATCCCAACATAGTGGAGTCCTATACTTTTCCCCATAAAGCATTTCATAGGGAGACATCCCAATGCTCGCTTGGAAACTATTGTTATATGCAAACTCAATTAAGTGCAATTGGTTATCCCATTGGTCCTTATTGTCCAACACACATGCCCGAAGCATATCCTCTAGAGTTTGAATTGTACGTTCAGCTTGCCCATCGGTCTGTGGGTGAAATGCCGTGCTAAACTGCAATCTTGTTTGTAGAGCATCTTGTAAACTCTGCCAAAAATGAGAGGTAAAACGAGGGTCTCTATCTGAAGTGATGGTTTCTGACACACCATAGAACTTAACGATCTCAGCGATATACACAGCAGCTAATTTCGATAACGACATATTCTTCCGAATGGGTATAAATCGTGCAACCTTAGTAAGTCAGTCGACAATTACCCAAATAGCATCGTGTTTCAGTGAAGTGAGAGGAAGTCCAATAACAAAGTCCATGTTAATATGTTGCCATTTTCTTTCAGGAATAGGTAATGGTCTTAAGGTTTCTGCTGGTCGCTGGTGATCCGCCTTCACCTTCTGACAAATCATACATCTAGTCACAAATTCATCAATAGACTTTTTCATTCCAGACCAATAATATTGTCGACTTAGGTCCTTATACATCTTTGTGCTACCTGGATGAATACTGAAACGACTACGATGTGCTGCTTCCAGTATCTCATTTCGAAGTGATCCATCTTTCCATATAAATAATGTCTCTAAATTTTTAAAGCAAAAATCACCGTTGCTAATTCGAAATCATGCGTTGGATAATTTTCCTTATGTGACCTTAATTGTCTAGAAGCATAAGTTACTTCCTTCCCCTCTCACATTAATACACAACCTAATCCCTTCTTAGAAGCATCACTATAAACCACAAAATGTCCTAAAGGATCAGTGGATTACTAAAATAGGAACAATAGCAAGTTTTCTTTTAATTCTTGGAAACTTTTCTCACATTCCTTGGTCCACACGAAAGGAGTTTCTTTTCTAGTCGGTCTAGTTAATGGCAAAGTTATTTGTGAAAATCCTTTTATGATCCTACGGCAATATCCAACTAAAACCAAGAAACTTTTTATCTCGCTTATTGTGTTTGTTCCGCTTCCAATGCATTATTGCTTACTAGGGTCTATAGCAACTCTTGTCTTGATTTACTATATGCTCTAAAAATTTTATTTCTCTCATCCAAAATTCACACTTTTTCAATTTTGCATATAACTATTTTTCTTTCAAAGTTTCTAACACTATTCTCAAATTAGTTTCATGCTCCTCTTCCGTCTTTGAATAAATCAAAATATCATCAATAATGGCCTAAATATCCTATTCATATAATCCATAACACTCATTTTATGTGGGCATTAGTTAATGCGAATGACATTACCGTATATTCATAATAACCGTATCTAGTTCTAAAGGCTATTTTAGGAATATCTTTTATTTTAATATTAATCTAATGGTATCCTCGATTTTAGATCTATTTTTGAGAATACTTCAAGCTCCTCTTTACTTGATCTAGCAAGTCATTCTATCCTAGGGAGTGAATATTTATTTTTAATAATCACTTTATTTAATTGTCTATAGTTTATACATAATCTAATAACTCTCCCATCTTTTCTTTTTCACGTAAAGGGATCGAGCTCCTCCGAGGAGATACGCTAGGGTCTTATGAATTGTTTTTCTTCTAATTCCTCAATTTGCTTCTTAAGTTCGGTGCTTTCTTCTGCTCCCACAGAGATATCCCATAAGGTGCAATTGAGAGTAGGATCTATTCCTCGGTATTGGAAGTCGATGTAGTAAATTCTATTTCTACTTTTTTACACGGAGGTAAAGCTAATAATATATGAGGGGAAAATTTTCTCTAGATAATTTCCACTTTCTAGAGGATATTATTTAAGTTTAACTCATTCTTTGGTCTCGAGAAAAAGAGGGAGAGAATGTATCCTTAAGTTCTTTCTATTATACCCTCACTAACTTGATTGGAAATTAAAGACAGTAATAATGGGATTTTTCTTGGTCGTGGAGCCTAATGGAAAAGAAATATATTTATCAAGACACGATTCCAGAATTTGCATGGTTAAAAGATAACCAATCCATACCCAAAACTACATCGTAGTTCGAAATCTCCAGCAAAACCAAGTCGGCTCTCAAGTCATGACCACCAACCAATACAGGACAATCTCGCAAAATCCGATACGGCACAATAACATCTTCATTAGGGAAACATACAGAGAATTCATCTAATGGTTTCGGGTCTAAACCCGTACGACTTACAAAAGTAGGTGAAACAAAGCAATGCGATGCACCAGAGTCAAATAAAACACGCGCAAGGAAACCACAAACTGATAAGGTACTAATAACCAAATGAGAGGTACCTGACTCATGGCCCTCTACAGCATAAACGCGACCCTAGTTAGTTACTTGAGGGTGAGGCAATCGAGGTGGTCCTTGTTGACGAACAGGTACCGGAGGACGAGGAGGCCCCATAGTGCTTCCCTGAACTGAAGAAGAAGTAAAATATGTAGCCCATGGACAATCAACCTTACGATGACCAAACTCTTTACATATGAAACAACGACCTCTCATGTCTTCTTTCTGTACACTACTAAATGTCTGAGTCTGAACTGACTTAAAGTTCTTCTCTGAAGGACATTCTCTAGCTCTATGACCCATGCCTCTACAGTTATAACATGTGATCCCTCAATTTTGTTGGTTGTTTTACTCACGTGAAGGCTCACTTCTCGCCTGAGTCTGACTACCCCTATTTGTCCACTGATGAGCTTGGGTTGATTTACTCTTCTTCGTGCCTTCATATGAGTTGCCAAAAGTTTGTTCTACTGGCCTCTTCTTACTCTTATAATGCAACATATCTGTCTCTACATGAGTAGCAGCAGCTTGTAATTCATCAATATCTGTATATATCTTTCCTCTTAGTGACTTACGGATCGGATCAAAAAGTCCCCAGAAATATTTATTTGCTCGTGCCTCAGGAATTACCATACCCGGGTCAAACTGTGACAGCCTTAGGAATTGGTTGGTATATTCTCTCACTGATAAATTGTCCTGCTGTAGTTGATTAAATTCAAGTTGTAAACGCATCCGATCATTGTGAGAAAAGAAATGACTGAAAAATGCCTTCTTAAATGCCTCCCAAGTCCATGGAGTGCTACGAGTCCCTTTCTGTGCTCTCCACCACTGTTTTGAATTTCCTTCGAAAAGACTCGACGTCAACTGCACCCTCCTCTCCTCATCGATAGGAGCCAATATGTCGAAAGCATTTTCCAGTTTGTCAATCCATTCATAGGGTTCTAATGGGTCTGTAATTACTCCTTTAAACTCCTTACAACCATTCTTTGTCAAGTGTTGAATGGTTACAGTGGATTCTCTCGGAACGTGTTACAATAAGTTGATCATCTGACCAAGTAATATCACTGCATCTTTACCACCTTCCACACGAGGAATATGTGGTGGCTCTATAGGTCCTTAAGGTGTACCGGATGGAACCTCCACTGCTACAGCAGATCCATACGATGGCATTTCCTCGTTATCATCACTCATAACGCTTGGAGTTAAGTTAAGATCCAATCCTTGTGGGTCCTACACATAAATACAACATTATATTTCAACGATTAACTCGCTATTAAATATACTTTAACAACCTTAGGCTCTGATACCAAGTTGTCACACCCGCACGGGTCGCGACCACGACCCGGCCCGAGCCGATGCCACGTGGCCGCTTCTCGCACGGGCGTGATGGTGAGCATTAAACAAATACAATACCAATTTAATTCAAACTCAAGAAATATCTAACTGAAATAAATATTCATATCGAAGTTTTAAACAACACGTCCAAAATGGTGCGGGGCCCACCTAAAAATAACCCCGAATAAAAGACTTTCTAAATTATTCAACACTTATCATACCATCTAAAATAAAAATGCTGCTCTATTAAACTCCTACTCTGCTCCGTATGCCTTCGAAGTGCTAGCTTGAGGATGAACTGTAAAATAATAAGGTGAGCTCCTATACATAGCTCAATAGGGAGGTTAAACATCTTTAAACAGAAAACATACTAAAAGCATGCATAGTTTCACAATCATTTCATAACAAAGCATATTTACCTTGAAATCATGATCTCAAATTCATACGCACACACTCACACGCACACACATCATTAGTTTCGATAATTACAACCCATACTGTGTCTGCCCCAAAGGCCACGGGAGTCGTCCGACCCTCCCTAACGTGACCTCGGTAACCCCGTCCACGACGGTAACCACGCCGACTCTCACGGCAGAGTGCCCGAAAACACACCCTGTATTCGCCCCAAGCCGAATCGCCCGAGGGACCTGCAAGTCTCTAGAGACCCCACACAAACCACACAAGTACGGCTCGTATATTTACATATCATTACATTTCTAAAACCAATTACAGTTCATCACATTCACAAATCATATCCAGATCCACGAATATCCAAAATCAAACTCATATCCACACAACATTTAAACAACATTTAAATACCATGTTCACACAACACATGCATATCAAAACATGCTCTTTATCAAACAGTGTCATAAACGTGTTCTATTTAAAAGACATATCAAATAACCCATAATTACGAATAACATTTCACAAACTTCAATAAAACAATTATCAATCATGCATATTTAAATCTATCTAAAACAGTAAAATCACTTCTAGCATGGTTCTGTAAAAGATTGCATAACCCCCTACTTGAAGGAACGTTAAGATCCAGTCCCCAAGCTGCTGGGTCACTCTTATCACCACCAAATCTTCTAATTTTAATCTCTAAACAATTACAAATAATTGAAACATTAAAATTTATTCAACTATAAGTCTAACGAAACAAACTATATCCGAATCGAATCCCAAACCCGAATTTGGATCCGTTTAAGCTATCCGAGATCCAAATCGATACCCAATTTCATACATAATCCGAATGAGTGACACAATAGGTAGTTTGTATCACTGTATCAACACAGAACCTGTAACTACTGATACAGGTCTCATTCTTAACCCAGACACTCATTTCAAGACACGACCCAAACTAGACCCATTTCCGACACAGAACCTATTTTGACACAGAACTGGTTCTTAACACGCGACACGAGGACACGACACGAACCAGTGTCGGTTCATGACAATTCAGACATGACACGACATGAAAATGAAGGACATGCCCAAAAGTTTTTTTTTTCCGGCATCGATCTCGTCGGTTTCCGGCGAAGCATAACCGTTTTCCGGCCAAATCGACGCCATTGCTTACCTACCCCACCAAAATGTTTAGTTCTACCTCAAACTTCCAATCCAAGCCCAAAACTATGATTTTCAACAAGCTTTTCATAAAAAAATAAAAACGAAAAACGAAAATCTGAAAAAAATATTGAACTCACCGGATTCCGACCGACTCCTCCTGTTTTCCGGCTAGTTCAAGGCTGCCCCAACTCCCTGGACAATATAGTATGAAGAGCCCCTTTTATAGGCCCTTCATACATGGTTGTTACTGCACAGCCTGTGCAGTAACGCTTAAGCGTTACAAAATGGCTTTGACTAAATGGATAACTAAGTCATTTATCGCACTAAAACGGGTATGGGCTACATGGATCCTGAATTGGATGTCAACCTCTATCTTGTGTTCGCATTATGATGTGCAACAACACCACGTCAAAACTTCTGAGTAAGACATCCCAGCAAAATAAATATAAACCTATTACATAAATTAAGTTCCCCATCGAAGTGTGAAGAAGCCACTACAAAAGGGTAGAAAATGGAAGAAAAGATTAACATTGAGAATCACGTTCTTTCTCATTATCACACTGATCTTAGTTTACTATGAGACTAAACTTAGTTCTAAAGTGAACCAACCACAGAGAACCACCAACGAAGCAGATCAATGAGTCAATACCCGAACCACCACCCTCAGAGTCTAGTGCCAAACAAACATTGGCTTCCACATCGTCGTAGTTCACGGCGATGTATATATACACTATTTGCAGGGTTCGTTCTTGACTCAAACCGCCTTCTACCACCACTAACGGCAGATTATCTCTCCACACAGGCAAAAAAATGACGAAAACCACCCCAAACTCCACTGAACCAAGCGGCCAGTAGCTTTTCCAATCCATTCATAGTGAAATTCAAGGTCGTTTTGGTCATTTCGCCTCTGACGGTAAGAACTCCTCCACGCCCGGATTTATTTTCCCCTCTTTTCATTTTGGAGTGAAAGTTAGGGTTAATTCTCGGAATGCAATGCAGCTTTGATCTTTTGGACGGTGCAAGAGATGAGGTTGTTGACGGTCTCCACGGACTCCACTGTGAGCTTGGCATTAGGCAGGCTGTTGACAAGTATCTGGAACGCCACAGTCAGCAGCGAGCCTCCAGTGCCGCCCGGGGAGCCAACCTGACAGCCAGGCCGGCTGCTGCCCAGCGAATCCGGCAGAATTGCAAACCCAGACGGCAGCAGTGCGACATAAGCCGAGTCACCGCCGTTCATCACAACGTGCATAGCAGGTATGTCAACTGGCGCATACACCACCAGGCTGCCGGACGCGTCGGTGCAGGTCTCCTGCAGAATCAGCATGCTGCTTTGGTTCGCATTCATTGCCTGCAAAACCCGCACCGCATTCATAAACTCCAATCCACCTGATCAAATAAACTACTCAAGGAAACTAAACAGGCACCATAAGGAAAATGATTATCCGGATATCATTATGCACTAATTAGAACAATATCTGGAAATTCTGAAGAACTTGTGGTTCCGATAACATGATTTTGGAAAACAAGAATGATAACAAAATAGACACAATCAAAAGTTTGCTAGGGATCAGAACGGTAATCTCGTCTCTACTTTCCACACCATGACATCTATTTTCTCAGGGTTTCATTTTTCCGGTGGAGAGTTCAGCTAATTCGGCACAATCATGAAGAGGAACTCAACTCCACTTTCTGATAATGGTAAGCACGAAAAAATTGGCGTTAAAACAAAGACAATAGGAGAGAGAAAATCTAACGCTAGCACGCAGAAGAGAGACGCAATTGCCATGATCCTGGCCCTTGGCGATGTGAGCCATCTCTTGCATGGGTCCACCGTTGGATAAAATGTCCCACTCGCTCCTGAGACGCTCATCTCGCAGGAAGTCGAAGATCTGCTGCGGTGGCACCGATAGCCACACTGATGTCGCGGCACTGAGAACCACGCCGGGCGGCTCACCCGGATCATCGACGCTCTTCCTTGTCATAACTCTGACGTCCTCACCTACATTACCGGCGGACAGCTTGTTCCATTTGTGCACGGTCGACGCGCAAACACCAGCGCAGAAGTTGTTCGTCATTCGTTGCGCAAGCTTCAGCATGCTCCGGCGCCCGGCCAGAGTGATCGTGGCCTGGTCGTGGCTTGACACGGTGGAGGACATGAGTATAGCAAGGCACTCGCATTGCCTTTGCAAGGTCGCGACCCACCTCTGGGCGCCAAAGCCGATGCCCGAACTCAGTAGCGAGCGGTAAAGTCGGTGAACCGAAGCCTCGTCGTACTCGGCGTGTTCCACCCAAACCACCTTCAGAGACAGTCAGCCACCATCAGTGCGTGTGTGCCAGAGAAGAGAGAGAGAGAGAGAGAGAGAGTTTCAAAGCTTATCGGGTTCCTCGTTGTACACCACCAAGCATGGAAATCGTCTAAAATAATGCCTTGAGAATAGTCAATGCACAAGAAGAGAGTAAAAATAGGAGCGTTGAGATCCGGAAGACGATACTACGAGACAACGACAAGGCAAAAAAACCGTATATATGTGCATAGACGATGCATATGTTCCATAAAAAATAAAAAATGTCACCAAGAAAATAGTAGTAGGTGAATCAAAATTCACGAGAGAGGTCCACAAGAAGAAAACTGAATAAATAATACAGACGATGCATGTTCCCAAAGGGAAAAAATAATACCACTAACATGAATACAAGGAGCCGCTGTCGGTTGAATATAAATGATTGGTAAATAAACTAGCTCTAAGCAGCAGTGCCGAACATTTTGGGGAGCCAAAACGAGGACTAATGAGAGGCATTGAGATTAGAAATCAAGAATCTGGATTCCTCAAATTCGAGAGTACATGGAGCGGGAGCGAGGCGTATCTGTAGAGTTTTAAAGAGAAGCAAATACAAAAATATACACTAATTACCATGGTTGAGAGACTGCTTGGCTCGAGGCATCTCGCTGGATGCGGTCTTCACTAGGGTTTCGGGAGCAGTGACAATGAAAGAACAATAATAATAATAATAATAATAACAGAGAAATGGCACCAACACGGGGAATACAACTTAAATTGCCTGTGCCTTCTGTAAATTTAGATGGAGAGGGATGGAAGAGAAAGCATCTAGGTACTAAAACTAAAAGGGGTAAAAATATTTTACTGAAAAGAACGTTGGCAGATTATTATGACGAAGGGCGCCCAGGGAAAAGATAAGGACAAGAAGGAGAAGCATCCATTCCCTAAAAAATCGATGAGTAGTCAGAGGGCCTAGTGACCATTAGCTTACTTGGACTAAACCTTGTCAACTGCTGACTATTCACAAGAGCTTATACCACCATTTAGAAATTGTATTTTGGACGACGTGTTCGTCTGTTCACCTTAGAGTAGCCATTAGGCATGTCTTGGACGACGCAGCCCGAAGGAAGCCGTCTGCATCTCACATGACCAGCAGTAGTTTGGCCCTCTCTAATGCTATCAATGGAGATATCAACAACAGCCCACACTCCTTCAGCATGTTGCTTGCAAAATCTAAGGAATCTAACCTCGCGGATCGGCGCCAACGGGGAAAGAACTTGAAGCTCAGCTTGCATCTGCGAATTAACCATGAGAAAGCATTCATACCAATCAACCAATAGACCGATTTTAAGAGAATATTTCTAAAAGAGTTAAATAGGACTGCAATTTACTGAAGTATTACCAATTGAAGAGCACCATTTCGTGTCCCGCCTACCCCGCTGGAGATCACATCTGTAGTTGACGATCTTGCAACTATACACGGGAACATCTCCGCCCAACGGTTCTGTATGAAATAATGATTAAATACCTTCGCTGCTCTATTTAACAGATTCTTCAGTTGCCATATTACTGAAGAGCAAGACAAGCTAGAATAAAATCAAAATAACGCACTGGAGATGACTAAATCATCCAAAGAAGCATTACCAACAACGTGAAAAAACACACAAGTTCAAGATTTGAAACCATAAATTCACTAAAGACACAATTGAGATTTTGTACTGCACCACATATTCATACTATTGATTCCATGAAACTCAACAAAATCTACTACGGTCCGCAGAGTTGATGAGCAAACACGCAAATGAACAAGAATTTAGATTAATTACCGGATCCATGAGGGTCTCTATTAGCGCCACGCTGTTTATGATCACCACGCCGCTCTCCCTAGTCGCCTCTGTGACATATCCAACCGGCTTTTGCCCTATACAACGCGGGAATGACCGAAGATATTCTTCATAATCAAGTGTCTCCCTCCCGTGATCCGGTGCCTGAATCCACAGAGGCTGGTCTGTGTTCACCATCTTCACGAGCTCATCCATGGCGACCAGTGCGAGCTCTGCAAACATCGATCTCTCCAGACTCATCACATTTGCTGGCCGTGGCTGGGCAGCCCTGAGAGCTCCGCTGCAACCGAACTCATTGCCAGCAGGCAATGCAGTAGCAGCACCGCTCAAACCGCCGAAGCCATTGCTGCCCATTGCGAGCTCAAGAGACGAGCACGGGATTACAGACGGTGGCACCGAAGGAATGGCTGAGATAGACCTGCCGAAGAACTTGCTTGCAAGGGCACAAACTCTATCTAATTCATCTTTAAGCCTCGCATTTTCAATTCTGAGATGCTGTTCTTCCAAAGAGATCTCCCCTAGAATAGCAGGACCTCCACAATTACTGCAAATCGTATTCCTCGTGGCTTCGCGAATCGACATGTTTTCAGCTCGGAGCTTATCGTTTTCTTGCCTCAGTATGGAGTTTTCATGGCGTTCCAATTGAGTCTGCGAAAACGGTTCACAAATTTCACATAAAAGTCAAAGAAGACTCGAAATAAGACGCACCAAACAACAAAGATTACCTTCATTTGTGTACGCCTATTTTGAAACCAGAACTTAACCTGTCTGCTCTCAAGATTCAACCTTTTACTAAGCTCTGATCTTTGCTTCTCGTCAGGATGAGGGCATTCCTTGAAAAGACTGCGATAGAAACACCAATTCACAAAGAGAGAAGAGAAAGAGAGAAAGGGGGAGGGAGGGAGAGAGTTTTACGCTTCTAGATCCTGAATCTGCTGGGGAGTGTGCCTGTGATATCTTTTCTTCTTTCGAGGGTTTTCACCTTCTTGTTCATCACCAGACCCGCCGTCCATATTATCGCTACCCGATCTGCTTTCATATTCATCATCCTTTGTTCTTGTTGCTTCGAGCTCATTACCAGCAACCCCTCCATTAACACCAAAACCGCCATTATCAAGCAATCCCTGACCGCCCATCCCTCCTCCGCCGGCACTCGTCTGTACAAAATCACCCATCAAGAATACAAATTCAGAGAGAGAAAGAGCAAGAGCAAGAGAGAGACAAGATTACCAGCGTCAAAGACAAGCCTGGAGAGGAAAACATAGTCTTAGATGGTCTGGGCAATACGGAAGGAACAACAAGGCGAGGCTGAATGGTTGCACCCACTGGCATATTGTTGCAAGGCAGATCTATAGCTACCTTTGCACCTCCAGAATTCCTATCTATAAAACCCCCAAAACTCATCAAACCTGCTTTTTATTTTCTTCTTATCTTCCTCTCCCTTCAGTTTCTTTGCCCACCCACAAACGTCATTCTACAAAAATGAAAAGGACGCCAAAAAATGGAGAGAATAGAGGAGGCACAAGCACACACGCTCTATATATGAACTAATGCCGCCAACTCACTCTCCCTAGGAACTCAGAGAGAGAGTGAGAAAAAAGGCAAGCAAAAGCAAGGAAAGACATCTCGTCCCTACAACCCGTAAGGCCCTTTCCTTGTTATTATAGCTCTTGATTCTCACCCCCTCTCTCTACCCCTTCAAAACCCTGTCTTCCCCCACACTTCCGTTGCATGCAAACCACCACACTGAAGAGAACGTTAACAGAAGACGAAGAAGAATCAATAGGATCCACTCAATCCTGTAGACTCCCAAAACCTTAAAAATACTCTAAACGACTCAGAGAGATAAAGAGAGAGAGAGAGATTAGTTGACGGCAACTATTTCAATCTGTGAAGATGGAAACGAAAACTTGGTCAGGGCTGAAACCTTTGTGTTAAGAATCACAAGAGGAGCCGGTAACCTGTTGAGAGAGGGAGGAATTGCCTACTATCTATCCTTCTCTCTCTAAAACCCCTTGCTCCTTTTCACTGCCTCTGTCACAGACTGTAAAAGGTTAGAAGGGATCTACCTTTTCAACACCTATGGCAGTCTAAACTGTTGGGATCTGCACCCGGACGAAGAAAACATATAAAAAGGAAGGACACATGAACAAGAAACAGTGTGAAGATGGAGGCCACAGGCTTTGCTGGTGCTGACTTTGCATGCCTTCCTCACCGACCCTCCACTCTCTTCACTGTATAGCGTTACTATAGTCAAAGCTTTCCTAATTTTCTCTCTCTCTTTGTCTATCTTCGAATGGCTTTTACCACTCAAGCCACTTTTCCCTTTCAGAGAAAACAAATCCTTCGTCAACGAAGAATCCAAAGCTTCTAAAGGAGATTCCGGTGACTCGGGATGGATTTAGCGTCCCGATACTCTTGTGACTCGGTTCCCTGAATGTGTTCGGGTTCTAGGATGTTCAAATCCGAACCCGTACTATTGGCATACCTGACGTCAGCGAATCGTATCTTAGAAAAACTAAAATTTAATATTTTATCATATATGTTTGTACTTTTTATAATTAGAAATATATATATATATATAATCATCATAAAACCACATTTCCATGTCTTATTCTTTTTTAAAAAAATTCACACTCCCCAGCTCTCTTCACATATTAAAATATGAGAACGTCATGTCCCTGTAACAGTACGAACGTTTAGGGGTGCATTCACTTGTCTCCCATCTACAGCGCAAGGCCTGAAAATTAGAAATTGATGAGGCATACTTGTTTTAAGGCAAGCTGCTTATGGTTAAGCATGTTCGTCGGGCTTATATTGGACAGTGCTTGTGGTTAATCATGTCCATTGGGCTTATAATATGATCAAGGGTGCTTTCATGAGCTCAACCTCATACACATATACATACAACAACAACTAAGCCTTTTCTCATATTAGACGGGGTCGGTTACATGGATTCTTTGTTTCCACAGATCCCTATTGTGTGCCATATTAGCAATTAACTCATAATAAGTTAGATCATTCTTTATTGTTTCTTTTCAACACTTTTGTGGTCGTCCTCTACCTTTTTTAATACTTTCCAAATTTAGTTTTTCTAACATTCTTACAGGTTCTTCTTTTGATCCTCTATTGGTGCCACTCCTAATTTATTTCTAATAACCTCATTATGTATACGGTCTTTTCTTGTATGACTACTCATTCATCTCAACATCTTCATTTCTGTCACAGACATCTTTTGTATATGTTGATGATTAACTGCTCAACACTCAAAACCATAAAACATGGCAGGCCTAATTGTTGCTCTATAATATTTACCTTTTAACTTTAATAGTATCTTATTATCACAAAGAATACATGATGCTCCTCTCCATTTTAACCAACCAGCATTAATTCTATGTGTAACATCTCCATCAATTCTTCCATCACTCTGAAAAATTGACCCTAGGTATTTAAAACTTTCCTTTTGGGGGATGCAATGTGTGCCAATTTTAATTTCTATATCCTCTGAAGTAATCAAATGATCAAACTTACATTTCATATATTCTGTCTTTGTTCTACTAAGTTGGAGGCCTTTGCTTTCTAATGTTTCTCTCCATAGTTCCAATTTTCTATTAACTTTTTCCTTAGACTCCTTCACTAATACAATGTCATCTGCAAATAACATACACCAAGGTACTTCATCTTGAATATGTTTTGTTAACTCATCTATCAACATTATAAATAAGTATGGACTTAAAGTTGATCCTTGATGTAACCCAATATTAACTTCAAAGAAGTTTGTCGTTCCTTCATGAGTCCTCATACATGTTTTTGCACCATCATACATGTCTCTTATAAGGTTAATATATGTCAATGAGATACCTCTTTTTTCCAAAGTTCTTCAAAGAACCTCCTTCGGTATCTTATCATAAGCTTTTTCTAGATCAATAAATATCATGTGAAGGTCTTTCTTTTTTTCTCTAAAATATTCCATAAGACGTCTCAAAACGTGAATCGCTTCAATAGTAGATCTATCTGACATGAATCTAAATTGGTTCTCTATTGTACTTGATACTTGTCTTAACCTACGTTCGATAATTCTTTCCCATAATTTCATAGTATGGCTCATTAACTTGATACCTCGATAATTCGCACAATTTTCAATGTCTCCCTTTTTCTTATATATGGGTATAAGTGTACTTGCTCTCCATTCCTCGGGCATCTTTTGGTTTTTTCATATTTCATTAAATAGTCTTGTGAGCCAAGTGATTCCTATTTCTCCTAGTATTTTCCAAACTTCCATAGGAATATTATCTGGTCCTACCGATTTACCATCCTTCATATGTTTAAGAGCCTCTTTGACTTCATTCTTTTGAATACGTGGTAGAAATTATGGTTTATATACTTTTCTGATTTGGCTGACTCTCCTAAGCTAATACTAACATCTTTATTTTCATTAAAAAGATTATAAAAATAGTTTTTCTATCTATTTCTTATATCATCATTTACCACTAGATTTTTTTCATCCTCGTCTTTTATGCATCTAACATAATTAAGATATTTAGTTTTCTTATCTCTAGCCCTAGCTATCCTAAAAATATCTCTTTTACCCTCTTTTGAGTTGAGTTTTTTATATAAGTCTTCCAAAATTTTAGCTTTTGCTTCACTCACGGTCTTTTTCGCTTCCTTCTTTGTTTTCTTATAAGCCTCTAAAGTTTCACTAGTTTTCTTAACATAATGTAATTTGTAACATGCCCTCTTTGCCTTGATTTTATTTTGTACTACTTCACTCCACCACCAAGCTTCTTTTTGTGCCGGTACACCTTCCTTAGATACCCTTAACACATCTTTCGCCACTTTCCTAATATGTATAACCATATTGTTCCACATATCACAAGGTGTACCGACATAATTCCAAACATCTCCTTGAAGGACTTTAAATATATCTTCTTTCTCGCTTTTGAGGTTCTACCATTTAGTCCAAATAGCTCGATGCACTCTTTTCTTCTTTGTCCATTTTTTTATTTGTAAATCCATAACTAAAAGTCGATGTTGGGTAGTTAAGCTTTCTCCTGAAATTACCTTGCAATCTTTACAACACGCTCTATCTTTTTTTCTACAAATAAAGTAATCAATTTGTGTTTGTGATAAGCCACTCTTATAAGTAATTAAATGTTCATCTCGTTTTTTGAAGATTGTATTGACTATAAAGAGATCAAATGCCATAACAAAATTTAAAATCTCCCTACCTTCCTCATTTATATCCCCAAAATCAAAGTTTTCATGAATCCCTTGATATCCTAATGCCTCTTTACCGACATGTCCATTTAAGTATCCTCCTAAACAAATCATCTCCCTTTATGGAATCTTTTGAAACACCTTATCTAACTCTTCCCAAAAAGTTGTCTTTATACTATCTTCTAGTCCTACTTGGGGTGCGTAAGCACAAACTATATTCAAAACCTCTGCTCCTAACACTAATTTCAACATCATGATTCGATTACCTACACTATCCTTTAAATCTTTATTTATGATAATACCAACTCCGTTTCGAGCCTTTTCTTTACCTGAGTACCATAATTTAAAACTTGTATCCTCTATCTCCTTTGCTTCTTCTCTAACCCATTTTGTCTCTTGTAAACATAGAATATGAATTTTTCTCCGAATCATAGTATCTACCACCTCCATTAGCTTACCGGATAATGTTCTGATATTCCAAGAACCAATACGAATCTTATTATCTAGGACTAGCTTCCTTATCCCCAGTATCCATCCATAATCAAAATGTGGAGACCCTCTCTGAAAAATTTTCACTACATTCGAGCAACAATGTAGCGGGACTAACTTCTTTACCCACACCCGTCCATGATATGGGAACCCTCTCTGTAATTGATTCACTACATTCGAGCGAAAATGTAGTGACCCTTGCTTACTTATTACTGCATTCGGGCTCTGCAGCACGTCGGTAGGCGGGAACACCCCAAAGCAATGCTCATAATTTTTGTAATCCATGTTATAAAAATCCGACGAAGTTTTATGCTGGTTGTCGAAAGCCTAACACAACCCTCCTCCTTTATCCGGGCTTGGGACCGGCAATGCAAGGGTGATCCCTTACATGAGCGGAGTTATACACATATACATACATATTTAATATTTATATATGCATGAGTGATTAGATCTTGTCCACCACTTTCTCTTTCTATATATAATTGTGTCTGCTATTTAAGCATGGTCACAAGTGTGTTTCTCATGAACTCCTAGAAAAGAATTTCACGTGTTTGGCAACCTGATAGGCCATATGTTTGACAATCTAATACGTGAGTGTTATAGCTTCATTTGTAGGGCATGTAAAGTATGATAGATTTATTCTCATGCTAAAAGTTTATCTAGAAAGAGTGTTCCTTGCCGTTTAAGAATAAAGAACTAGTTGCTATTCAAGGATTGAGCTAAACTTGTGTCAAGCAATTTCTTGTTTTCAAGAGGAAAATAAGGCGTTCACTATGGGCATCAAGTAGGATAAAATAGACACCTTTTTCCGGCATCAATTGGTAATCGCAAACAATAGTAATTGAGTAATTTCATCGGTGACGTCGGCAACATGCTCTAACTACTCAAATCATTTATAAGTATACTTAAGTGATTGAGTGCTGGTATTTGTAGATCATTTCATGAGAAGAAATTGGTATTGTGAACGTATTTATAAAGCAATCAAAACCATTAAAACAACAAACATTGTTTTTTCATAACACCACAAAAATGTTAGAAACGTTTGACCGTCAACCATTAACATATGTGAAAAAAGTAGAGACAATTCAATTTTATGTATGGCGATGCAAGAAAGTATTATATATATAATAAAATTATTAGAGAGGAAGTTGGTGCGGTACCGATAAAAATAAAGTGAGAAACTTCAGTAGTTTAGTACACGTACAATTTGAGTGTAAGATTCAAATTTCTTTCTCGTGTGACGTGAGAGAAAGAAGTTACAAAGTGGTACTACTGTGTATTTTTGGGAAGTCCATATGCATGCCATGCTTGGAGCAAGTCGGGTTGAGTGTTTGGTGAAATTTATTTGGTTATGTAATAAGTGGTCATGTACATTAATGTGTTTTGGGAGTCTAAGGGACGGATCATTACCATTTGAGTCTTTCTTATTTGGGTCTAGTTATGATCATTTGGTTTGGATATAAAATAATTTATTTAAAATTTATTTTTATTTGGTAAGATTGAGTATTTAAGTTTTCTTTGAGCTCTTATAAGAAAGAGTGTAACAATTGAATAAAAAATTTGGATTTGAGAAATGATGAAGGGCGACACCATAAGTCATGGAAAGATGAGTTGCACGAAAGCAAGAAGGATTGATGATGGGTTCGGGGGTGACGAAATGACGTATTGTCGAAGTTCCAGGCCTTGATCTAGGGACCGACGGGGACCGAGTAACACAAGGAGCCATTTGATTAAGAAAAACTTCCTGTCTTCTTGTTTTGGGAAACGCTTTCGCTCGAAGCTTCTATTTATAGGGAAAGTTGCTTTCCACCTGAAAAAACGAAATTGGAGCTTCGATGGATTACCGACCCGAATCCAAACTGGGAACTAAAGACACCAACAGAACCGTCTCATATCGGAGTCGACTCATCCGGTACGAGGTTCCTCCGTCCTCTAGCCTTTAAATGGTGGCCAAAGAATTGGAAAACCGGAAAATTTCGTGGGTGTTATGGGATATTTTCTGGTGAACATTAAATGCATGAGGCAAAAGACAAGTGCACCCCTGCTTCGTCTGACGATGTCAGCGTGGTTCAAGGGCTCCTTGCAAGGATGCTTTTGTCCACAGGACTAACTTTGATGGCAAAGTTTCGAAAAGGGACCTTTCATAAATCAAAATCCCCTGAACCCTCTCTCGTAGGGAGGATGCATCAGTCATTATCTAAATCTCGGGAACCACTCACGTCATTATGATGAAATCTAGGAGGAAATTACCGTTCCCCCCCTATGCTAGGGCCTTTTCAAGAATAGAGGTTAGGTGGTAAGAAGTGGGGCCCGACCCACTGCCAAGAAAGAAAATGTGGTGTAAACGGGTTGGACCTGATTCGGATCCAAGAAAAGTTTTAGGTGTCATTGGGCCTTACGTGTAGAAGCTATACCCGAATCTAAATCCAAAATGAAGATATTCTCACACACTGCTGCAAACGAGCTGCACCAACTAAACAGAAGCTGTTCGCGGAACCTGAAATTTTGTTTGTGCTCATTCGAACACGAACTGCACATGAGTCGAGTTAGATGAGTTGTACACGATTTATTCTGTTGTATAAGGTTAACTAACAAATTTAGAACTTTAGTAATTTTTCTTTTATAATGTTCTTGTAAAATTGGAAGATATTATCATTTTTTATTATATTGTATCATCCAATTAGTTGGGTTAACAATCTTTTCTGGTATGTACAATTAACAAATTCGTACGAGTTGAATCCAGATTTTGCGTGTAATTAACGATGAGCTAAATTGAATTAAGCATGCATTCTTCTTGTTCAGCCTCTAATGCTTTGTGAACTAGATCATCTTCAAATAATTTTTATCTCAAACCAAACCGAGCTAAACCATGAGCAGCTCACCTTATTTTCATTGGTCAACTACATGACTTTCTTTATCATCATCCTTATCTAGCATTTAAATCTAAAAAAATTATACCCGAGTTATATTAAAAATAATAATCGTAAAATGTTTTTATCTACATTTAAACTTCTTGGACCAAATTATTTTCATATTTAATACCCAGCTATAAGTATCAATCCATTATCGTGGGTCCGACCCAAAAGTAATGAATAGGCCCTTCCTTTTCTGTTACAGAGTTTGACCTTTCTAATACGGATCCCGCCCAACACGTACCCGACACATGGGCTTCCTTTTTCACGCATTTCAAGCTTTGTGCAGACTCCCATCGTAAAGGGTACTTGCGTAATTTCGGGAGAGGTCGTTAGGGTGGGAGGTGGAGTTAATGGACTCGCTGGCTAGAGGTGGCACAATAAAGAGAGCTCAGCGAAGTGGGCCGGAGCCACGCCGTTCGTGGGGTTCGAACCCGTCACCATCGGGTCGGTAATGCCAACCGACACAGCCGATTTTCTCCCAGTCTCTCATGGGACCCGAAGTCTAGTTCAACCCAACCCTCCCCTTTCCTTTCCCACCGGGCTTGACTTGACTCGGGTCGACCCGGCAATCAGGTAGGTCTGTATGGAGAACCAACATGCTGTCGACCCTGACTTATATGGCTCGCCTTGGCTTGGAGCGATGACCAGACTCAGTCTTACGAGATGGACCACTTATCCTGCATGTCAAGGTATCCCTTTCCTTGTCTTACGAGTCCAAACAAATCTAACCTCATTGACGCAGGAAGTACATCAATCATCTAGGCCAGTTCATTGGTATATTCCACCAAATGATTTTTCAATCTCAAGACCGAGCCTCGGCGTGGTCATTGCTTTGACAAGCGACGAGCCATCATAGTTGTCATGAGTCCGTTGATACCGTGACCCTAGTCCTATTCATTGCCTTTAATGTGTTTAGTGTAAGGTTTCAAGAAAACTACACCTGATTTTGAGTCCCCGTAGTTTTATGTTTGTTATGCATCAAGCACAAAACCTATCATTGGCCGATATGCCATAAAAAAAAAGGAAGTAAACCAACAAGAACGGGATCAAGGAGTTTTGCACAAAAACTTAAACACCTCCCTCGCTTGTGTTCTTATCATATTTTGCATGAAAACAATAACTTCAGTATCAATAACGAATCAAACACGAAACTATAGTTTACCACGATTACAAACTCATGTGGGTCTAGACCTGCAGTTCTAATATCGAAGGTCTGACACCATGAATCAAACACAATGGCGCATCTAGACCCCATGTTGCGCTTCTTCAAGGACCCCACAAGGTGAACTCGTAGCTCATATAGGTTAATGAGACAAGCTGCAGGTATGTGTTGTTGATTCAAACTGGCCCGATTTGTCTGGGCTCATCTTTCATGAGCATGACTACCGACAAGCAGCTGGCTGTGATTGGACGCTCAACTGGACTCGGTTCCTGGTGTCTCGCTTAATTTTCAGGTGTCTGGATTTCACTTGCACAAATTTAATATATATGCGACTTACTTCGTATATTTTACAAGATCAAGATTAATGAAATGGGCCCAAATGTTCAAAGAAATGCACACATAAATTTTTAAATGCATAAGACTTGATTCATGACTCTTTCAGGGCTGGCTGCTTCTCTCTTCACCCTCACCTCCTTCATCGCTTCATAATTAGGGCTTTGTTCATCCGTTGGCTCGCGGATCTTATTACATAAAAAGATTATTAATTATTACTTTTGATTTTGTTGTTGTTGTGTTTTGTTGGTTACACTCTGAGGCTGAAGGCCGATATGCATTCCCCGTGAGTAGAACTAATGAACAACAACATCACGAGTGGCAAGCTCTGCCAGGTTTGCTAACGCTCTGAGCCTACAAAGGAAATTAGCAAGAGAGAGAGAGAGTGGTTAACAAGCGATTACCGGATAATATTTTAAGAGAAGAGATCTGGAATGATGGATCAAAATATTTTAAAGTGCTGATGAAGTATGCATGACTGCTGTTAAGCATTTAAAGCAAGCAACTTTGTGGATGTCCTCGGTTTTGTCCCTCATTAATTGTACAATAATGAACCATGTTTGTTCCGATCCATTAATCATGCTTTCAATTCATGGAACTCTTATATAACGGATTTAAATAATTCTTATGACGCCTTAATTACCATGATTTGGGGGATTAACTTGTTTCATAAGTGTAGAAAAAATCTATATCTCTTCCCCACTATATATATATATATATATATATATATATATATATATATATATATAGAGAGAGAGAGAGAGAGAGAGAGAGAGATAGTGTTAAATATGAAGTACAAAAGTACAAATGGCGCTTTTAACTTAAATCTCCACTGTTTATGTTTATGGATTGAATAGTAAAATGTTTAAGTATTTTTATACATCTAAGAATAATATGCATTTGACACTATTTCTCTCTTGATGAGTGGTTACAAAAGGAAAGATTGGATTCATAATGAGATTATTAAAAATAAATTAAAATCAAATAGATAAAATTAGAGAAAATTGTTTAAGTTGAACACGTAGAAAGGCTAACAAAGGAAGCTCAAGTAAAAAATATGATAAACTAGATTGTAAAAATGTTAAAAGAGGAAGAGAAAGACTACAAGAGTGTTGTAAAGAAATAATAAAAATAATCTAGCTTGTGTTGAGATAATTGCTACCATAGCACATGATCGGGTTTATGAAAACAAAGAATTTACGTAGCCAACCTCATCTAGTATGGGAAAAAACTTAGTTGTTGTCGTTCTTATTAGCAATGTCTCTCTTTATATATATAAAATATTTTTATATAGCTAAGGACATTATACATTTAACACTATCTCTTTATATATATATATATATATATATATATATATATATATATATATATATATATATGTGTGTGTGTGTGTGTGTGTATGTACACATTTCGGGATCACTATTAACTTGCAGTCGTGTACTAATACCACAAGATTTCGAGCACAATATACAACAGGATCCAAGCACAATATATAATAGGACCCAGTGTAGTCGAGCGAGATAAGGCTTGGTTTTGATTGTGTGCTACTAACTAAACTTATTGTCCGGTAAACATACGAAGAGTTACATAAATTTGTGTGTATGTGTGTGTGTGTGTGCGTGCTTGGTTGTGTTACATGTTTATATATAGGGGCTGAGGGTTTCTAGTCCAGTTAGTCTAATCACCTTACATCTCTTTTTAATCATTCAATTTAAGTTGAAAGGAATAGGACCAACTTCTTCAAGAATACTCCGATTCGACGCCAATCACTTGATAGAAAAAAGGCCTGGCATGTACAATTTTGATCAAACTTACACACAAACACACACGTAGAGAGATTAGTTTGTATGTTAAACAATCTCAAAGATTTTAACGATTGATCAATGAAATCAACGGTTGAAATTAAATTTTCAAAAGCAAAAAGCACGAACATTAAATGCACCCGGTACTATTTGCTTATTCTTAAAGATCTCAACCATTGATCTTATAGATTGAATTCTTGAGATCTTTAAGAAGATTAGGGTATAAATGTGTGCATTAACGATGCTATCTCTATTATATAGAAAAACCGGATATTGCCCATCTCTGACATGTCTACTAATGTTCATCCATTATTTTTTGGTGGGATTAGTGTAATTTAAAAAAAGTAAGAAAGATAATATTATTACATTCATCTTCTTAAAAAGCAATAAGTGAGTATGAATAAGCAATGTCAATGGTGGGCAAGACCTAATCACTCTCTATATATATATAAAATTTGGTACATACAATATTATATGTTATTACATTCAAACAAATCTCAACCATCTAATATGAATGCTTGATATTAGCCATCTATCTTTAGTGGAGGGTTAAAATTTATTTGAATAGGAGCAATGAGTATATATATATATATAAAGAGAGAGAGAGAGAGAGTCCAAGATTAAGATCATGGCATGCACATATGGAATTGGGGTACTGTATGAACAAATAGCATCGGCCCTAGAGTGGTCCTGAAAAACCAATCAAATCCAACAGCTAGAATGAGGGGCCGATAGACAAATTGGCACGCCATATCTTGTAAGCTTTATCTCTGTACTTGACTTTAGTCCAATTAAGGCAAAGACCTTCATGCTTAAAGTTTGCTCATTTTCCACACCTTTTACTGATCTTAAGAGCTATTCACACCATGCACAAACCAAATCCAGTTTTCAGCGCCTATGACGGCAATTGAAGGATTCCGATGTGTAAAACAAAAACCAAGCCTTCTCTTACACCAAAGGAGGAAGGTTTAAGCAGATTCCGGATTGTAGTCTACGTTGTGTGGATGGCAATGGGGCGGGGTGGGCCGGGGTGAACTTTTATACAGTTTAAATTTCAATATCACTCGAAATTCCAGATTTGGAGTTCAATAAGTGCTATGCTGGACTTTTAGGTGCAAGTTGTGACGTCATTTTCTCCCATTCTTATTATTTTATTTGTGAATGACAGTGGTGATTCCCTATCTTTGATATCGACCTTTCGTTTTTATTGCATTTTATAATGCTTTATAAAATACTATTCGGAAGTATGAACAGACAATTAATAGTTAGATGGCTTCTGGGTCAAATGCATAAAACTTGGCTCCCTGGCTTTCAGCAAACGATGTTTGCCCTTTTCCATTTTTAAAATACAGTACTTTCATCTGCAATGGAGAAGCCAAAGAGAGCAGTAATTGTTCATTGGTAATCTCTCTCTCTCTCTCTCTCTCTCTATATATATATATATATATATATATATATATATGGGGGGAGGGGAGGAACAAGTGAAGGTTTTGTATGGATACATTGTTGTTTCTCACTCTCACAAAGCATGAATATCGCTCTGTCACCAATCCACCTCATCTCGTATTGCCTAATAGCTTCGCTGAGCTTGAGAATATCCAAAACAAAATAAATGGGAACAAATAATATATATATATATATATATATATATATATATATATATATATATATATATATATATCAAATGATTGGATCATCTCCCTTCACTCATGTCTCACTATTTTTTTCATAATGCGAGTATAATAAAGTTATCCATCGTTTCTTCAAATACCCTTACAACCCTCAAAATTATATTCATACTTTTAAAAAATAATAGTTAAACATGAGTGAGCTGTATAAGTGAAGGGTAGAATCCAGTTTTCATATATATATATATATATATATATATATATATATATATATATATATATATATATTATCATACTTCTTACAAATAATGATCAAACATGATTGAGTTGTGTAAGTGATGGGTAGGATTCGATTTATATATATATATATACTGATCTGCCTTTCAACCGATTTGGCCACCATTTTGGATCTAGCAAAGTAGACTACACAAATTTCAACAAGAGCATGGAGCCCCACAGCCTGGTGAAGAAAAGGCCACAAGATGTTCACATCATAATCAAGGTGCATGTGCATTGATAACCCACTTGCTCAAGTTATAGATACAGACCAAATAATGAAGTCTAACCATTTGGTGGCTCTTCAGATGCATGAATAGCTCAACTTAAAAGCTCAAATTGCATGGTTTTGCAAGCCATCTTCCATTTTTTTTTACTTGGTTTCTTTTGTTATCTAATCTTCTCTCTTGAAGATGTTTTAGACTGTTAACAGATCACGTAGGAAACATTACAGTGGAAAGCAACAGAATGATTCACAGTTTAAGCGGTGGATCTAGAAAATCTTTTCGGGTGAGGGGAAGAGCCGGCGGTTCCATCAACTGTTGTATTTTAGCTCACCGTTATAACCATGGGCTTTTTGCCTAAGGTGTTAACCGTATTATCTAGCATGATTAACCTGTGATAAATATTATATCCCCTAGCTTTGGCCTTATGACAAAAGATCAAGTGTTGCAATCGTGACGAATGTTGTAAATATCATATTGGACCTTGTATAATATCATGCGATGTGTATCATATGAAACATTGATAAATTAGTGAAAACGATGTAAGTCCCTAGACCATACCAATCCATATGCCAATATAAGTTAATATCATATTTGTATATGACAAATATCTATAGAACTTGGCCGACTTGAAGGCATTTGAGCTAACCCACTATGCAGCAGAGGTACAACAGTATGTTGAGTCTGATTTGTAATTGGTTACTCATCACAACGACTGGACTAGGATGCAAGTCCCATGAGAAACTGGATAACATCCAAACAGACCTAAGAAAAACATGGGGTATTGCACCCACAGTGTTAGCTCAATGGCAGGGCACTCTGGCGCCGTTGACTCCTAGAGGGTGCATGCGTGGGTGTGAGGTTTTGGCCTCCTCTTTTAACAAGAAAAAATGGGGTATCAAACATGCATGATACCTTAGCTTAACTCATTTTTGCATTAGGAGATAAAATGAGACTCCAAATCAGTCAATACATGGAGCTCCAGTAAGAATGTATGAGAAATCGAATGGAACTTGAGGCTTTTAAAGTGTTGGAAGAAAACAATAAGAAGCCTTCTTGCTTGTTTTGAGTTAGATACTTATACGACACAAAATCAAGCTTAAGGACAACTACTCCACCTAGTGTGGGAAAATGTTTGGTCTTGGTTGGTTTTACAATGAGAATCCATATAAAGTGCGATTCTAATTCCGCGGGAAAAAAATGAAAGCATCTTATATTCTGGTGGGATCTTCTTCTTCCTCAAAATATCAGGATCATTTGTCATGGAAATGAGCATTCAACTTTCCTACCCAGTCCCTTTCTTCTTGTGACGTCCAAGCTACAATCCAATAGTCTCAAACAGTTAATTGACTTTTTTTCTATGATTTAAGTGATGTATCTGGTCTACGTGTATATAAATAAACACAAAAGCAGTATGCTGGAAAAGCTTTTAATGGTGAATATAATAAATACCCACATAAAAGTAGGGTAAAGTTGATTCTTCTTTAACACAACAGTGACATAAATGTTCGAACTAATGCCCATGACTAATAAATGTTAGAATTATTGTTTTCGTAAGCCTTATATTACAAGAAGATGCCACAGAAGTTGTAAGCCGGCAACGAGACCGATGATGCCTATGGTGTTGAATGCTTGTATTACAAATAATAGTAAAATGAAGACATTGAGATGGATGCAGGGACATACAGGGATGGTTTTGATCCCCAATGAAGTTGCTGTTTGTGTGATAGAAGATGCGCAGAATGAGAGACAATGTGGTTTGAGCATTCGACTTGGTGAAAGGTGTGAAAAATTAGACCACCAACGCTCAAAAAAATTGAATGAGGACTCCAACAGTGGCGGATCTACATTAAGGCAAGGTGGGGCGGGCACCCTACCTGAAATTCGAAAAGCCAATAAAACAGTTAGAGAGTATGAATCCATGACTACTATACATAGTTTGCCCCATCTTTAATGGTCGAACAGACAGTTCGCCCCACCCTATATAAAATTCTAGATCCGCCAATGGCCCCAAAAGTATTAAAATTGTTTTCTTTTCATTTAAATACTAATATGGCATGCAATAGCTTACAATGAGGTGCTAAGAATCCATGTACTGAACTCGTTTCACATCAGATAAGGCTTGAATTTTGTTCTCATAATGATCTAATTTATGGCATAAACATGATTTGCAGGACATGTTTGAATTGTCGGACATTAATAAACTTTCTGCCATACAATATGTCTGAGATCGTATGCTGCCCAGGCACTTTGCTAACACAAAAGAAAGCAACGCAGAAAACAGGGGACAAAAGGGCAGAAAGGGCAGTGATTTGAAGTGACGGCCTCTTTTGGCCTTGCAAAGCAAACGGAGCATGTTAACCTCAGGTCTTGACTCAAGGTTCGGAAAATCAAGAGACTTTCTGGTCGGCTGATTTCCGGCACTCAAACGCCCTTCTTAAGACCAATAGTTTCAATTTGAGGGGAAGTATTAGTTAGATGGGGTGTGAGCATCTTAGAGTCTTGCTCGCTCTTCTATATGTAGGCAAGCTGGGGTTAGGCAGACCCTACCAGATAGATATGCACACCCCTAGCCCTGGCTTGATCTCATGACCTTCGACTCGACGATCTTTTGTGTCAAGCCCTCAGCCAGAACTGTTGTAGATCTTTGTGCAGTATTGTTCTTCGAGGAGAGAACAAAGAACTCACCAATGTTTGGTTGGTTCTAAGTGGTTTGGTGCTTGTTCCTCTTAAGCAATGTCTCAAGTTCGAATGTCTTCGTGAATGTTGAAAACCAACGCGGGAGAGCTTTACCCCCATTTGGACCGACCTGGTTTGAACTTCTAAGCTTCCGGTACCCATGGTTTAACCTAAAAATAAAGTACAGTATTTTCTTTTGTTACAAGAGGAGGCCGAAGCCTGACACACACCCACACATGCACCCTCTGGGAATCAAACTCCTCACCAGCAGCAACGGCGTTAGAGCACCCTGCTGTTGAGCTATCGGTGTGAGTACATGATGTACAGTGTTTGATAGCTGGGACACTCCCTTCAAGCGCAGGTGTAAGAATCTCATTAAATTCATCACCCATTAATGATCATCATTACTTGTTGAGTTGGTCATGCAAAATTAATGAATACAACTAATTTTTGGGTTCTAAGGATTGTCGAAGTCAACTACATGATTAATAAAAGGTTCCCAATTTATTATCGTATCATTTACTAGATGGTACTAATAACAAGATGTATACTCCTACCTTTTTAAAAGTATGCATGATATACAAAGACGAACTGTACACTATAATAGACCGTTTAGCATTCCAGGTTTAAATGAATAGGCCTCACTAAGTTGAGTAATAAAAAGCGTTATAAGTTGGCCCCTGAGTCTTAGCTCAATTTTCAGGGTTCCCCGCTAGTTGAGAGGGAAGATAACGGGTGGAGAGAGGTGGCCATTGGGCTTTCCGGTTCTTGGAACCACCGGTTCCATTTTAGGTCCTAAACCGTTTGAAACCAGAATTGTTTTTAAAAAAAATTTAATTTTGAAAAGAAAATAATAGAAAACCATGGAACCGGCGGTTCCAAACTGCCTGTTCCGATTTTGGCATGGTTCTGGTTCCATAGAAGATGGAACCGGAACTGAACCTAGTCCTTCTACCGGTTCCGGTTTCATACGGTTCCTGGCTCAGTTTGGTTCCGGTTTGAACGGCCAAACAGGTTTGGAACTGATTAGGTCTAGGTCAGCTCACTCTCTTCCTCTTCATTTTCTTCTCTCTCTCTCTCTCTCTCTCTCTCTCTCTCTCTCCTATAAGGTGAAAAATAGAGAGGGGGGAACGATGGAGAGGGCTTCTTGTGCCCTGATGGGGTTTTGTTGTGCTTCTCGAGGTTTTTCAGAAGTTGCTTGTTTCTCGAATATATGTGGTGAAATGATTTGTTCTGCGATGATACCTTACAAGGATGACGACTACAATTGCGCCCATAATTTAGATGTGTTATCTATATATAATTAAATAAATTTTTTTATATTTCACATTGAGAGTTTCACTATTTCTTGTTGTATGTTGCTAAACAAGCCAACTCTGTACCTGCTTTTGAGTGAAGCTCCATCTTTGGTGGAGAAAAACTGAGAAGGCTACCCAACTCCCACGCTAGAAATGATGAGTTTGATTCAAGGGGTTGTGTATGTGTGTGTTAGGCTTTGGCCTTCCTTTGTAGCAAAAAGGGAAAGCATTATAAAAACTCTCTCTCTACGGTAGAAGCATGGCCAAGCATCATCCAAAGGCTGTGGTGTGGGTAATATTCAACTTTATGGAACACGTCCATCCATCTTGTTGTATGTGGGTGAATATTTTTACATCTTCAGTGTTATAACTGGCAGAACGAGTGCAAATGTAGTCTATGTCGGGTGCACGCGTTTCCTCATGCCGGACGGAGATTGGCCCTATCCGAATCATGTCTTTGTTCGAAGGCATGCATTAGCGGATCTAGAAATCTTTTAGTGAGACAAAGATATACTAAGATAAAACCTCATTAAACCTTTCACTTGACAATTCCATAATAACGAAAAAATTGGGCTGCCTACATCCAGGTTGACAATCCAAAAGAAAATGAAAAGCAATGATGCTAACATACACAGGAAAAGGGTCAAGTCAAGCCTGAAATTGCGAGGCACACAGCCAACCATGAATTCTCTTCATGTAAAGATCCAAGTTGTAAATGTCTAAATAGCCTTCACCATCTTCATCTCCATCGGAAGTTGCAGGAACGTACCCTCGTTTGAACAATGCATCTTCTTTAATTCCAGATGTAATCGTCCGTATGTTTGGCCTATGATCCATGATTCACCTCGTCATTTTCTTCAGGCACCCTGAGACGGCCATTTTGCAATCGTATCACCTTTGACAATCTGAAACGGTTGTAAGGGCGAAAGAAAACCGTTAGCCAAGAACCTAACTCTACTAGAGCATATCTTAGCACTAGGCAAACAGCCTCAACTGTTAAACTCATCGCATAAACAAGTCAAAAGATTGGTAGGTATTAGTCATGAAGAGAATTTAATAGTAACAGTCAAAATTTCCCATAATGTACCAGATAGATAAATTGTGATGGCTGAAATGACCTTAAGAAATTGGAATTTGTATCACAGTCAAAGGATAAAGAGAAATAGTTTATGAACTGCACGAAGTTCAATGACCAAAAGATTTCTATAAATGTGAATATGACACAAGATCAAACGATTGAATACAATCATGCCTAAGAACCCATGCAGATGATCCCACTAGTGTGGGAGGACGCTAGGTTCCTATTTGGAGACCCTAGAACATGAAAATTAAGGTGAACATACAGGAGTGCTTAGCAGGGCAACAATCACTAACCCAGATGTAGATGAGACTGTAAATGATCCTAATTGGACAGCTATGTGAAGCAACTTACTGTGATGAACAACTTAAGGAAGCATCATATGATCAGAAAACCAGCATCATTGTGGATCATCTATCCAATATATTTTTCGACAAGGACAACCATCCAACCAACCAAGTCTCCCAAGAACATAGGGACCAATAAAGATTCTGAAATGTCGTACACATACAGATTGATAGATCCTTGGATCAAGATGAAAATATAATGAAGAAGCTGACAGATCCTGCCTCGAGAGGATAAAACGAGAACCCTTTCCTGGCAGGAAGAAGGTTCCTAAAGCTAAAATTTTCAGTAGCCAAAACCAAGCAACCCTATTAGTTGAAGCCCTTCAGATACTGATGGGGCCTTAAGCAGTCGGAGCAAATAAAGTTATCAGTACTGTGAGATACTTGAAGTGTGAAACTTTTATACAGAATAGGCGCTTGAAGTTGGAATGCCAAAACATCTTCAGCAATGTTGTATTATCAGTAAATCATTTGTCAAGCTGGCAATAGATGATAAAATGAATATAACAGCTAATCATATATATTACTAACATATCATGAAGCAGATTCATTCACCAGACCTCATGAAATTTAAAGCTATTGTCTTCATTGCGCTTCCCATGCATTTGGTGAAGAAAACTATGGATGCACAGCATGTTATTTCTCAGGAACATGCATAACACCGTGAATCCAGTAATCTTCTCATTGCATAATTCATCTCTTCTTATAAACACAATCTCTATCATGGCTACCTTGACCATATGCCAATTCCGCCGGGAAATCCTCATCGTTAGTATCATCACCATCTTCCTCAGAGTCACCATCTAAACTGCTTAAACAATCTGACTCAGAACTGGATCCACCATCAGCACCCAACTCAAATCTCTCTTCGCCCAACTCGAATCTCTCTTCTCCTCCCTCAAATTCTGACTGCATCTTGCCCCAGCCTGAATCACCAGCGTCAAATCCAAGCCGTGGGCTCTCCTGCTTGGCCAAGTCACTCCGACAACTATCACGGATATGCCGCTTGAACCCATCTTCGTCCTCCCTATCCACCCTAAAATGGCAAAGCTGGGGATCGACTTTCGCCTTCCTTGGGCTCGCGAGTATGAGATCAATTAGACCCCTCCTCGCCATATACAAATCATTCGGCTCCATCAATTCCCCTCTGCGATAGGCCTCACGGAGAAACACCGTGTGTAGTTTCCCGTGGTTCCCCCTCGTCGAAATATAGAAGATTCCCTGGTGCTGCAGCAGGAAGTCCTTCAATTTCTTGGGCAAATTGAGGTCGTACCTGAAATGGGCGATCCTCTCCAACGTAATCTTCTTCTCCACAGTAAGGCAGAGCAATTCATGGATGGTGGCGACCGCCCGCTTCTCCATCCGCCGTTGTGCCTCAAGCGACCGGAGATCATAGCCGGAGGCGTCCTCATACGGCGACCAGTAAGGCAATCGCTGCCATTTCCACACGGCGATTTTATAATACTTGTTAATTTTGAACCCCGGGGGGAAATTCACAAGGAACGCGAAGCGAATCCCTTCGGAATCGCCGCCCCTTTCGCGGTACTCCCGCTCGCGACGACGCTCAATCTCGCAGACGGCCAACTTGGGGTCGCGGTCGACGATCTCGACGGTCTTCGGGCCGGAGATAGAGCCGGAGAGGCGGAAGAGATCAGGATTCGTGAGGACCACGGAGTGCTCGAAGTCATCCGGAAGGCCGAGATCGGACCGGGCAACCCGGAGGTGATCGAGGCGGAGACGGCCGGAATTTGACATCATAAGGAGCTTGCGGAGGCGGGTGATGACGTCGGGCGTCTGCGCCGCGAGGGCGGATTGCTCGGCGGCGATCTGACGGGCGGCGGAGCGGGTGAGGCGGCACCAGAGGTTGCGCTGAACGGGGTGCTCGTAGATCTCGAAGACGTGGGGGAATTTGAGGATGAAGGCGCCGGACTCGAACTGCCGGAAGCCAAAGCGGCAGGAGAGGGAGTCGAGGCGGGCGACGCAGATGGTTCGGCCGGGCTGCGCCAGGATGAGCTCCTGGAACTTGAGGATCTTGCGCACCTTCTTGTGCACCTCCATGTAGTTGTCGAACCCATGGTCGCGCACGCGCTCCTGCTTTTTCAGCACGCCGCACGACTGCGAGAGGAAACGATGCTCCGGGGAGGCCCTCCGGAGGTCGGAGATGTGGCGGAGGAGGCAGCCCCACGGCATGGTGATGGCGGCCGCCGGTCTGGCCCCGGCAAGTTGGTCGGCTACCCTTCTTCCACCATCCGAAAAGGGTACAGGGCTTTTCAGAGTGGTTCGGTTTCGGGTCCGGCTGAGGGCGGCAACTTCGTCACTTCGTGGTTTGAAACGTGACTATGCCGTGTCAAAAACAGGTTATAAAATTCGTGTTGTTTTGGGTTGACACGTTATGATTTCTTTTCGGGTCTAACAGTCGAGTTGTGTAAAATGGTACATTGCCAGTAAATTCTCTTTCAGGTGCTTTTCTTGTATTATTTCTTAGTCCTGTCAAAAATCAGATAAGGGAGCAGCTAAACACTAGCAATGACGGTTCCTATCACTGGTAAGAGTCCATAGCTTGAAACCATTCAGGTTCAATTTTATGCACTCAATATTGTGTGATGTAGATCTCTCTCTATATTTAAATACTCATGATTAAATCTTTTTAAACATCTCTATCATTTGATGTGACAATCAACATATAAATTTAAAATAAATAAATAAAGTATATTGTTCTCTATTAAATACAAAGAAAAAAGTATAACATACACTTTACCTTTTAAAATTCAAATTTTTACCGTTGTCAAAAATCAAATGATTAAAACATTGGAGAAAGATTTGTTATGGACCACTATCTCATATATATATATACATATTCTACTTTGGAGATATATTTTCTACCACCATTTGATTTGTCTTTGATGAGGACAGGAAATGACAACAAAAAGATATTGTCCTTGTTATATGGGATTGAAAAGTTAGGATTCGGGAGAATATGTATTACAAAATTACATATATGTACATGTGGTTACATATAATATGGATTATGCAAACTATATATGTATATATAATATACTTAATATATATCATACATATATATTGTATAAGCATTATCTATATTATTCATAAACATAAATGTAAATGCAAAGAAAATAAAATACACAAAATGAAATGCAAGATCAAGTAAATTAGTCATTGGCATTACCAATGTGATTCTTTTTCATTTCCTCTCTCATTTTCTATTCTACCACCTCTCAAGTATTTCATCTAACAAGTAAATTGCACACAATGAAATGCACATAAAAAGTATTTCAAGTAGAAACTGTAAACTACAACAAAAAAAATAAAAAACCAAGCCCTAAGCACCACATAAAAGAAAATAAAGAAAAACGGGAAGAAAAAGAGAAAGGAAGAGAAGGACGAAGAATGAACAAAAAAAAAAAGGAAGTCAAGTGACACCTTTTCTTAGTGTAAGTTGATGAAAAAGAAGAAAACAGAAAAAAAGATGAGAAAAAAGAGGATGAAAAAGAAAAAGAGGAGGAAGAGAAAGATAAGTTAGCACAAATAGTGGAAGAAAGCAGTGGAAGGAGTGGCATCGGGTGGAGAAGAGAGTTGGGGTAAGTGCGTCGAGACAGAGAGAGAGAGAGAGAGGGGTCAGGGCATTGAACGGGTTTCAAGTTTCATGGTCCCAGTGGGCCACCCCTTGGGCCGGCCGAAATTTTTATGTGAAATCAGGCACGTGGAACCACAGTTTCATGGCCTTTGGACGTTCTACGTTTGATTTACAACATGAATTTGGTACCATAGTTCTTAAATTGTAGGTTCGACCCATATGGTACTGTGAATCAAACACTCCCTACGGAGCCCAGGATTTGGGCAAACTATGTGTGTGTTTGTCACACCCGCACGAGTCGCGACCACGACACTGCCCGAGCCGATGCCACGTGGCCACTTCTCGCATGGGCGTGATGGTGAGCATTAAATAAATACAATACCAATTTAATTCAAACTCAAGAAATATCTAACTGAAATAAATATTCATATCGAAGTTCTAAACAACACGTCCAAAATGGTGCGGGGCTCACCTAACAATAACCCCGAATAAAAGACTTTCTAAATTATTCACTTATCATACCATCTAAAATAAAAATGCTGCTCTATCAAACTCCTACTCTGCTCCGTGTGCCTTCGAAGTGCTAGCTTCAGGATGAGCTGTAAAACAATAGGGTGAGCTCCTATACATAGCTCAGTAGGGAGGTTAAGCATCTTTAAACAGAAAACATACTAAAAGCATGCATAGTTCGCAATCATTTCATAGCAAAGCACATTTACCTTTAAATCATGATCTCAAATTCATACGCATACACACACACGCACACACATAATTAGTTTCGATAATTACAGCCCATACTGTGTCTGCCCCAAAGGCCACGGGAGTCGTTCGGCCCTCCCTAACGTGACCTCGGTAACCCCGTCCACGACGGTAACTACGCTGACTCTCACGGTAGAGTGCCCGGGAACACACCCTGTATTCGCCCCAAGCCGGATCGCCCGAGGGACCTGCAAGTCTCTAGAGACCCCACACAAACCACAGAAGTACGGCTCGTATATTCACACATCATTACATTTCTAAAACCAATTACAGTTCATCACAGTCACAAATCATATCCAGATCCACGAATATCCAAAATCAAACTCATATCCGCACAACATTTAAACAATATTTAAATACCATGTTCACACAACACATGCATATCAAAACATGCTCTTTATCAAACAGTGTCGTAAACATGTTCTATTTAAAAGGCATATCAAATAACCCATAATTGCGAATAACATTTCACAAACTTCAATAAAACAGTTATCAATCATGCACATTTAAATCTATCTAAAATAGTAAAATCACTTCTAGCATGGTTCTGTAAAAGAATGCACAACCCCCTACCTGAAGGAGCGCTAAAATCCAGTCCTCAAGCTACTGGGCCACTCTTATCACCACCAAATCTTCCAATTTTAATCTCTAAACAATTATAAATAATTGAAACATTAAAATTTATTTAACTATAAGTCTAACGAAACAAACTATATCCGAATCGAATCCCAAACCCCAATTTGGATCCGTTTAAGCTATCCGAGATCCAAATCGATACCCAATTTCATACATAATCCGAATGAGTGACACAATAGATAGTTTGTGTCACTGTATCAACACAGAACCTATAACTACTGACACAGGTCTTATTCTTAACCCAGAAACCCATTTCAAGACACGACCCAAACTAGACCCATTTCCGACATAAAACCTATTTTGACACAGAACTGGTTCTTAACACGCGACACGAGGACACGACACGAACCAATGTCGGTTCATGACAATTCAGACATGACACGACACGGAAATAAAGGACATGCCCAAAAGTTTTTTTTTCCGACATCGATCTCGCCGATTTCCGGCGAAGCATAACCGTTTTCCGGCCAAATCGACGCCATTGTTTACCTACCCCACCAAAATGCTTAGTTCTACCTCAAACCTCCAATCCAAGTCCAAAACGATGATTTTCAACAAGCTTTTCATCAAAAAAATTAAAAAGAAAAACGAAAATCTGAAAAAAAATATTGAACTCACCAGATTCTGGTCGACTCCTCCTGTTTTCCGGCTAGTTCAAGGCTGTCCCAATTCCCTGGAGAAGACAGTATGAAAGAACCTTTTTAAAGGCCCTTCATATCTTAGAAATAGCCGTTACTGCACAGTCTGTGCAGTAACACTTAAGCGTTATAGTGTTGGACCCTAAAATGAAGCTGCACAAAGAGATGAGACTTGGTCTCATCTCAAAAGCTTGCACTGACGACTGTATCAGTTAGCCGGAGTAAGGCTCTTAACTGCATGGCTAGCAACCTCTTGAGCAGTCACCCAGAGCATTAACTCAACGGCAGAACGTGTCACAGTGTCGTTTCAAAACAAAAAATTTCGAAAACCTTGTTTCACTGTGATGGCTAGAACCACCCGGTGGTTCTATCAGCCTATGTCACAAACCGTGCCTTTTCAACAGATGTTGGGCGAGGTTTGCACATTCACCACTCATGCATCTTCAAAGACAAACATACACAAACATAGCATAACCCTTAGACCATTCCGAAGTGTAAAATACAACCTTACGTTCCCTATTTAGTTAGGGTTCCCACTTGGAACCGAGCAGAGAAGATCTCACCTAAACAGGAGCACCAAAGAGGGGTTAACACACACACGCCCTCTTTAGGTTGGTTGTACCCGGCCTTGAGAGACTGCTGTAGTGGACAGGGTGCACACGGCTACACCAGTCTCTCGGCTGTACACACGGTCCTGTGCGCCCTGGGGTCGCACGGTGGCTGGGACGTCGTCTTCAGCTGTGGCTGAAGGCAGGCACCTTGGCGGCACCCTGTAGAGTATCGTCTGCAGCTGAACAGAAGAGGGGCGCCCTGTGACACAGGTGCTTGTTGCTGGACGGAAGAGGGGCACCCTGTCGGCACCATGGAGAGCACCCTGTTGCTGAACGGGGTGGGCAGCGCATTGTCTGCGCCCTGGAGAGGCTTGCTGTCTGTCACCGCCTGTGACAGTCACTGTCGCCAAGAAGAACGGAATGGTGAGCGCCCTGTTCTGAAGGAACACGCCTGGAGCGCCCGACTGCGTCTGCGGCATGCGCCTCGACTCTGTCACGGCGCCCTTCTGCGCTGGCTCAACAGCACCACGGTCCCGCGTCTCTACACTTGGCCTTCACAACACTCCACTCTCACTCCACACTTCCAACAACCCGGAATATTGGGCAAGAGGGCTGCCTTATAGGCGCCCGGCCCTGGGTAACCGCTCCCACCCATGGGATGCGGGTGAGGTGTCCAGCACCTCACGCCTGGGCGCCACCTGTGCCCAGCAGGCTAACCGTCACCCGGTTAGCCTCCACCTGTTCCAGACTGACCTGGCCCCCTGGAACTCGACCTACCTGACCCGATAGGACATGGAACCGATGCAACCCAAACCCAACACGACCCGGACCCGACACGACCCAGACCCGATAGGACTTGGACCTGACGCGACCCGGACCAGACTCGACTTGGGCCCGATCTTGACCTAGCCTAGACTTAGACTAATATGACTTAGCTTAGACCTAGACACACACAGGGCTCGGGTCTATAAGCACACCCGATCCTTACAAGGGACACACACGCACAACACGGCGTATGTACAAGAGGGGGTTTTAAAGCGGTTATGGTACATGGTGAAGCCTCCGGATGTAGGGAGCCCACGAGCTAGCGCTCTATGGGTTTGTCTGTGACAATTCTCCCCCAACGATGTTCGGACTCGTCCTCGAGGCCGCATGGTAATCACGAAGCATCTGCTCATATTGCCAAAGCTGCACGCATGGCACCCATGAGTCGTCATCAGCACTTCTACCTGTCCACCGCACAAGATATTGAGTCTGCCGTCGTGGTCCTACTCCAACTACTCTATGAGCGATCAAAGCATCGACTGCTGGGATATCTTGTCAAACCAATGGCGGTGGTCTGCGTTCAAGCCTCTGTGGATCTTCAAAGTAATTTTTTAGTTGGGATACATGGATGACTGGATGTATCTTCAATCGATCTGGTAACTCCAATTGATAAGCAACCTTACCTATCTGTTGTATCACTCTAAACGGTCCATCGTACTTCGGCTTCAGTCCCATATGACTACCCTTGTAAACCTGCTTCCGGATATACTCAGGTATTCGAAGCCAAACCTCATCTCCTACGTCAAACTCAACATCACGTCAATGCCTGTTCGCTTGTCTTCTCATCCGGGACCCTGCTCTTTCGAGCGAAGCCTTTGCTTCCTTGTACATGACCTGCCTATCGCGTAACTCTCGCAAGGCAGCTGGACAATTCCCTGTTCCATTTTCTTGTACAAGCTCCAAAGGTCCGAGTGGCTGCCATCCCAACGTAAGCTCGAAAGTACTCTTTCCTGTAACTGAGCTTTTATGGGAGTTGTAGCTATACTGAGCTACCTCCAGAAGAAATACCCAGTTCTTCTAACTAGCAGAGACATAGTGGCGTAAATACTCTTCTAGCATCGTGTTGAGTCTCTCAGTTTGACCATCGGTTTGTGGATGGTGTGATGATGAGAACAGGAGACGCGCTGAATAGTTCGATCCAAAACCGGCTCGTGAAGCGAGCGTCACGATCATTAACAATCTCCTTCGGAACGCCAAAATGTTTCACTACATTTTTAAAGAAAAGACGGGCGGTCTCTTTGGCATTGCATTCCCGCGGTGCGGGTATAAAGATACCATACTTTGAGAACCGGTCCACAATTACCAGTATCATCTCAAAGTCGTCTACTCTCGACAATCCTGAGATAAAATCCATGGAAACAGATTTCCACGGTCTCTCTGATATCGAAAGAGGTTGAAGTAGTCCAGCTGGTCATCATCGCTCTACCTTATCCTGCTGATAGACATGACACATCTCGATATACTCGGCTACGTTGCGAACCATTCGAGACCAATAATATCCCCGGGACAAAAGGGCGACGGTACGCTCTATCCCTAGATGTCCTGCATACTCTACATCATGTACTTCGCGCATCAATGTCCTCCTTAAGTCAGCGGCTCCAGGTATAAACAACCGACGGTTCTTGGTCCACACCAAGCCATCTCTGATCTCGTATCTGTCGGTTACGCCAGATTCTACTTGAGATACAATATGACTATACGAAGTATCCTAATCAATGACTTGCCTTACACGATCAATCATTTCCCCACGTATTCTGGTAATGGCACACAAAGCTTCTACCCTCTTTCGACTCAATGCATCAGCCACTGCATTTTCCCGACTTGGCCTATATACCCAATCGAAATTGTACTCCTCTAGAGTCTCAAGCCAACGCGCCTATCGCATGTTGAGCTTCTTTTGGGTTTTAAAGAATGTGTTTGCCACATTATTAGTCAGAATAAAAAAGTGAGATCCGAGAAGATAAACTCTCCAGATCTGAAGGCAATGTACGACTGCCAGCAATTCTTTCTCATGCGCGGGATACCGAGTCTCCGCGTCCTTTAGCTTTCTGCTCTCGAAAGCTATGGGATGCCCATACTGGGTCAGAACACCTCCGAGTGCTCGGTCACTCGCATCGAACTTCAAAGGGTTTATTGAAATCGGGAAGACGTAGAACTGGCTCCTGACAAACCAAAGTTTTAAGTGTCTCAAAGGACTCTACGCACTTGGGCGTCCACTCCCAAGTTCTCCCTTTCTTCAACAATTCAGTCAATGGTGCTGCGATCTTCGAAAAATCTCGAATGAATTTCCGATAATAATTCGCCAGCCCAAGGAAACTCTATATCTCACCAACATCTCTAGGAGTTTTCCACCCCTGAATAGCACGGACTTTCTTGGGGTCCATGCGGATCTCTCCTCCGCCAATAATATGCCCAAGAAAGGTGATGGTGTTCTTAGCAAAAATGCATTTCTCTCTCTTTACAAAGAGAGTGTGTGATCTAAGTTTCTCGAAAACTAAGGCGAGATGTCGGACATGCTCTTCCAAGGTCCGACTATAGATCACAATATCATCCAGGTATACAACCACAAATTCGTCGATAAAACCTGTCAATACTCTGTTCATAAGCCTACAGAAGGTCGCTGGAACATTAGTGAGCCCAAATGGCATCACTAAAAACTCGTATGCTCCATACCATGTCACCATGGTTGTTTTGGCCTCATCCCCAGGTGCTATCCTCACCTGCCAATAGCCCAATCGAAGGTCCAACTTCGTGAACCACCTCACTCCTCCGAGTCGATCAAATAAGTCAGCTACTAAAGGAATTGGGTAACGGTCCTTCACCGTTACTTTGTTAAGCGCTCGGTAATCGACACACATCCGTAGTGAACTATCAGACTTTCTCTGAAATAGTATTGGTGAACCAAAAGGTGATTTCGACGGTTGTATCATCCCGACTTTCAGGAGTTCCCCCAACTGTCTCCTGAGCTCCTCCAACTCCTGAGGACTCATCCTATAAGCGGCTCGGGATGGCACTCTCACCCCCGGTTCTAACACTATCTCATGGTCAGTACCCTGCCTAGGTGGTAAACTTTTAGGGAGTTCAGTAGGCATCGTATTCTGGAAGGTGAGCAGCACTTGCTCAATCTCAGGTGGAACCCTCTCATCTCCATCCTCTATCTCGTCTTCCCTCAAAATCGCAAGTAGGGTAGGATGTCCCTCAAAATCAGATTCAGTTCCTCGGATTTCTGCAAAACTCAGATTTCTGAAAAATCTGGTTTTCTGGTTCACTTCAGCAGGCTTTTTTAACCTGCTGCCGAGGCTGTTTCTTCAAACCAAAGACCTTCTATCAAAGTTTGATAGAATTACTCGGACTTAGAATAATTTTCTTCCTGTTCTAACCGAGTTACCTAGTCCAGAACTGATTCAGAAAATCTGCAAAAACCATTTGGCAGAATTTTCTGTCTTCGTTCGGTTATGCGCCAAATGTATGTTTTCAGTGATTCTTTTGCTAGAAATGCATGGGATCGACCATTTAGGCTCTGATAACAAACTGTCACAGTGTCGTTGCAAAACAAAAATTTTCGAAAACCTTGTTTCACTGTGATGGCTAGAACCACCCGGTGGTTCTATCAGCCTATGTCACAAACCGTGCCTTTTCAACAGATGTTGGGTGGGGTTTGCACATTCACCACTCATGCATCTTCAAAGGCAAACATACACAAACATAGCATAACCCTTAGACCATTCCAAAGTGTAAAATACAACCTTACGTTCCTTATTTAGTTAGGGTTCCCACTTGGAACCGAGCAGAGAAGATCTCGCCTAAACAGGAGCACCAAAGAGGGGTTAACACATATACACACCCTCTTTAGGTTGGCTGTACACGGCCTTGAGAGATTGCTGTAGTGGACAGGGTGCACACGACTGCACCGGTCTCTCGACTGCACACACGGTCCTGTGCGCCCTAGGGTCGCACGGTGGCTGGGACGTCATCTTCGACTGTGGCTGAAGGCAGGCACCCTGGCGGCACCCTGTGGAGTATCGTCTGCAGCTGAACAGAAGAGGGGCGCCCTGTGACACAAGCGCCTGGTGCTGGACGGAAGAGGAGCACCCTGGAGAGCACCCTGTTGCTCAACGGGGTGGGTAGCGCACTGTCTGCACCCTAGAGAGGCTTGCTGTCTGTCACCGCCTGTGACAGTCACTGTCGCTAAGAAGAACGGAACGGTGAGCGCCCTGTTCTGAAGTAACACGCTTGGAGCGCCCGACTGCGTCTGCGGCATGCGCCACGACTCTATCGCGACGCCCTTCTGCGCTGGCTCAACAGCACCACGATCCTGCACTACAGAACCTCTCAGCACCCGGTCACGGCAACGGCAATGGCTATGGGGCGTTGCCCGGCCCTGAAGTCCCGCGTCTCTACACTTGGCCTTCACAGCACTCCACTCTCACTCCACACTTCTAACAACCCAAAATATTGGGCAGGGGGGCTGCCTTATAGGCTCCCGGCCCTAGGTAACCGCTCCCGCCCATGGGATGCGGGTGAGGTGTCCAGCACCTCACGCCTGGGCGCCACCTGTCCCAGACCGACCTGGCCCCCTGGAACCCAACCTACTTGACTCGATAGGACCTGGAACTGACGCGACCCGGACCCGACACGACTCGGACCCGGTAGGACTTAGACCCGATGCGACCCGGACCCAGACCAGACCCGACTTGGGCCCGATCTTGACCTAGCCTAAACTTAGACTAATATGACCTAGCTTAGACCTAGACACACACACAGGGCTCGGGTCTATAAGCACACCTGATCCTTACAAGGGACACACACGCACAACACGGTGTATGTATAAGAGGGGGTTTACAAGCGGTTATGGTACATGGTGAAGCCTCCGGATGTAGGGAGCGCACGAGCTAGCGCTCTATGGGTTTGTCTGTGACAGAACGCTATAGCACCAGAACGCTCTAGCACCATTGCTGATGGTAGGGAGTTCGACTCCCAAAAGGAGCATGGGGGGTGTCAGGCTTCGGCCTCCTCTTGTAACAAAAAAACGGGGTCCTGCTAGAGTGCGACACTCAAGATGAGAACCCCGTGCAAGCTCAGTGTAGGCTTTCGAGCGACATCAATGTTGCTGGAACTGGGTGCAGTTTCTCCGGGTAAATAAGTAAAACAAAATAATTTTGTATGAAAGTTTAATATAATAATAATAACAACAACAACAATAGTATTAATAATTAACTGTCACTCTCAAGTAAGTAGATATTCTCTTATATAACATATTCACGGATTTTTCATGATCGAGATGGCTTTGGTTAACTATAGCAATTTGGTATAAAGAAAATCTTAACACCGATTATACTCACTATTTTAAGACTTTAATCCTTGAATCGAATACTTTAGTAACGTTATTGTTATTGTTGTTGTTGTTGTTACAAGATATTGACCCAAATCATGAAAAAGTTTAACTAGAACATAGAGATTCTTGCCTTGATGCATGTGACTCTTATAATCCTTTAGCATTTTAATATGGAAAAAAATTAAAAGTGCAAGCGTGCATTTGGTATTCTTTAGTAACGTTATTCTCTTAGTGCAACAAACATGTTCATGGATAAGACACAAAAATAAAAAGCAAGAAAAATAAAACTTCTTTTGAGGAAAGGAAACCCCAATTCAACGGTAAAGCTCACTGCCCGTGCATCTAAACATTAATAATCACCTTTATGTATATTTTATACAAAATATTGCTTCTTTTTCTTTCGTTTACAATAATTAAGTGAAACATAGATCACCAAGCTAAAGATAAAGGCCGCCATGATCACCAAGCTATGCATGAGCGTAGATGAGTGGCGGATCCATAAATTTGTATGGGGTGCGGCGAATAGACCATGAGACTTCTAAGGTGGTGCAAACGATATATTATGATCACGGATTCAACGACAAGATAAAGTGTTTTCCATTCATTTTTCAAAATTCGGGTCCTTGTCTCAATGTAGATCCACCACTGGCGTAGAATGACGATGCCATGCCACCACAAAGTTTTTGCGAATGCCACTCTGTGATGAAATTGGATTGTGGTGTGGTAGAATTTTTCATGCAATCTACTTGGGCCAAACGGTTGATGGCATCGGCCACCGGCCAGAACCATGAAATGTGCCTTCGGTTTCGTAAGAACTCGGTTTCCCAGCATAGCTTTAGCATAGAAAACCATAGGCCACAAAACAACAGGGCTTTCTGAACTATGTTGTCAAATGGCCAAGGCCGAGGCTATCAGTTACCAAGAGCCTGGCCACTACCGGCGCTTCGTGTCACGAGGTTTCTCTGCATTATGGGTTTAGACTGACTTCTTTTTTTAAGCTCGTTGAGTGCTTATCACGTCTCCTTAATTTTCAGCGTCAACAACTCTTATATTGCTATTTAGATATCTGATTAATTTTCTCTTTCTTTCCACGCACACAAAGCTTGCCTTAGGTAGAGACTGTCGATACATGCGGCCATGGAAGAACCCTGACCTACCATTTTGGCGTGCCCTTGTGGGTCAGTTGTTCTTCTAGGCCTAACGCTGAAACAGGGCAAGTTACAAATACAGAAAAGGGACTCATGACCTCCCCATGTTGCTTTAACAGGAAAGCTTCACTTCAACGTGAGGAGAGACTAACTTCGCAAATATCACATCTCATAGTATATGATGTATGATTTCTGACTTTAGATCCAACTGTTCGAGTGCAATCATTCCAAACACTGGATGAGATAGGGCGTGCTTGAATTATCATTGTAGACCCAGCTCCAGCAGCCCAATCTCACTGCTGGGTCGTTAGTCAACTTCATAATCGAGTAAAAAAACGGGTTATGCAAATGCCTATAAGGCCAATTAAGCTTATAATTCTAATTCTTTTCAAAAAATTTAGTTCCCTGATCTTGATCTCGCAATCAAACAACTCCAAAAGGCAAGTTGAGCAGGCATTCTCATTTGAAATTCTTAAAAAATCCATCAGTACAATACAAACAGTTTGTTTTTTTCTTAATTACAGTTATGTTACCTTAATCCGAGAAAGAAAACCTCGCCTCAATCCAATTTTTTTTACCTTTAGGTCGGCCACTGCCTAACAGTAAGACCAGAATCTTGACCTTTCCTCTAGCATTTACCACAAATCATTTAAATGCATTTGAGTAGCTAAGAAGCCATTTTGTAGTAAATGCATGTCTTTGGTAAGCAAAAAGAATAGAAAAAAGCAAGTGGGGTTGGGGGGTGTAAGTTTAGGCAGAAAGGTGAAGTTTTTGGTTGGTGGTTTTTAGTTTTCACCTTGTCCAAATCTTCTCCTGCCTTTCCACCCTATATTTTCTCCCCCTTTTGATCCGGAGTTTTGGAGGAGAGAATGCGTGGGGCTGGCTCTGATTCCGCGACGGCAAATGCCTCATGCTTGTCTCATCCTTCCATTGGTTTCTAAGTTAAACTTTGACACCTCTCTCTCTCTCTCGCCGTAGACACCAGTTATCATTCCCACATTCGTCTCTTCCATGATCACCATCTTGACATAGAGAACCGACTCTCTCTTCCTCTCAAGAAGCACCAAACCTCATTGAAAAAGAAACCGGGTTCCTCGCTTCGTGTAACCAATTTCTATATAATGGTAGTCGCTACATGATGTTTTTTTTATATGCGGACTGGTGATTTAGGAAGATATTGTAAGGCGGGTCTTTTGGATGATATTTTCCTGATAAGGGATTGGTGATTTAGGTGGTAATCAATTTGTACTTATACGTAGAATGTTCTTTCTCTGATGATATGTGTGGAATTTTGATATGTGTGGAATTTTGATATGTGTGGTGATTTTGATATTTTCTCTGGTGATTTAGGTGGTAATCAATTTGTACTTATACGTAGAATGTTCTTTCTCTGATGATATGTGTGGAATTTTGATATGTGATGCTGCTGACATCCCTGGTTAGGGTTGTTTGTCAGGCAAAATTGTAGTGCGGGTTCTGTTTTTTAGCTTCGATTGATGATGGGATTGTGAGTTTGAGTTGCTAGAATGGGACGATTCCTGGGGAGGATTGAAGGTGGAAGCTATGCCTGGAGTTGATGAGTTCGGCGATTTGTGAGATGGATTTCTTCTGTGCTTGATGACTCTTGTCGAATTTGGATCATTCTTTGTCTTTTAATTTGGGAGATGGGAAACTCATTTGGTTGTTCTGCATCCGGAGAACGTTTGGTTTCTGCTTCTAGAGATGGTGATCTTGTTGAAGCTCGGATGCTCCTTGAATTCAATCCTTGCCTCGCCAGATACTCCACGTTCGGTGGCCTTAATTCTCCTTTACATTTTGCTGCAGCTAAAGGACACAATGAGGTTTCTCTCTGCCTTCTCCTCTCGTCATTGGCTTTCCTGATATGAAATTTGCACCAAAAATTCTTCTTTTGTTTTTTCCCGCAGATTGTGAGCTTGTTGCTTTTGCATGGAGCAGAGGTTAACTCACGGAATTATTGCGGCCAGGTGATCGGATTTCTTTCTTTTTAATGTTTTCTGATCTTACCAAGTTGGTCTTATGCTCTGCTGGTGAGTTGGCGAACTTTATTTTAGTTCGTTCCCTCTGGAAAATGGATAGGCTTTGGAAACTGTTAGATGTGCCTGACAAATGCTGGAAGGGATATCATTCTCATGTAGGAAAATATGCTGAGATTTATATTCATTCAATTGTGCTATGTTGCTAGTAAGGAGTATCAATCTGCTGATGATTAGTCTTCGGTACAAGTTTTGTTATCTGAGAGTTGCTTGTTGCTTGCTTTTCTTATTGTGTTCTTATTCAGTGAAATATAAATTCTGCTTCGCTTTCCCCTTTCTCTTGTCGTGATTGTATTTTCAGTTGCAACAAATCTTTCATAATCGTGGTAAACAGTTGCATTGTTCACTGCTTTATTCTATTGCAAATTAGGTTAACTTGATTAGAAGATTCTACTTTCAATGATGGTTCATTCAAATGCCAAGTAGAATTGCCAATTTATGCAAAAATCTATGCTATTTTCTGCATAGTTGTTCTGTCACATTGAAAAGGAATCTACAATATTAAAATCCACCTGATTCCCAAGTTTGATGTTTTTGTTAATAGTGATTTGGCTTTATCCATAGACATGGCTGTGAACTAACAACCATTCTAATATTTGTGTTTTCCTGTTTGTTCATCACGGTGCAGACAGCATTGATGCATGCTTGTCGATATGGGCACTGGGAAGTAGTCCAGACTCTTCTCTTGTACAAATGCAATGTAATTATCTTCTTCTTTTAGCCAAGCAGCTGCTTTGATATTCTTGTTCTTGATCTCTATGTTCAGTTTTTTTTTGTGGCATGATCAGGTTACACGAGCAGATTATCTGAGTGGTAGAACAGCATTACACTTTGCAGCCCTTAATGGTCATGTCAGGTGCATGAGGCTTGTAGTCGCTGACTTTATTCCTAGTGGGCCCTATGAGTTGATTACTTCTTCAGAATGTGGCGATGAAAGCTCAATTAAGCAAAAATGTGACAGAAAGTATGCATCTGTTACTGTTTATTCGTTATTTGATTGGACTTGCTTTTTATCCCTTCTGTCAGCCTTCAGGTCCATGGTTAGCTATCCTGTTTGTTAGTAGTTGCAATGTTGCTGCTCCACTTGCATATATATTCTTCATTCCTTTTATGACAGTTTTCATGTGACTATTCAGAAGAAAATGGTGTTTCCTTCTCAAATTTGACATTTATGTTCTTCCTTGGTCCCTTTCCATGTAATTCAGTGCCCAAACTTAATGTAGACCCATGCAGGTCCGGATGAAGTGATATACCATTTACTAGTTATTTTCATATGATACAGTATGCTTTCCAAATTTCTGAACAAGGCAGCTGATGGGGGTATAACAGCTCTTCATGTGGCTGCCCTGAATGGGTACTTTGATTGTGTTCAATTGCTACTTGATTTAAATGCATCTGCTTCAGCTGTGACATTCCACTATGGCACATCAGTGGACCTGATAGGTATGGTTTAAATACATTTGTGTGTGTGTGTGTGCATATATATGTATATATGAATTTATTGTCCCGTCTTCATGATTCGTGTCTTCTATATACCATGCGTTTGGCAAGGAATTTTGTTTTCTCCAGGTGCTGGAAGTACTCCTCTACACTATGCAGCTTGTGGTGGCAATCTGAAAAATTGCCAGGCAAGGCTAAATCTGTTGATCAATTTTCCCTTCAGAAAAATCAATTAATATGCTATTAATGTCCTACATTCTCCCTGCCTAGGGATGTCCTTATACTTGTAACCCTTTCCCGTATATGTTTACTAATTTGGAATATGACGTTCCTTTCTCTTTCAGGCTCTTATTGCAAAAGGTGCTAGCAGATCTACACAGAACAGCAATGGGTGATTAATCTTTTATAGCATCACGTAACAAATGAATCATCTGTACTTATTGTCATGAATTATTCACATGCTAGGGTTACATTTGGAACAGGTGGCTACCTTTTGATGTTGCCAGATTATGGGGGCGCCATTGGCTGGAGCCTTTGTTGGCACCTAACTCTGATGTGATTCCTCCAACCTTCCCTCCGTCGAAGTATCTAGCACTGCCTCTCTTGAGCATATTGAACATTGCAAGGTAGTAATCTTACATTGAATAGGTTTATTGCATTCTTTTTCTTTCCATGTGCATGCATTTGTTTTCTTTTATTCTGGAGACTCTTCAGAAACAGCACACAAAATTTGAGAATGTGATTTGTAATGTTATCTCCAGAAGGAGTTTCTTCATTAACACATTTTATAACATTTTAGTTGATGGATAGCATGGTGCTTGTTATAATGGGTTATGGTCTTCTGTAATCTCAGTTGGTATCATGTTAGAAGATTAGATTATGCCCTGATGATTGAATATCATCCATGTACACGGTGACATGTTTACCTGTTAGGAGTGGCATAGTTGAACTTGTTAAAAGCTTTTAGCTCATCTTTCTGCTTCATCTTTGACTGTCATTGGAATGCCTCTTTATCATTGAAGACAGGTTGCTTTATTTAGATAGGTTCCTACATTAGTGATGGCTTCCTCAACTGGGTGATTTCCTTGTTTTGCATTTCTTTAGCACTGCCTTGTTCTTTCCTGCCCTCCTTGGTTGTTGTTTTGTTTCATGTTTATAGTGGGATACATTTCTGGCTGCATACTCTTTTTCAGATACTTCATAATATGCAACGCCCTGCTTGTGGTTATACAAGCCTTGGTATTTACTTGGAGGTGTTTCTTGCAGTCACGTTTCAGTTCAACTTAACGTCAGCTTGCTGATGACCATAATCCCCTAGACATTGTGTCAGAATGAGCTCGTAAGTTCGACTCCAGGGGTGTGCATACCTGGCTTCGTCCTCCCAGTTCTAACAAAAAATAAAAAGAGAAGAAGCTATATCTTTCTCAAGTATGATAGGATCTTAGATGACCATCATTAAGCAGTTACGTAGAATATGTGGTGCCTCTGTAGCGAGGTGTGTTTTGCATGTATTTAGAGCATATCATTAATCAACTTATCTTTGCAGAGAGCATGGGCTGCAATCTGATAGCGCCTCATCAGATGACAGTGATCTTTGTTCCGTATGCTTGGAGAGGGCTTGTACTGTGGCTGCTGAGGGTTAGTTACCTTATCTAGTCTTAATGCCCTTGCTGTTTGTCAACAGCTAAATGTCATGAGGTGGCGATACTGAGTTATTTGGTATGACATTTCTTATTTGTTCTGTTGATATTGTTTAACTGCTTGTTTTATATTGATACTATTTAACTGCTCGTTGATAAAACTACTGTAACTCTTGCACTCACGGCACTAGCCCTCCTGGCAGGGCTCTCGACTCTACCAGACACAGGGTGCAAGTTGGGATTAACATAAACAAAAAAAAAGTAACTCTTTAATGTTTTTGTTTGTTCATCGTTATTATGGTTATCAAAAGTTTGTGGCCTTTAGCAACATTTCATTTGAATGCTTGGTATGGACTCCTCTAACATGTCCCGAACTGGGTTTTCATTTCTCTTAAAGAGGCCTAATTGTTGTCTTAGCCTATACGTATGGTTTGTTTGCACTTTACATGCATGAGGGTATGCGTAGATGCGCATGTGTTGAATTCAACTTTCTGTGGATCTCAATGTGTTTTACATGCACGCCAATGTGGTTCTTACCAAATAATAATCTCTTTGAGGCGTTTACAAGAATTGTTGCATAGGAACCTGCCCAACTCGAGATTTTCTAGATTCTGTGTCCAACTCTTGCGTGATACATGTGCAAATGACAAATGTGCAAACACACCATACATTACATCATAGATTCCTTTTTATATGATAATGGAAATTCCACGTGGACTTGTTATATACTTTGCATATAACTTGATAACTGAAAATTAAAGAAACTTACTATAGTTATGTTTTTCTTTTCATTTTCCATTTTTATCTTTATGGGAAAAGGCTTAGTTGTTGTTTCCATTTTTATCTTTATTCCTTAATCAGGTGACCAACTAAAGAAAGTTCACCTGAGTGGCAAAATATTGCTAAAATAGATCATAAAACAAAGATGACATCTCCTTGTAATTCTATAGGAAGTTAACCAACAAAATACCCAAAACAGGCACAATTTTTGTGGGCATATTGAAGTTTGAGCCTGGCGGTTGCGAGCAGCTTGTATTCTGTGTATTGAAAGCACTTAAAAGTATTGAATTTCTCATAAACCTACAGGAATCTTGCCTGAGTGCCAGCTTTTGATGGGACCTAGTGCTCGGTAACTGGACCTGAACAGAGCTTGACCTGTTCCACACACATAATTAAAGTGGCTGTGATTTTATCCATGGTCTAGGGTCCTGTATAGGTTACAGTGACATCATTTTTCCCTTTGGTTATATCAACGGGTCACATGAAACCAATCTCATTGTTGAACTCAGTCCGTGTTGCCTATAGTTTTGATTCCTATTGGCAAGTTGAAATGACATTTCTTTTAATGAAATTCTTCTCATTTTCAGGTTGTGCGCACGAGTTCTGTGTCAAATGTGCCCTTTCCCTTTGTTCCAATATCAGTGTCACATCAGAAGCTGTTAATCCTCCTGGTTCTATTCGATGTCCTCTTTGTCGCAATGGCCTCATGTCTTTCGTCAAATTGCCTTTCTCCCATATCAAGGATCTCAACCTGAACTCTTCTCTTGTTCTCTGCACCCCGTGCATGCTTCAGACTCATGGCTGCACTCCACCATCTACCAGTCTCTGTAGAGCTGACTTCCGCAAGAATCGGGTTGCTTCCGTGTCTTCAGATGTATTCTGCACCGTCTCTTGCGCGCCATTCCCATCTGTAACCATGCCTTCATGTACGGGCAGTGAAGATCATTACCTTTCACGTGAATACAGTCCAGAAGCGATTGGAGATGAAGCTCCTCAGTTGCAACCGAACGTTTCTACGGGGCAGGGTACAATGAAAGGGCCAAGAATAGAGAAAACAGGTTGCTCGATGCTCTTTCGGCACCGAAGAAGTTTCCAAAGGGAGCAGCAATGTACTTCAGAAATAAATGTTTAGTATTTCATGGCCTCTACGTGCCATTATTCTTCATATTTGATAAGCATACACGTTTTGGAGTTGCGAAAGCAGCAGGATCTCACTTCATTGTGTCATACCATACACGAAATCTTGGTGGCTAGGACAAGATTGGCCCTCTTCTCAGCCATAGACCCGGAAAAAGGGCTTCTCATCGTTTGTGTGTACAGGCGAGATGTAATTGTTGTCCTACGTGATGATTGAATGTATACAAATGGTTTTTACTTTTGGGTTTTTAATGGTATTTCTTCTGTGTTGATACCTGTTCGATTTATGAATATCTGGGAGTTAGATTTTCCTTTTCCTTTGTATTGCTACCTATTTCTTTTGTCAAGCCTTCAGTGGAGCTGGTCTCTCCATAGATATCTGGAGTTGGGTTCCCTTTTTCCTGAACTGTTGACATGATAGTGTCACCCTCCTTTTTGCGTCTTTGGAAGCAAAACATAAGAAACTCCTCGGATCATGCGCGCGGCCAGATACTAAACCAGCTGAAACACTCCACTCCCATAAGATGATAAGCTGATGCCTAAGTGCATAAGAAAATGCATAACAGCTACTTCAAAGCAAATTGTGTACTGATAACATGAAGGCGATGCAGGCCCGTAAATTTTAGTTGGAAACGCGTAACGTAGAATTCTTGGTCGACAAAAGAAGATGCTCCAAACCCATAATTAAATTCTACAGGATAATTGTGTCGATGAGGCCGAAAACTAAAACTGTATTTACAAACCTCTTCAAGTTACACCAATCAGAGATCGTGGCTATATACGACCCCGCTATATCTGCAGCATACCGTAGACTACACCCACATATAAACATCAATCAGAGATCGTGGCTATATACGTCCCCCGCTATGTTTGCAGCATACCGTAGACTACACCCACACCCACAAATGGAGGCTGGATCAGGTACATGAATTTTAAGTCACTACTACTCGATCTTGTATGCATCAGCATTTTTCAAAAAGGAAGATTTCATTTATTTTGGACAGGCAATATCAGGTTGGATAACCACCACTCTGTAAGATTAACATGCCCAAACATTGAGTGAAAGGTCATTTCGGGTCACCTCCTAAGCAAGAGAGCACTGACAACTTTGTCTAGATCACGTTCTTTTCTTTTTGGATGGTTCATTGGGAAGCCGAAGCCAGATGCATGCCCTGGATATCTATCTCATGGCCTTTAGCTTGATCACATTTTCTATTATTTTCTTCGGATACTTTTGAAGCCTTTCCGGGCTCTATTCAAAGAGAGCATTATCTATTTCCCTATCTGAGATCCAATATAATCAAATACCACATATCTTAAACAAGTGGAAGGACCAAAAAGTCGATCTGAAAAATGTGACATACCACCACTCTTTTAAATTGGATATTTTAAAAAAATGTAATAAAAGATTTTCAGAAACTTTCAACAAATTCCAATTGGAGTATAGTATACAACAACTAAGCCTTTTCCTTTTCCCATTCTAGATGGAGTCTGAAACTGGATTCTTTGTTTCCACAGGGCCCTATCATATGCAATGCTAACAGTAAACTCAATATAAACTAGAATTGGAGTATCGTATGCTACTACAATTTTCGTTCAACAACTTGATATTTTCCTAGCCAGGATTTACCACGAATGAAATACGCACCACTGTATGTGTGCATGTGCACAGCAACAGGAGCTACAACGAATAAGAAACGTATAGGAATGGTCAAAACCAATTACAAGCTGGCATAGAAACTGTGTGTGTGTGTGTGTGAGAGAGAGAGAGAGCATGTAATGTGCATAACAGCATCACACGAACAATAAAAACAACCTCGGTATCCATTTGCGTTGAATGTAAATTGAACATCATCTACTAAGCTGTCCCACAGTGCAAGATAGCTTGGAACGGAATTGGAAAGCAAAACCAAAAAATCGCCCTATTGAAAAACAAAACTGCAGAAATATAAGACTACGGGTACTTCCAGTCACAAAAATAGATATACTTATGCTCAATTGGAACGTCCAACACGAATTGCTCCAAAAGACCAGATGCTTAGAATAACCGAACAGCCCTGCCCATGGTACTCTTCAGGTACAGGCACCTCACCTGATTAAATCAACCAAAAAGAAGCTTTAGTTTATCAGAAGTGGCATAAGTTTTTAGTAGAAACTCAGTGCTATGCTACGCACGAGTGGCATGGAAGCAGGGGTACGGTTTGGCAACTTTATGCATCATGAATTAGTGGAGAAACAGACTGTAGATACATGCTATGGATGCTTATATATTTATTCAAAATTTAGATTTGAATTCATTAAAAGAACAACGCTTCAACAAAACAATCTAAACCATGTGGGTCTATAATAACCGTCTCTAAATTAGTACCTTCAGTTTAAAAATGTTCAAAATACTTGATACTGAGTGAGACACAGGAAGTACCAGTGTCAAGTGTTGGAGTGTCCAAGACAGGAGAAGTTTCTTTGCAACAGTCTCAATGGAAGGGTCAGTTCTACCGTCAAGAGCACTGAATAGCACTACCTAAAACGATCTGAAACTTTGATCTTCTAGGAAAGTCAAAGAGTGAGGCATCATGCACTCTTCGGAAGACTTGACTTGAATTGGTTTGTAATACCAAAGAGACATTTTAGCAGTTCAGCAAGTTCGTAAAACACAACACTACTACTTAACGAAAGAACAATAATTATGAAGGTAAAGAACTCTCAAAGAGCGTTACAGTTTGACACTATCGACTCCTGTAGCAGTATAATCACTATATGGAATTTCTCATAGTACAAGAATGCATATATATATATATATATGTATGTATATGTATACGTATGTATGTACGTGTATATATATATATATATATATATATATATATATATATATATATATATATATATATATATATATATATATATATATATATATATGTCCGTGTTTCACCCATGGCAAAAGAAATTCTTAGAGCCAAACTCACACCTTTGGTGAATAAATAGTGTTCTAAGCCAAAGTAAAACATGAAAAGTACCAAAGGGCAACAACAAAAGCACATAATGTACTCAAGCTATTCCGTAATAATAATATGATACTTACATTCTGCCAGTTCTTCTTCAAAAGCGACACAAGAAAGTTGACACTTAGTTGCACATTCTGGAAGATCTGCTTTTCCTCCATGCCGCAATTACCGACAGCAACTCCCATGCAGAGGACCTTCTTAAGCTGGAACTTAACCATTGCCTTGGTTTCATTCACCTTTGATTCCAGAGACTCCTGATGCGTAACAAGTGTGGGAAACTTCCCAGCCTTGTTAAGACCTGGACCAAGAAGCCTAGGGATCTGTTTGATAATAGCTTCCGATGCAAGGAAAGCATGGTACTTCTTTGCAAGCTTCTTAACCAGTTTCTTGTTTTTGTTCATCTTCTTCAAACCTTCAACATCCATATAATCCAAACCTATTTTCTCAGCCTGCATTTTATATGATGATACAGTACCTTCCATAAGCACAATCAAATACAAATTTCAACCATTTTGACCTCTTTGATGTTTAGGGTATATTTTTTACAAAATTTAAAAGGATCTTACATCTTCAATCAACATACCTCTTCAACATGCTGAGCATCACCAAGCATGCAAACTTTCATTTTCGGGCGAGGAATATGAGGTAGCTTCACAGAGCCACTGAAACGTTTGTCCTTCTGGGGATCATAATTTTTCAAACCAATCTGAAGCTCAATTGTTTCAGTGAACTTGCGTTTCTTCTCTTTTGCTTCACCGACAACAGTAGAAATAGTTTCCCTTAAAACATCGCTCTGGAGCTTGCTGCAGAATATTGGGGAGAAACAAAAAAATTGTTAGGACGCACTTTGGAGAGAGATTGGGCAATATTGAACCAACTGGATACATCCAACGATTTCAAACTAAATACCTAAAGTAGGAGTTAAAACTTAAAATTCTCTAATGTGCATTTACTGCTAGTGCACACAAGGTTTTAAATCTTTAGCATAAGGAGCTTCATCGCATACTCATTTAGGTATGATATATCACAATGATTATGGTGTTCCACATGCTTAAGTTCATTCATAAGTATCATTATGTGGTTCATTATTTACCCAAAAACTTTAGCTTATGTAACATATTGTAACAGTACATACAAACGGAAAGGTACCCTAAATCCCCCCCAAAGTTCAAATTATAGACTGTCACATTAATTACACCACAGAGATATCAATGAAACCATCAAACATGTTTCCTGTTATTCCCTTAGATAAAATCAAGTTGACTGCTGATGAGAAAGGTCAAAGAACACGATGAAGTCTGAGAGTTAAGGCAAAGAGTTTACTGAAACCATTTATACAAGCAACACCATTCCTACAATTTCTTGAACCTTCAGACAAATGAGATTAATGGGATGCACGCCTTGTGTTCCTGTCGCATGGCATTAACTGACTCAGATTTGAGATACGCTATTGTCTCGATATTTTATCACGCAACCGATACATTATAACACTGATAAAAAAAGCTTTGGGTGGAAAACCTCTGCTATGGCACCTTATGAAAGCATGGACCTAGGCAGAAACCAGAAAAGCAAGAGTTAATGAAAGCATGGACCTACATTTCTATATATTCAACCACATCGCTCCACTGACCATTTTTTGAAATGCGTGCAAGTTTTATGTAAACACAAAGCCTATCACTACAAAAAATGTTAAGAATCGCCCACAACTAACTGAAATAAGGACGTTGACATAAAACCAAGATCGATGAAGAAACACAGAGAGAAAAGACAAGTTCAATATATTTTAGGCGGACTTAGACCTTCTTATCTGATCTATAACTAAGTGCTATTCAACGGAAATATATCTGCAACCCAAAAGAATATGATGCAGAATAACAGCACAAACTAGTATAGAATCAATGAAGATTATCTAAAACAGCAATAGATTTGATGTTAGGCATGCCACAAAATCGACACAAAAAATAGTTAGAGTTGCACACTGAATGAAGACCGCGAGGTCACACACACACAGATAAATACATCAACACGCAAAAACAAGAAAACACTGGAGTTAAGAAGTACAAATAAATATAGTAAGAATACCTCATCTTGCCGAATCTTCAGTTCAATTCCTGAGAAAGAAAAAAGGAAAAAACAAATCCTCGTTACCCGAACGAACTGAATAATTAACAAAGGATAAAAATAAATAAATTTTGCAAGATCAACCGAAAAACACCAAATCGCCAGGAATGAAAAAAGAGATCTATCAACTACGACCCTTGCAGCACCATGAGAGAGAGAGAAGGGGGGAGAGCAAGAAAAGAAGCAAATCCCTTAAAGTACCCAAAGGACGGATTCACAATGAAGAAGACGAAGGGAAAAAGAGAACGGAGAGCCCCTGTAGATGTCAGAGGAGGCGTACCGCGAAAATACAAGCGGGAACGAAGAGAGCGATAAAGAGAGGCGACGCAACGCCACAAGCACCAAGCTTTCTAGGCAAAAACCCTAAGCACATGACAGTAATACTGAGATGCGGACAAAACTAATATACTTTGGATGAGGTATCATCTGGACCGTGATAAGAAGGAATCAACGGCCTAAGTTCGTTTTCTTTTGAGCCAGACTAGTGAGACCGGGTGAAGTCTACTGGATCATCAACGAGCGATGAGCTCTCTTCTTTCGGGTTCACTTTCGGTATGAATCCGGGTCAAATACCGACTCAAGCAGCATTCAGATCCCAATCCAAGTAACATCTGTGGATTTGGGAGATACCCAAACCCAAATCGCGTGCTATTTTGCCTGAACCCGAATGAATGCTTTGCTGTTATATTAGTTTTGCCCCAACCCGAATGATGAGCTCAACTTAGCCTTGGTGTGGTTGAATACCCAAATCCACTAGCAGTTCTACATACAATAACGGGATCCACCGGAACCATTGGATAATATTTGTGGCACGATTCATTTGCTTGTGGGAGGGATGCATGGGATGGGAGAAGAATTCAAGTGAGATGGTAGATGTGGCAAGGTTTTGTGTTCGGGTCATGGTTGTGTCGTGTCATTTTTTGTTTGTACAAGAGAAAAGGTCATGTCAAAGTATTGCATAAGACAAGTCGAATCGATCTCACACCGAGTGTCAACAACGGGTGTGGGCGTTAGGCTTCGGCCTCCTCTTGTAACAAAAAAGAGAATTGAATCAATCTCGTGATTAGGAGTTTAATTTGGCCTAGCCAAATGAGTACGTAAAGTTTGAGTTGTCTCACTTAAGAGATGCTTGTGTTTGACTCGAGCTCTAATCGATTCGAGCTTCGATAACTGGGCTCAGACTCGGTTCTTGCTATATTCAAGAAACTCAAACCCAGCTTATTAGGCTCGTTTCTTTCTCAAGCTTGAGTTTGCTGGCTCAATTGAGCTCGTGAATGAATTTGAACTTAAGCTTGAAATCAAGCTCGACCAGTCAAAAGCTCCACATAGTTGCGTGATAAACAGCTACTTTAAACCACTTGATCAAGATACTATGCTTCATCTTAACCAAACGGCTGAGGAAAATAATGATTTGGCTTTATGCCCTCCGTCTCTTGTATATTGCTTTGCTCCATTAAACATGTATATAGTTTGTCAAAGCTCGCAGGCAACTAGAGCCTAGCACTATAAAACTCAAATCCAGTCGATTACGTATCAAATTATACTCGTGCTCGATGCAATCAAGTCAAGTTTGTGTCGACTCGATCCCAAGTGGCTCAACTCTCATGTTTTGCTTAGATCAAGCTGAGCCATGAGTGTCTCGTCTCATCTCCTCAGTCCTCACCCTTGTTGGCTCTTAGGCACTTGACCTGCTTTGTGCTGCATGTTACTAACTGTTTTCTTTTTTTGTGGTAAAAGAAATCAGAGGTTGGAATGATTTCCAGAGTCAACTCTGTTTCTCATGTTTGATGGTTTCCAGGGAAAATGAAGTCCGTATCAAGAAGATTAGGCAATTTCAGGCCTTTTCCTGGGATTTCCAATAAGTAGCAATTTTCCCACTACTTATAGGAGGGAGTACGAACACGGAACTGCAGGCAATTTTATGTCCATTTCTGGGATACTAAATGACATTTTCCCATTGTTATAGGGAAAGAATCAACTTCTCTTGCCCCCGACGCCACCACCACGAAGAGTCTGAGGATTCGGAATCCCCTCGTTGACACTTTCATCTATCAAGGAGAAGAAGAAGAAGGGGAAATCGTGAATCTCGGGGATGAAGAAGAGCCGTGGATCAAGGGTCAGGTACTCTCTCTCTCTCTCTCTCGTGTGTTCGGATGTCATCATGTTCTTCTATTCGAACATTTCGAATTCATTATTCCAATACAATTATTTGAGTTTTGATCCAGTCGTGATTTCATTAGATTTCCAATCCGTAATTGGGTCGTTTTGGTATCTTGGTCGTGATTACCAGAGCGATCTCCTTTTAGGTCTTGCAGCCGAAGTCCGGAAAGGGAACCGAGCTAGTTTTATAGATGTTTTAGGTGCGGTTAACCCCTGCTTGTTCCTTTTTGTTGGGTAGAATTTGTGATTTGTATAAACTTCGTAGTGATTTTCTGGTGATTAGGGTAATTTGTCGCGGAAAATATCCCAAAATGCTATTAAATTAGGAACGGTTCAACCTGAAGCTGGTTCTCTGAAATTGAATCATGTCTTTTCTTTGAGATTCAAGACATACTTAAACCCGATAAAGATTTCTAATTTTCGTTTTATTTTGTTTAGGGAACAGATTTATGCACTAATCGAATAAATCCGCGTTGTGAAACTGGGGAACGTTCGTGAGCAGTTCTGGGAAACTTTTTATTGCATATGAAAATGGTGAAGGAAACTTTGGGTTGGTCCAAGTTTCAAGTCTAAATATTGTGCAAAAGTTGATGGAAATTATTTGACTTGTTCTCTAGCATAGATTATCCGTTCTCTGCTATGGGCAATCTCTGCTTGCAGTCTATTCCAGCAATGTTTTTCTTTTTCTCTTCTGAACTTTACCATCTCTTACTAAAGCGACTTTTTATCATTTTCAGTAATCTTAGCTTACGTCAATCCAATAAATTCTTCTTACATTTTAGTGAAATCATTTTCTTTTCAAAATTAGGAGCCATGGGTTGGAAGACAAAGTTATATTGTTTCCATATAAAGCCAAACCTTCTTATCCGTATATTTTTTCGTTTGTTAATTGTTTGCTTGGGTGGAACTGATCTCATAAAAGCTTTTCCAGAATGGAATTATAAAATTATTGCGTAACTTTGTTCATGGAACGTGTCCTTCACGCAAATTTTGATTTGACAATTGAAACCAAATTACTTTTATATGTTCCTTTAAATATGGCGTGTTCTACACTCTGTTGTTTATAATAAAAAAATCATTTACCATTTTAAGGTACTTTGTCTTTTCACTTCATGGCGTTATTCGTGCACGTATGGAACAGTAGCCATATTCGGGTGTAAGAAATGATCTACTGTGTTTGATTGTTACACGCGATAAATATATTTGAAGATGATAATGTGAGTATGAGGGATGCCCATCTACCAATCTTTAGCGATTTGAGGAGATTAATGAAATAATCTCATATTGTACAAGTGCTGATGTTGTAATTTGTCGTCTGCTTTTACAATCATCAATTTCCTTCTTTCATCATAAGGACAGAACGTTCAAGATAAATGGCAAATACTTTAAATGAATGGATGTCTCTTCTAGTGATGAGAAAAGACAAAGAGAATAGTTATTACATAATTTATAAATGCATGCATCAAGGTTAACCAAATGAGGTTGTGGCAGCTGTGAGTGGATATCCAACAAAGGCTATCTCACTGCTAGAGAACTAGCTATTTTACAAATTATGGGAAACAAGAGGCAAGTCAAGAGAAGCTTGACGCTCATCTTAGTATAAGATGAAGCCCCTAGCAACTTATGCAATCGAACTGAGTGCATTTTCAAGGAGACAAGATGCTGCAATTGCTATGTTTGATGTGATTTAATAACCTAATCAGAGTTCTTGCCTTTACTATTTTGTTTTAAGAATGCATGTCAAATCTTCTTATAAGACAAGATTTAATCCCAAATTCTAGGTTCTTGAACTTTTATTGGCAAGAGTTACATCATTAAGCTATATTGGTTTTCTTAACGTTTCCTATAATGCCTCAAGCAGTGTTCTAAGTAGCATATTGTAACGGATATCGTTTTTAGCAGTATGTTTTTCAATTAAAAATATAAAAAATAAATTTAGAAAAATCAAGAAAATAAAGGAGAACCTAAATAATTGTTAAGAACCAAAACAAGTAGGACTAACATTGGCATTGCATTAAAACAATAACATATCCTGGATTTAATAAGTTAACAATGTAAGAAGCTACATTAACTAATGCTAAGTTAACAATGTGGAAATCATCTTTAGTTAGGATACTCCACTACTCTTTTGTTTATCACAAAAATTACCTTTATTCTGACTACTTCCCACTGAAGTACACTATTGACTCGGGTCATCAAAATGTCCCCAACTGAGAAGATCCCAACATCTATCCATCAAAATAGGCTCAAATGCTTAACATGAAAAAAAATAATGCATGCATCAAATGCAACAAAAGTTTGAAAAAATAAAGAAAAATGTAATTCATACTTCATAGTTCATTGTACCTCAAAATTTGAAGAAACAGGAAGAAATCACCACTACGAGCCTAAAAAAGTTTCAAGTGACCAAGAAACTAGCAAAATCTCTTCCTATACTTGGATGAGTGTGAAATAAAGGAAAATAATGGTTCATACATGAAATACAACAAAAGGACTATGCAACATAAAGGTAATAGAAAGTTTATAGCTCAAAACATGAAGATAAAGATTCATTTACAAGGAAGTTGACAAAATCTCCCCTTACATAAGTGTATGGGAGAGGAATGAAGCAAGAACGGTTTTAAAAGCCCTAACCTACTGAAAATTGCATGATTCAGTTCATGTGATGGGTGTATCATTGAATCGCATGATACTATATGATACAGGATGCATAATCCAATATGAACCCTGTATCATGTCGAAAATTCCTACAAAACAATACATGTACAGACCGATACGGATAACACTGGTCTCAAGTATCCATGATTTTCTGGTGACTTAATTTTAGCTTCATTCAGTAATTTTCTTTGAATGTCAATCATCTCACTGTCCTCATCTGAACACATATTTGGCAGCATAAGAAAACAGGATGATGCGCAGAAGTAGCATTTTATTTCTGTCATCTAAAATGAGTTTCTTAGGTTTCAATAGTTCTATTTTGCATGTCAATCATAACGATTCTCATACCTGTCATCTTATGACTTGTTTGTCTTCTCCGTGTGAGTGAAGATGCTTTACGTGGTATCTATCTTGACAGCCTAATTTCTGAACAAGAAAACTATCTAGCGGAGACTGATTCTTTTCTAGATCGCATTATTCACAAGTTGGGGAATGGGGAGGCAGACCCCTAAATGACCTAGACGCCCTCAGGTTGAATTTGTGAACTTCAGCTGGAAGATTCTTTTGAGTCAAGCCCTAACCAGGAGAGCCACAGTGAACTTTGCTTCTTTACCATCCCCATATGTTACTTTTCAAGTTTTCAAGAGATGAGGAGTTCCTAAACAAGTAGCAAGAAAAATTTCCTGTAAAAACATTACAAGTTCATAGTCTACACTGATGCTATGTTTGCATTACCTTGATTGTCAACACGTAATATTGGTCTTTAGCATTCATCTGTCTCATCAAATGGTCTTGTTTTAGTTTTTTTGTCATTTCCTTTTTCTTCTTGATATGTTCTTCAGATTGCTAATGTCCATTTTGTATCAGGGGTCGTGTAATGTGGGATGAGGCTAACTTGGTCGAGATAGAGACCAATAAGCCTATTAGGCAAAAAATTGATGAGCCCAAGACTCCTTACCATCCTATGGTTGATGAAGATGGTATGTGTAAAAAATTTGGTAGCATGTCTTAGTAATTTACTGACCTTCGTAGGGACTTGTAAGTTTAGCTCTTGAAGAGTGTCAACCTCATTCAGATACTTTCTGCAGGTTCTGTGTCACCAATACGGGATGGTGAGGAGAGAACAGGTGTCTCTGTTCGTGTGGATGCGATTTGGTCTGCTTTTGGTGACAGTGCATCCTCAAGTACGCAGTCTAGGAAGAATGGAGGTTGGACATCTTCCGAGGATGAGGGGGATGCCATGGAGCAAGATGATGAAGGTTAATTTCGTTTACAACTTGCGGAACTATGTTGGACTATTTGGTGATCTTCATCATTGCCTTTAAATTATTTTTGGTTCAAAGGGGTGAACTTATTTCAACCGGGAGTACTAAAACTTGTAACTTGTCCAAGGTATGTCAAAGTATTAAACTTGCGCTCAATTGTGGGCCGTTAGGGTCTAAATATTATGTTAGATGTCTCAGACAAACACTTTAAGCTCAAAAAATTCATTTAGACGATGAATAGAAGGTTAAGGCATTCTATATGGAGCTTCTGAACAGAACTAAGAAAGCATTGGGCTTTGGAAACGTTAAAGATCTTTTGACTATTACAGGCTCTTCCTTCACATGCAAAGACTACAATGCATGCCCTTGAAGACTGTACGACATGCAATCTAAATCTGTTTCTTGTTTTGGAGACTCCACATAGAATATAACAACCCATGGTTCACAGAAGAAAGAACTGGGTTGGATTGGATAGATGCAACTTGAAATAAACTCCAGAACACCAAACAATTGCTAGACTAAAGAAATGATGTATTAAAAGGTTTTTTGTAGATCAAGCATATTATAGCTAAAATAGAAGTAATGGTGAAATGCCGGATTGGAATGAGGAATAGATAAGTATGATCTTCAATTATGATAGCAATTAACAGACAGTTGGCTGCATAAAGAATTGACAGCAAGTTGCTTTACATCTGCTCTCATTGATGTTTTTTGTTCCTTGCAATTTGTGATGTAAGTAGCTTTAAATATTTTTCATAGGGTATACGCTTGAAATCCACCACATGGTGAAGGATGTTACTAGTTAACAATTTTGCATTTCCTACATTGCAGACTCAGAAACAGATCATGGCAGATTGAGTTTTAAAGAGCATAGGAGGGCACATTATGACGAGTTCCGAAAGGTTAAAGAACTGATGCAGAAAGGATCCCTTTTCAGTGACGAAGCCGAAGAGGATGATGTGAAAGGCAAGAAAGAAGCTAACACTAAATCCTCCTTAACGAGTAGTACGAGTGCAATAGGCATTGAAGGAAGTGAGGCACAAGATGCAGCCCAATCTACAACATCAAATAATGGGCATGATGTCAAACTGGAGTGACCTGCCAGTTCTGGGTTGGCCTTTTCCTTTTGCCAGTTGATTTTCGTTAACCTGCCGTTCAATGTTTATACGCTTGCTGATCTTAACATCAATTTTTGGCTGAACATAATTGACTGGCCTTGAAATCCTCCTAAGTTTTGTATTATGTAGTTTACCATGGTTTAATTTTTGACAGATGTGAATGTGTTCCTGCTCTTTTACTATGGATTTTTGGTTGGTGCATTTCTTTAGTCAACTGGCCAAAGTCTAGTTTCTTGGCTCACAGTGTCACCCCTGTGAGCGTGGGCTTTGTGAGTCCACAAACAAAGTTAGCGATGAATTCGGTCTCAAGGACAAAAGGAGGTGGGTTGCTGTTGGTAAGGCTGGTCGGCATAAAATTATCTGATCTTTTATCACGGGAGTGACTTTGCCAGCACTAATGCATCAGCTTCATCATACCTCTGAAGTTAAAGAGCTCAGCAAGAATGCTACTAAGCTGAGGGATCTCCCAGGAGTTTCTCTTGTTGCACCCTCTAGCAGTCTGTGCGCAGTATGACAGAAGGCTCGATTAGTGGCTATACAAATGCAAGATGTATATTAGCAAAAATGTACAGGGTCAAGGAAAATCCAACTGTGATTGTGGTCAGCACTAACAAGCATTATTAGCTGGGTTGATCGCACCTGGGCTGGGCAAGAAACATGCTAACTCGCTAGCGCTAGGCCTCGTTGGGAAATGGTCTACTTGCAACCGAGAACATACAGGCCCTTGATCAGTTGGCAAGTAAGGGTATGGGCTGAGACTGGTAGACCGAGGCACAAACTTAGCATTGTTACTACTTGAGCTTAGCTCAAACTTACATATGATGCCTTTGACTTAGATGACTTCAAGCTTAAACATAACTTCGTTGTAGATACAACTTGGAACCACCTCGTTTATCGTTTAGTTTCATTGAAGACAACTTACATGCCAATAAATTAATATGGCGGTTTTCATTACTTTCTTTTTTTGGTTGACGTCTTGAATTTGATGAAAGGGCCCTGTATGCTTCAGTAGGTCCATAACTGGCATATCTATCTCGCCAGAAAACGTTAACGAAACCTTCAATTGTTCGTGCCCCGGTGCTTATGCCTCAACAGGCAGTAATTCTCTCCTGGAGGGGTCGCAATTGGATGTGATGTAGCCCAACACGAACACGACTAGAAGGCTGTCCACTCAAGTTTCACAAAAGCTTGGGTGAGTTTCACAATGCACATGATGCGAAAATGAAGCAGGAAAATCAGGAAAAAGGTGACACGTAAAAAGTTTGTGTCTATTCACCCAAAGAAACGAGAAAGGAATGGGGTCGTGTTCGACTTTACCTGTTTTAAGATTAACTTGAACTGACAATGTATAAACACATAAGCTAAAACATTAAATTAAAAGCTGACAATGTAATGCTGGAAATGAGCACTTAGGGTTTGTTTGATACAAGGTTCAAGGGAACTAGACTTTGATTTTTGGTGCTACTAGTTTCAAGTCCCGTTATCCATTAACCGTATAATAGGTTGCTAATATGAAACTATGGTTCTGGTTCTGTAGACCCAATTCGAGTAAAAAATATTGGCTTTAGAAAGAAGCGGGTCAGAAACGAGACTTAGGGGTATTATACGAATATTGATCTACTTTTTTTTTATAAATCAAATATAAAATCATGGTTCCTCGAGACTATGATTATAAGTCTATGTGAATTTAAGTCTGCAGTTTTAGTATGAGGGACCTGAGGGATCAAACACACCGTAATGACATGTTCGTGCCATCAAGAGCCATGTTCAAATTGACCTGTTCTTAACACGCAATATTAATGACACGACGATACCGCAACCCTAGACAGGAAACTGCTAACCTTCCTTATGAAAAGCAAGTGGGTCTCTCTCTCTCTCTCTCTCTCTCTCTGTACGTGTGCGAACTTGGTGAATTGTACACCCCACGGTGCCTTCCGTTCGCAGGAAGCCGGCCACAAGTCAACAACAGCCATTAAAACTCTTTAGTACAGGATAAGAAGAACGAGAGGCACAAGCACCATCGCTCCCGAAGGCAACAATCGAAATGGACGGAACGGACTCGGCAGCAGCAGCGCTAGCGTCGCAAATCTGCGAGCGAATCAACTCGGTGTTCGCCCGCCCGACGAGGCAGCCAGCGCTGGACGTGCTGGTGCAGGAGATAGCGGCCGCCGTGCGCCGGGACGCACGACTCGTGGTGCACGGCGTCGGCCGCGAGGGCCTGATGATGAGGGCCCTCTGCATGCGCCTGGCTCACCTCGGCCTCCGCGCGCACTGCGTCGGTGACATGTCTGCGCCGCCGGTGTCCGCCGGTGACCTCCTCCTTGCAAGTGCCGGCCCCGGCGGGTTTCCGACCGTCGACGAGATCTGCTCCATAGCCAAGCAAGCCGGAGCCATCGTCGTTGTCGTCACGGCGCAGCCGGGGGGCTCGGCCCCGCGGCTTGCTGATCGAGTGGCTTACCTGCCTGCTCAGACCATGGCCGATGACCAGAAAGATAGTGGTGATGACTCGTTGCTGCCAATGGGGAGTTTGTACGAGGGAGCCATGTTTGTGCTGTTTGAGATGTTGGTTTTCAAGTTGGCGGCTATTCTTGGGCAGACACCGGACGTTATTAGGTCTCGGCATACCAATCTAGAATAGCAGAGACATTGGAGAGAACTTTTCTCGTGTTGGCTCGCCTTCTTAATAATCAGGTTTTATATGATGTATCAGGGAACCCTCTGTGTAGTATGATCCTGGTTCACTTCTATAGTTTTTATTTTCTTACTTTGATAATTTATGGAGATAAATATGATCTTGTAAATTCAATGCAAACAGATGGGGAGAAAGGGTGACTGTGCATCCTCCAGCCTCTCTCTCTCTCTCTCTCTCTCTCAACCGCCTTCCTTTAGGGTGAAAAAGCAAGTGAGCGGAGCCGTGGGGATCTGACCAGCTCCGTCTTTCTCTCTAGTTCAGAAGTTGATCTTGTGCTGAATATCAATGGTGGTATAATTCATTCTTTGATGGTGTCTTATAAAGATGACTAGATTGTGTCTTATAAAGATTACAACTAGATTGCGATGTGATGTACCTGTTTTATTTGTATCTAATGTAAGATTTTTTTTTAATTTTATATTGGGAGTACTTTTTCTGATTGTACGCTGCTTCGTGGACCTACCTTTTTGAATGAAGTTCCATCTTTGGTGGGGAAATTATTCTAGTGCTAATGTGATACAAGAAAACCACATAATCGACTCCACTTGGGTGGAAGCCTTCGACTCCACTTAACGTGGAATAAGGCTTAAGGCTTGATTTTGGTTTGGTTTGAGTGGTGCATGGAGAATGACTCATATTTGACGAAGAGCTCATACACAAGGGTTTTGACAGACTTTGGTTTTGGCTAGACGCTTAGTTGCTCATATTTCAGACGAGATTCAACAGGAGCTTTAGTGGATTCAGTTGGGGTTTTGTCGGTCGCTGAGATTCACCTGGCCCTCGTAAAAATAGGGCTTGTTCCTGCTCGGTTCGGATAGTTACATTGAACTTAGCTTGCAATTCAAGATCACAAGCTAAAGATGGAAGAGACCAGCAGGCGCTGAACCACAAGCAGCTCTGGTCGTTTCACAGTCCTAAACTACGCTCAGCAAATTTTCAATGAGAAAGAAACAGAGGTAGACATCAAGCTACAGTGTCAGCCATACATGTCTCTCTTTCACACACACAAACGCACGCACGCACGCACATGTGGTAGATACAACTCAATAAACTGTGACCATTGGCAGCCATTGTCACCTTGGGAATCATTACGATACAGAATTGGAGCAAACACGCATAAATGAATACTAACAAAATGTCAAAAATGCTGAGGGAAAAAAGAGAAAACAATAAAAAGATCGACAAGAACGGGAAGATTGGAAAGAGGCTGTACAAGAATCCGGCAGGGGTGGAAAATTCCTGAAAGGTTGATCTTTATGAGAAAATGGCATTAACAAATTCCTCTGCATCAAATGGCTGGAGGTCCTCTAGTCCCTCACCAACTCCTACGAACTTCACAGGTATCCCGAGTTCGTCCACCACACTGACCTGAAAGTAGTAGTAAAATATTCTTTGAATTAGTAGGTACCAAGAATGCTATTATTATCTGTTATATTATAAGAATTACGGGTGTTGATTTCGTGTTGTAGGTCATGCTTGTGCAAATGTCATCCTGAGTTTGTGCCAAAAATAGGTTAACCCAAATGTGACCTGATTTTGTTTCCCATCATTTGGGATTCACAAGGACTTGCACTTTTCTGGTCGTATTCATGTTGGGTCTTTATTCATGTTTGAAATTGTCATCAAAGTCATGTATTTCATCTCATGTTTGTGTCAAACCTGAAAACCTTTCTTTGATGTTGCTCTAGAAGAAACCAACACAGACTTTTCTGGTCATATTTGTGTTGGGTGTTCATCGTTTCTGAAATGCCACTGCTATAGGAACTAAAAGCAGCAAAGAAAGAAGAAAACATACCACACAACCACCTCGAGCTGAACCGTCAAGCTTAGTCAGAATCAGACCCGTGATGCCCACAACCTGAAATGGAATATCAAGATAAAAATTCACAACTACCTATCCAGAAGCAGCACCATGATTGACGGACAAATATAGCGAGTACATACATCAAATGAAAATCATTATGAATCAATTGTCTATGTCCATTGTCATCAACTATTAATGGTAAGTATTCACTGAAGAAAAGAACAACTAGCGTGAACTCCAGTTTAATAAAGACCAACGTCTATATATGATCCAAGTTAAAAATGATAACTTGCCAGAGTTTTTTTATCCATGGCATGGAGAACAACTGGATCCCCTTTTTATCGCATCATCACAATTGTCAACTGGGGTGTAGTTTCATCAAACGTTCTAACTGTAGAATCGTTGGTCACCAGATCCATCCCGCAATAGAGTATTATCAAACCGTAATGATAAGCACCCTCATGTTCGGAGGTGCAAAGAAGCATAAAGATAAATCAGATAAATTCTTACACATATCTGAGAAACACAGATATACACATACCATACAAGACTCACTCCTATGCATAACCAAAAGCAAAGAGACATACTCACCACATATGACAATCATATAACATCTAAAGTCACATTTAGTGAACCTGAAGGCTGCTAATTAAAATACCTCATTGAACTCCCTTGCTTGAGGTAGCATATTTAGACCTGTAGTCCCATCCAAAATGAGCAAAATCTCCTACAATGATTTTAAATGAGGTTAACACAAAATTGCAGAAAAACCAACTTTGTTCTGATATAGTTCCAAATAAAGTGCAGAAAACCAAGACTTCAAGATTAAAAGGAAAGTACATAGAAAATATGTAACATGACGATGGTTATTTGGCCATTGAAGGAACTCGATGAACCTAAATCTAGTCCCTGCTCCACCCAGTCCCCCGATAGGAGTTCTGAACTAGAAGTGGTTGGAAGACAGAACGTCTGATGAAGGAATCAAGGACCTTGAAACCCAATTCATTGCAGTTTAAAAATATGTCCAGACTAAACAGGTACAATGAGGTGGCTGATTGCATCAAGCCGCCAGTGAAATGACAATCAACATATTAGAAGCTGCTATTGCAGATGTCAATGCGTAGCATCAAAGAGTTTCACATGCATGTAAACCCTGTAACTGATTTTGTTCCTCCTAATGTATTTCAATAAACTTGAAAAATTGAATGAAACATTGCCCAAAAACATACATTTGGTGCACCAGAGATGACTTTGGAAACAGCTTTCTTGCAAGCAATCAAGTCTTCCATTAGGCTATAATTAGTGTGAAGACCTGAAATTCAATTCCTTCAATCCATGAACAACTCTGATCCAGAAAGATACGAATGAGGGAGAGAGAATTACTAAAACTAGTTTTACATACGTCCTGATGTGTCACATAACACGACATCATAACCTTCTTCCTTCCCTTTCTTGACAGCCTGAGACAGAACTATTCAGTAACCAGTTCATCAGTAGTACTTTTTTCACATAGGGACTATAGTTCAAAGTTCTCAAATAAGAGCCAGTGAAGGATTTCACGATCATAAGGTGCATACCAGAGGATGCTTTGACCTTCTCGCCTTCACCCATGACTATCTCTGATCCCGTTCTTTCAGCCCACACTTCTAGTTGCTCACTTGCAGCAGCTCGAAATGTGTCACCTGCTGCCATTAGCACCTAAAAGAGAACGTGATTCATAATAAATAATCTGGATGATTGAATGATCACTTCAAACTTTGAGCACATTCAAATTCATCCAGATTTATTTTGATATCTTTTGGGCATACATGACAACATATAATGCCTTGCACCATAGCAATTGCAAGAAGCAAACGGGAAAAAAAATCCAATGTACGTTACCAACCAACTGATAAAATTTCAGGAACTAATTGAACCTGTGCATGGTGGATCCAAAATCCACGTTTCTGATACACATAATACTAACCAACTGATAAATTTTGATGATTCTAAGCAAGAAAATATAAGCAATGACATACACTTATTTAGATAGATATGTAATGAAGATGATACTTCGTGTTGAATGGAGCAATGGATATCCAATACACGTATATAACCATCGTGGGTCACTAAACGATGACTTTCAAAAGCCTTAGAAAAAACTAGAATAATAATAAATGCACTAACAATAGCAAATACACTCAAAAGAATGTATATAAATGGGCCAAGAAGGCTTAATCTTTATTGAATACATTGAGAAGAGAGGCTGCAAGGAACTAGAATTGTGGGGCTGGGAGAAATTTGGTGAAGTCATATGCAAATTGATACTTTGATGTAGCGTCAAGTTCCTTTATATGTGTTCTTCACGGATGTAATGACAATCTATCTCAATGTGCTTGGTGCGTTCTTGAAAGAAATGTATTGTTGTTGGCTATATAAATAGAACTTTTGTTGTCACAATAAAGAATCGAGGTAGTTTCAAGAGTTGTCCCAAGATCTTAAAGGAGCCTTTTTAGTTAGGTTAATTATGTAGTGTTGGCCATTGCTCTATATTATGCTTCTGTAGATGAAAGTGACACTTTAAAGGAGTTTATGCATGTCATTAACATCTCTACCACAATCGGCATCAATATATACAATTAACTAAGGTAAGGAGGAAGAGGACAAGAATACTCTCTTTTTAGTAGTATGTCAAACATACCAGATGATCTGCATGATGGCATGGTATTTTGAAATTGACTTACAGTATGTAATGCATGAGTGATGTCAGGACAAGTGATAGTTAGGTAGTAAACGATCCAACCATTTATCAGTAAGGAGTGGGGTCTGTGAGTAGTTTATCATCTCTAAGTCTTATTTTTTGGTTAATCACCTCAGATGTCTTGATTGTCTTGTCATCTGTTAGTCCAAATCTAATAACAATATCATTAGCAAATTTATTTTGAGATAAAAAGAAACCTCTATCAGTTCTTCTTACCTCAATACCCAAAAAGTACCATATATATTTAAGATTATTTAAAACGCCCTACCAAGGTCCCGTTTGACATTTTGGATCCCAATTACATCACTCCATGTGATGATCATATCATCTACATATAATAAGAGAATTACAATACCTCCAGTGGATTGCTTTATAAGAAAAGCAATGTTAACGTAACAGGTAGTAAAGTCATTGCATGTCATAAACTCACTCATTTTATCAAACCAAACCTTAAGAGTTTGCTTAAGTCCATATAAAAATCTTTTAAGATGAAGGACTTGTTTTTTCTTGGATGTTAAGGTCTTTAAGAGGTTCCATATAGACCTTTTCCTTTAGCCATCCATTTAAAAATGCATTCTTGATATCCATTTGAAAAATATTCCTGTTTTTAATTACACTAAGAGCAATAAGAGTCTTAACAATCATCGTTCTAGCGACTGGAGTGAAGGTTTCCTCGTAGTAAATACCATACTCTTAAGAGTATTAGTTCTACCGTCACCATTAGTTGATTTTGTATACCCATCTGCACTCTACTGGTTTTTTGGTTTCGAGACGCATTATAATGTCCCATGTTTGTGCTCTATGTAGAGCATCTAGTTCCTTATTTATGGCCTGAATCCAATCCTCAAATGTTTGAGCTTCCTTAAACGTCCTAGGTTCCTTTATGACGAGAATAATAGTTAATAAGGTGCTATGTATTGGAGAAAAAGTTTCATAAGAGACGAATCTCTCGGGAGGTCTAAAATCTCTAATAGATTTTCTTAGAATAATAACAACAACAACAACTAAGCCTTTTCCCATACTAGATGGGGTCAACTACATGGATTCTTTGTTTACACATATCCCTATCATGTGTCATGTTAGCCGTTAACTCACAATAAGCTAGATCATTCTTTATTGTTTCTTTCCAACACTTTTGTGGTCGTCCTCTACCTCTTTTAATACTTTCAAAACCTAGTTTTTCATACCTTCTTATACGTTCTTCTTTTGATCTTCTTTCTATATGTCTAAACCATCTTAAACGATATTCTCTCATTTTCTTAGAATAGGTTGAATAACTTCTGGGTTTATCCTAGTCTAATGTCTTTTAAAAGGAGTCACAATGTGCCTTCAAGACATTGATATCTATGTTTTGATTACCTAAAATATCACTCAAAAATAAATATCTAGCTAGTATCATCGATGCAATCAATAACTTGTTTTTAGAATATAAATTCATTTTCAAAGAATTTAACATCTTTGGACACATAGAGCTTATCGTTCTTGAGATAATATCTATAACATTTCTTGTTTATTCCATACCCCAAGAACACACATTCAAATGCATGCAGAGATAGTTTATCATCTTCTTTTTTCTAAATACAAAGCATGTACACCCAAATACTTTTAATGTAGAGTAGTTAGGTATAAGTTTAAATAATTTTTCAATAGGAAAAACATTAATACTAAAGAAGGCATGCAATTTATTAGACGTCATAATGACTCATGCCCAGAGATTTTTAAGAACTCCACTATATACTAACAAGGTTCTAGTGGTTTTCACAATGTGCCTATGCTTTCTTTCGAAAATACCAATTTGTTGAGAAGTTTTGATACAAGAGGTTTGATAGAGGATCTCATGGTTTTCAAGATACATTTCAAACTCATTTGATACAAATTCTCCTCTTGAGTCACACCTAAATACTTTGATTTCATAATCAAATTGACTCTTAACAAGGTTGTGAAATGTGACAAAATTTTTAAAAACATTAGATTTTACCTTTAATAGATATACCCATATATATATATATATATATATAATAAAATCATCACTAAAAACATAATGTGATACACCTCCTTTTGACATAATGACTGCAAGACTCCAAACATCCGAGCGTACAGTTTCAAAAGGTTTGCTTGTAACATCTGTTTTGTTTAGAAATTAAAGATGTTGCATTTTGCCAAAAACAAAGTTTTTGAGACATCAGTGAAATCATGAGAGTTCAGAAGATGGGAATGAAACGAACGCCCTTTTACCTTTACACCTTCCTTCTTTAGTCTGTGAGCAAGCTTCCCTGCAAGACCAAATAACTAAAATTAGTGATGAAATTCAAATTTATGAAACCAATAGTAAATGATAAAAGCGTCTCAACATCATACCTAGAGATGTGGTCTTCCCCCCTCCATTGACCCCAACAACCATAATCACACTTGGCCGCCTACAAATTCAACAAGCAAAAGGAACAAATTGAATCATGATCTCTGGATACCAGATATATCCACGAATAAACATACCTGAACCCCAATTGGAGATCTGTCTTCTTTCCCTTGCTTGTCAACAAATCAAGCACACTCTTCTTCAGAGCAACCTAACAACAACAATTACAAGTCTAAACTTTAACTCATGCGAGATAGTGAGCTGCAATTTCACTACACGTAGGTGAAACTATTATATCTCATCTCACAGATCATTCTGAACAGCAATTTCTATACTTCAAACTTGCTCAAGATTGTGAAATGTAACTTCTATACTTCTACTGAAACAAGATTACGAATTGCTATTCCTATACCTCAAAGAAGATTGCCAATAGCACTCGCTATACCTTAATCTCGCTTCCGGTCTTAAGCTTCCCCGCCAATATGTCCTTCCGCAGACCGTCAACAATTTTTATCGAGATTCTCGGCCCGAAATCAGAAACCAGCAACGCCTAAAATTCCAACAAGTTCCAGTAAAGGAGGAGCTCGTCGATGACGGCGAGGTTGTTGCGGGTCTTGGAGAAACCCGAGACGATCTTCTCCACATCACTCTTCGCCTTCTCCTTTATCAACCGGCCCAGTTTCGTGAAGAACCGCTCGGCTGCCCGCAAACGGATGAGGTTCAATCCATCGGCGATTCCTCGCTCCAATTCCTCGGTGATATCTTCATCTTTTTAATGTAGCCTTTTACGAAATGTCCATCAGACCACTCACCTTTAAACAATTTACGATTACTGCCGTTTTCCCTCCTGTAACTTCGTTTAGGCTCCTCCCTCTCTGATGTTGCGATTTTGCTTAATTGAGATGAAAACCTTCTTTTCTCTTTGTCATTTATCCTTAAGCCTAAACTACTTCAAACTAGGCTCGGTAAACTGGCTAAAGGAACTGAGCCACCCCTTTCCCTTGCTTGGCTCGTTACGTAAAGGACAAGCAAGTTGCTGCTAGCAAAAGTTTAGTCTTCTATTATGCCGGGTTTTCAATTGAATGAAACACATGCATATCTAATTTTGTAGCTATATACTTATGAAATTAGCTTACGATGAAGAAATCTTGAAAGGATAATCTCCTAACTAGTTCCCTGTGTTTGTATGATGTATGCATAATTTTTGTGATGAATTCACTTAGTAGCCTTTCAAAAAGAAAAAATAATATGCTATTGAATGACTCATTATCCCTTCATTAGCCAAGCATACTTAGTTGATACAGAGGTTTTCTTAAGCAACTTAAACATAGTTTATTTACCTTGAATGGTGCTTCATCTACCTTAAATACTCTAATATAATTAGCCAGCTGCGTGACTTAAGTAAAACTTTTAAAATGTCACTTTAATGATCTTTGCCAAGCCATACCATGCCAGAACAAACCATGTCCACCTTCATCTCATATTGTTTAGTATATAAATGAATTTTACACAATTGGTGGAGAAATCCACCTTGTGTCATCAGAAAGAGGATCCTTCTTCCTTTATTCTTACTTTGGAAAAGTTCCCACTTTACATCTATAGATTCTACAACTAAATCAACACATTCATTATTGCAAAACCATCATAAAAGAATATCACAACCAGTAATGACTCATAGATCGACTCGCACGTTGATCATGAGTTTGATACCCAGCACATGCATTTGGCTATAGCCTCTCCATTGTACCAAAAAAAAACATCACAAAAGAACAAGAGAATATTGTAGTTTGAACCATGGGGCTTTTGATGACACAGTCCACTCATATTGTTATATTTCATTACCCATATCTACAAAAACTAAGATTGATTATCACTCTCACAATCCCATTTTTCTAATTTAGAGATAAGAATCCCAGTAAATTCAAAAACCAATGTATCATCATAAGACGACTTTATACATTCTCCAGTTCAGCTGATTACTAATATAGATAGAACTAGCAACCGCGGCGTATGTGACCGACCTAGTTGGAGTTCATTGGTACACCTCAACGCCCAGTGCCTGCATCATTTAACCCTTGAGGCACAACCTGCATATATTGGATGAGAGAAAATATTTAATGAGGGTTTATGTTAAGTAATTACTCAAAAAATAGAAATTACAAGAGGGGGGAAATGGGTAGGTCTCACTTGATCATCTCTTGAATTTTGTGAGCCCCAAAATGTCCTCTTATTTGCTTTTGTGGTCCTCTTCTCCATGACAAGAATTTTCTCCACTTCACCTACAATCACCAAAGCGTTTGTTAAAGCCTTTCATTGAACCTTCATTGGCAAACTCACCTTTTACATTGTGAGTTATCCCTTCCTCCAAATACAAGTTTTAGAGCAGCAGCAGGACAAGCTATCATCAACCAAGCTCTATGAAAATATACTACAATTTGAGATCTTTAATTTTTATTTCTAACTAAGAAAGGGGATTGAACCAACTCGACATAAAAATCTGAGGATAGGACCCTCACCCCTACAGCTTTCGCATAAGCACTAGAAAATATACTCCAAATGAAATGCACTTGATCATTTTCAGCCTCTTGGAGGCTTAGTTTCGCAAATGTTCTTTTGAATCTAGCGATGGAGGCCGGTTTAGTCCCTCCGGCTGACCGCCCTTTGACGGTTGTGAACACCTTTGCTTGCACTCCCTTTTACATATGGGCAACCACTCTAATGGTAGTTGGGGATTTAGAAAAGCAGTTTCCAGTTGTGTTATGGCCTTTGTATTATAGCCCCCGTTATAGCTGCAATCTTTTTTTATGAGGTTTTCTTTTGACTTATGATCTTCTTTTAGAGAAGCAAAACCCAACCTATAATGTAAATTTTGTACTCCAAACCATTTGATAACCTTTTTATAAGATAGAGCCACCAGCTGCTTATCTGGTGTAACCATGCGAAACAAGTCTACATTGCTACCTTTTAGTTATTCTGGTGTGGATGGCAGGCAGGCCTATATTTCTTGGTTTCAATAGGACTCCTTACGAGCGTTGTTTCTATCTACTATTATCTAAAAATAATCAAGTTATTAATGACTGGACGAAAGAAAGAAATAACCCCTCACGTGCGAAATTATAGAAGATCTCCTTTAAGATCAAACAATTCCATCGAATTGAGTATGATTGTATGTGTAATAGCATCTACTATACCAGGAATATCAATGAACCCAATTATTGCAATTGCTCAGGATACCTTCTTCTAGCTTCTAGGGTCTATTTCTTAGTTCAAGATACCTCTTACTCGATTGCTAACAATTACATGGAATCGAGTGGAAACCGAGTTACATATTTCTTGTGATTAGATGTGGAATCGTGTCTGCTGGGAAAGTGATGATCCTGTGTTTGTTGGCAACCGTATCCATGGAATTGAGTGGAAACCGAGTTCCCAAACAAACTCCTAACAAAGGAGGTCTCCATAGAACTCGGGTAAGCTGCATGCTTCTCGTCCGTCCATCCAAACCCGGCTCCCGCACGATTCATCTGCTCCGAGGGATCCATGGAAAGAAAGACTCGCGGAAGACTTTTCTCACGGATGAATCAATCATCCATCTATGCAGTTTAAAAACAAACTGCTAGAATGTGGAGAGAGCAAAATATCTTGAGTTTCCATGCCACATCTTTGTCAATAATGAAACGGAATATATTTTTGGAATAAAGTGAGCATCTACGTCCATAAATATGAAAAGTGCGATTCACTTTTTCGGTTTTCAGCTTATAGTGAACCTGTGTGGGTCAAAAGAATCATAATCATGAGCCACAACAAGCAATAGCTATCTGGCTAGGTGGTCACCGTTGAGTCATGAGTTCTATTCCCAGGGTGTGCATCTGGCTTCAATCTATCATAGACATGTTTGGTTTCGGTTTGCCTGAAGCAGTAACCGAACCACCTTTGGGTCGATTCTGGTTCCAGTTTTAAAACTGATGGTTTTGGTTGAGGTCCCATAACCACGGGGAGTTCAGCTTCACGTAAGGGTGATCCTTTCCGTTGAGTTAACAATATCATGGCGGAAGATCAAGAATCCATGTAGCTGACCACATCTAGTATGAAAAGAGGCTTAGTTGTTTCTGTTATTGTTGTACTAAGGACCTTCTCACCGCAAATTTCTGAATAAGAAAGGAAGCAAAATGTTTACACATATTGGTTTTAATGGGGTGCCAATCAACGTCATGTTGTAGCATTTCTTGGGTTGGGCATGATGCTCTTCTTAAGAAAGAAGACGAACTAACGCTGTTATGTTCATCCTTTTCATGGTAGAAGTACTTCCTTTAGGGAAACATATTGGTCTTGCGAAAACTTTAAGGGGCTTCAAACAATCCTTCTTTGAACCAACCCTTTAATTAAGTAATCTCGATAAAGCTACCATGACAATGAACTTGTAAGTCCGAGCAAATTGAAGAAATGACTAAGAGCATATTTTTTGAGGGAACAAGAATAATTAGAGAAAAAGAAATTGAAGATATATTTTTTTTATCTATTTATACAACAACAATAACTAAGCCTTTTTATAGACTGGATCGGCTATATGGATTCTTTGTTTTCATAGAGCTCATATGTAATGCTAATGATTAACTCAATATAAGCTATATCATTCTTTATAATTTTTCTCAAATAATTTTTGTGATCTTTTTCTATCTCTTTTAACAATTTTACCATATAGTTTCTCCTACCCTTTTACCTTTCTTTGGTTGCCTTTCTACATGTTCAAATCATCTTAAATCAATTTTCTTATTTTATATTTATAATTTACAAATTTTACTAATCAATTGCATTCTTTATTGCCACGACGGTAGTTCAAGAGTTTAAGTCTATACTGCTTTCTTAACGATGGCTTGAGTTGCCACATAGACTAATGAACTCATGATATTGGAGAAAGGTACTGATGCAGATCCATTAAAAGCTAAACAAACTTTTGAGATAGCTAAAGCTGGCCTGACTTTCGAAGGAGGGATAAGTTTCTTCTTTCTTTTTCAATAGGGAAAGGACTTGAATATGCTCTTTATGAGATAAGGCTTCTCCCTAGTTATGGGTTTCATTTGCTTTGTACATAGCATGTTAAACCTCCAGGTTTCAGTCATTTTCATGGTCCTCTTAAATATTTAATATAAATACATTTTTTTGTGAGAAGTTTCTCAAGTAGTTATATAAGAAACTTTTAGCTCTTTTAGTTGTTAGAGTCATGTGGTTAAAATTCCTTTTTGAATCTCATCTCTTTCTAAACGATTACCAAATAGATCCAAATAAGATAAAAAAAATATAATATACATATCCTCGGTTTATGTGTTATTTATATTTTTTGACGTACTTTTAAAACTTTTTAAATGATACTCATGACCCTCCATTTGCACGTGTGAGTGAATACAAAATTTAAATTTCTCTTTATATATATACATATATATTCATGATCAAATAATGTCCACATTGACCTTATATACTCATGTTTATCTTCTACTTTTGGGAAAGGGTGTACTAAGTGCGCCCTTTTTATTTTCTTAACACTCTTATAACTTTCTGAATGACAAGGTGTCTTTTAAAAAAAATAAAAGCCGATTTAGCTCGAGTTACTCGAATATAACTCCAGCTCAAGTCGAGGTTGAGGATCAAAGCTCAATCGGGGCTCGAGTCTGAAACGAGCATTGTCTAAGAAGCAAAGGTTGAGGACAATGGCAACCTAGAATCAATGAACCCACTTAGCATTGTCCAATACTTGATTCTCGGGTCTTTCATTTTTTTGGTTACAGTGAGAGTTCGAAGCCTAAAAACAAAACGAGCATTGTCTAAGAAGCAAAGGTTGAGGACAACGGCAACCTAGAATCCATGAACTCACTTAGCATTGTCCAATACTTGATTCTCGGGTCTTTCATTTTTTTGGTTACAGTGAGAGTTCGAAGCCTAAAAATACACACAGACACAAACCCCCAGGAATCGAACTTGCCACCTGAGAGTGGGCCTCGGAGAGCCCCACCAGCGATCTAACGATGTGGGTGCTGGTTTTCGGTTTTGGTTTTGGTTTTGCCATGTTCTGCAGCGGGTTCATTTCTTAACCCACACCAACCCGATCCGTTCAACGCAAGGAGATTCAACAATGTCCCAACAAAATAAAATTAGGGCACTTTGGTAACATAAACAAATATAATCAAGCGGCGGGAATTAAAAAAGGGTATCGCTTTATCGGCAAAGTGGGGCCTACTTATGGACCCCGCTTTCTCCTGCTTCTGGACCTGCCGCTAACTGGACGTCTGATTCTGAAAACGACCAGAAAATTTCGTCGTCTTCCTCATAAAAAAGAAAAAGAGAGAGAAAAGGGAATGCATCCCATTCTACAAAGAACCTTCTGGGTCTAAGCATGATTGGATCTGATTCAAACAAATCTTCTTAGTCCATGAAAAGAACCATATCCGGAAAATGAGTGTAAATATTTTCCTGGTCACAACAGGGAGGCCAACGAAGCGAGGTACACATGCTCGGGGGATCAAACTTATGACCTTCATCTTGTGAGCATAGTCCGTGCCAGGTGAGCTAATACTCTGGGTGCATGGTTGATGAGAATTAGTTTTTCATAACCATCTACCCCACTAAGTCATTTGTGACTTGAAATCCTTGATCAAAGATTAAAACTATATTAGATTACACTAAGCAACTCGATTATGGCTAAATAGTTCATTCATCAATTTCCAAGAATAGTATTACCAGCTATGCATATTCTGGCGAGACTGGGTTGGCGTAATACTGAAACAATTTCACGCCCTTCCAGAAGCATAGTTTGCTTTTAAAAAAGGAACAAAGCAACTACGGGGTTTAAGTGCATTGGTGCTAGCTTAACAAAACAATGATCCAGCTAGATCTAGATACGTCTTGCTGGTACAGCTGCGGTAGACGCTGAACTGATCTTGCCATAATTAGCTTGGAAGCAATTTGACGGTGTCCTAGTGCTAACTGGCCACTTTTACTCTCTCTCTCTCTCTCTCTCTCTCTCTCTCTCTCTCTCTCTCTCTCTCTCTCTCTCTCTCTCTCTCTATATATATATATATATATATATATATATATATATATATATATATATATATATATATATATATGCCCAAATTGTTGAAAGATCTTCATCATTCAATCAAGGTAAACAAAGATAAAGATTTGAATTCAAAAAAAATATTGTTATATTTTTTTACATTGTTGATTATATGAATAATATAAATATTTATGTGAGTTTAAGCATGAATAAGTATATGTATAGACCATCTTCTCATATATATATATATATATATATATGCACACAAGATCAAATCCAATAAAAAATCTTCGTCGTATCAACAATCAATGGAGATGTAAATTTAAAAACAAAAGATATTGTTATAATTTTTCGTATTAACATTAATACATATACTAAATTAAATATTTTTTAAATTCAATTTTCTATTTTTAATATTGTTGATCAAACGGTAAAATTCTTCAAATATATTTAAATTCAAATTTCTATTTTTAATATTGTTGATCAAACGGTAAAATTCTTCAAATATATTTGAGCATGAATTAGTGTGCATGCCGCTGCTAAAGTTGCAAAAATCAGATGGACTACGCTCTCTCTAAATAATTCTTAATGGTCAATTGCTGCGTGAGTTGTCAATAGAAGGTTTGTGATTTATATACATGAAATAAACTCGGACGCATCGGTTCGTCCAACAATGGCCGTTCTACTACTTTTCGATTCCTTCTAGATCTTCTTTTCGAATTGGAGGTACCGAGTGCGGGTCCACAAACTCCAAACTTTATCAGCAATGCGCTAGGCCGCGAAAAGCGTCCCAGGTCCAGCTCGAGGACTCTAGAAACTCCATATACGACAACCTCCATATATGGCCCATTGTTTCAGAAACCTGACTTTAATGATCGTTCTGGACTAACCATTCTTCTTCGGGAAGAGCGGTCCATCTGGACTCGGATCGTACTCACTGAATCAGGGAGAGTGAGTCGTCTCGGATCATATTAACTATGACAAACTCCCCCACAAAAAAGCACCACGTACAAACCATGGTTCTTGACAACTTGGATCTTCTAATTGATCGTGTCAATGGGTATGGGTGCCATCTTATGTATCCCGAATTGCACAAAAGGAACTGATCCTGTCAATGGCGGACATAGAAGTTTTTATGAGTGTAGTGAACTTTAGGTGGGTGAAATTTAGGGCGAGGCGGTTCATATGAGTTTCCATAAGATTTAGTTCACATGTACGGATCTAACCTGCCCCGCGTCGTATCGCCTTGCTCACGAGTAAACTCATCACTGGAGCATGTTAGCGTTAGACTGCGCATGCAAGCCACGAAATGAACCGTCCAAACACGAAATGATACCCCACTCAAACTCGCAATAGCAGTTTGGGTTGATCGACGAATGGATCGAATCGTCCGGTTCGAGAGCAAGAACGAGTCTCCGCCGAAGAGACCAAAGCGACAAAAGGAGTTCGCGTCTTGGGAAACCTTATCGGGAAGACGCTCACGCAAGCTCGGACGCGTGGACTTGCCACAACGAACCGTTTCGGAGGAAGGTTCTCGAAAGGCGACGAGGGAGTTCTTTCTCTCTCTCTCTCTCGAACGCGTCGTGGCACACGCCACCATCCTTTTTCGCCTTCCTTTTTGGTCTTTTTCGTCACCACACTACTCTGCCGTCGCTTCATCCGATGTGTGCCTTCTAGAAAAGAAAACGCCCTCTCAGTGCATGTTCGCCTTCCAATTCGATCAATCTCTTGCAGAGATCGCCGGTGGAATTCCGTCTCCGATGAGCTTATCGACTGTAACTTCTGAAGACGTTGCTTGAAATAAACGATCAAGATGCTCGTCTACCTTTCGACTTTGAAATTGATCTTCTTGTTCGAATCTCTGGATCTCCTTTTCTTTCTGACAATTTCATGGTTTTCCAGCAGAAAGATCCGAGCTTTAGGTGATTTTTAGGTGATCGATCCTCCGAGGGCATTTTAGACTTGTAACAGGGGTTTGTAGGTTATTCCAGCAAAATCCAGCCTAAGAAGGTTTTCTTAAGTTCCGGGACAGTCAATGGGTCCTCCGGTGGAGCAATCCCGAAAGTCGACTGCCGGCGGTACCGGGGCAGATGCTCACCGTTCTCTACCGACGCCCTTCTTGGCGAAAACGTACCAGCTCGTCGACGATCCGACCGTGGACGACATCATCTCGTGGAACGACGACGGGTCGACGTTTGTCGTGTGGCAGCTGGCGGAGTTCGCTCGCGATCTCTTGCCGAAATACTTCAAGCACAATAACTTCTCCAGCTTTGTGCGGCAACTGAATACCTACGTAAGTTCGGTGCCTACGAGATCGTATTCTCACCGTCTGATATGTTTTTGTTTTCTAATAATCTTCAGAAATCTCTTTTTTCTGATTCCTGGCTTTCAATTTGTTTAGGGATTTCGTAAGATTGTTCCCGACCGGTGGGAATTCGCAAATGATTGCTTCAAGAAAGGCGAGAAGAGGCTGCTGTGCGAGATCCATCGACGGAAAAACCCGCCGGCGGGGAACATCCCAGCTAATCGGCAGGGCTCGCCGACAAACTCGGCCGAAGAACCTGTCCTGTCGGGCTCTCCGGCGCGGGAGACAGCTAGCGCCTCTCACGGTCTCGGCGCAACGACCGCCGACCTCCTAGAGGAGAACGACAAACTGAGAAAGGAGAATTTCCATGTGAGACAAGAGCTCAACCACATCAAAGGTCTCTTCAACAACATCTTCACACTCATGACGAAATACGCCAATCGGACGGAGTGCGGATTCAGCGGTAACCCTTCCGGCCGTCCCGATATCTTCCCTGAGCGTTCGATGGAGTCGCTTGAGAGGCGGCCGGAGATGAAGAAGGAAACCGCTATGGAAGAGGAGTCGGAGGAAGGTACGTCGGGGGAGGCCGAAAGGGAGGAAGACAGAGAGGGAAGCGGTTCGAGCCCGAGACTCTTCGGCGTTACGATACGAGTGAATAAGCGACCCAGGGAGGAGTTTGACGCGAGCGAGTTGGCTATCAAGGCCAAATCTGAGCCGTTGGATATGGCGCAGCTATCAACGTGGAGCCGTTATCGCTGTCAATCCAACCGCGCTAATTGAAAGTATTGCGGACAACAAGCTGACGTTCCAAAATCCGGTACGTGTCCGTTTGACAGCCTTACATGAACGTTACGGACGCACCTAGTAAGCTAAAGGGTTTTCTGTCAGTGAGGATACATACTATGCGGGTCGTGTCGACGTTTCTTGCAAGGATCAAGTGTCTGTTGGAAGCTTGAAGAGCTAAAGAGATACGGGCGAGCGCTGGTATTGGGCGAATGATGGACGAAGCTTTTTGTATTCGGGTACCTTTTCTTTTCCTCGCTGGCTGACACGAATGTCTCGCTTGACGTTGACCCGTTTTATATATTATTCTTCTTCGAATCCAAGTACCCCTTTTCGCCGGAGACCGGTACAAGCTATGTATGACACGAGAGACCTACCGTTGGTGAGATATGAACTTGGGGAATTATGCAATACTTACCATAGCACGGTCTTGCATGTTAAATGAACAGATAGAGATGACATTGACCCAATAAGTTTGTCTGACCCGAACAACAGACGGTTGCGGACTATGTATATCTTGTACTCCAGTTAATTGTAAAATAATTTCTCTTGCTAATTCGAGTTGGTGTGGGATTCTTTCCTTGATATGACAATGATTTGAAGTCTATGCTCTGCCCATTTTCGGGATAGAGATGTTTCCCATGTGTCTATGTCACACACACATGTTAAATGAAACATTCTTGAGAGAAAAGGTTCCTAGAATGTAATGGGAGCTATCGCCTTTAGCCATCAGACTTGACCTGGTTCAGTTTATAGCTCAACCAGAGCTTCACCTTTGAGAAGGAAGGCCGAACCCAGGAGCTGAGTCATCCTTAAACATGGGCGGTTCGATCTGGCTCGTACTGGAGCTTGAGTCGGACCCGTTTGATTACCCTACTTAGGGGTGTCAATTGGGTGAGCTTTCTTTCTGATGCCAGAGGCGTAGCCTTTCTATCCGGCCTCCGGGAGCTTCTTGATGATTGAGATGACTTACTTTTCAACGTTTGCATCCGAACCTGAACTAAAAGCTCTAGTGGTTTTGCTGGGATTGAAGTGTTTGGGTTCTTCTTTTCGTATGCACCATGTATATAAGAATCCATCAGTCTCAGTAACAATCCTACCTTATCTACTAGGGAGGGTTTTATGGTCGTAACAAAAAGAAAAGGAGGGGAAGGTTTTGGATACGCATCTTAGGTTATTTTCTGAGGAAAACCTATGGTTTTTGCAGGGGAGAGAGGTCACTGGCGTCAGGTGGATGTGGTTGTGGATGAAGTAAATTCTTAAAAACCAGATTCTTCTAGATGGAGTCGGCTAGTTTTTCCACGGAAAGCATTTCCCGTATCTCCATTTCTGTTGTCCCCGAATCAGGTAAATGACATCGACTGGAAAACTCTTCCCAGGGCGGTGGAAGAAACTTTATTTGACAAATCACAATTAGAGACTAGTCTCTCTCTCTCTCTCTCTCTCTCTCTCTCTCCTAGAGAATTATTAGCAGGCAGTGTTGGCCCTAACAACCTTCATGGGGTACATGAAGGAGTTGACATATTTGAGGGACAAGATCTTCCCTGACTGAATGAGTTGCCCGTCGTTTACCAGGCAATCGTCTATAGCCACCCTACTGAACAACTTCGGGTTGACTAGCTTCGCCGAAGTGAAGGCACCGCAGGAGACGTGCACGTCGGAGATGCCACAAGATGACGAGCAAGTGTTGAAGATCTCCACCAGAAACTTCTGGGTTTCGCCCGGCGAAGGCCCGACCGCTGCCTGCTGCAGCTTGATATTTGAAACCTTGCACCCCTGGTCGCCGACTTGCAAACCCTTCACTGCAAGATCGCAAGTGAACAGAGATAAACAAACCAAAAACAAAGCCAAAGCATTTTCCGACAAGGTCCGCCGTTTCCTTAGTGCATTGCTGAAACAAATATAAGGTTTCATCGTTTCTTTTCAAACACTTGGTAGGTCATCCTGAGATTGTCATTTTGAAAACAAAAACCGAGCATATCACTGCCAATTGATCATTTAAGGCTATTATTGAAAAAAATTAAGATGCAACTGGCAACACTGGCTGCATGAATTCTTAATCAACATAGATCAACCATGGATATTTAACCTAAAAAAGGAAGATAATTTGTGAATGGATTTCATAACATTGAAAATAAGAATATGAAGGTATCTTGGAGAATGGTAACCAAATGAGAATAAATTTAGTGAGAAAAGAGTCAATCAAGATCTTCTATTCAAACTTAAGATCAAGAAATGAAGCCGTGTTGAAGTTTGATGTGGAGCCTTCACTCTCATAAACTTTAGACCATACTCGACCCAAAAAGGGCGTCATTGTAATTTTCAATATTTAAGGACACGCACACACAGTGATATAAAGAGTGAGCGACAGCGAGATTCATGAAATTTAATTTCTTTGCGGCGGCACTAAGACAAAAACGATGAATCTTTCTTGCTGAAACACGTAATCTTGTCTCGGGTTTTGAGTATGTTTGTGTGTTTGATCTTTACTCTCTTCCTACTTCGTTCTCCTCGCAATTGTTGGATCGTTTGTTTTTCTTCTTGCATGTTCTTTGACCGACTCTAGGAGGGATGTAGCCGAATGAAAGAGGGCAAGACCAGGTACTTCAACAACAGAGAAGGGAGAAGATTAGAGAGATTTCACATTTTTTCACAAACAGATTATCAGGCAAGTACTCATCCTCACAATGTAATCACACATTTCTTTATTCTTATGTTCAGTATTTACAAGAGAGTCTGATTTCTTCCCTATATTTCATGTCTGAGCTTTCCTTTATAAACCATTTTTCATTTTTATTTCTTTAACGTATATGTTTAATCTTTATATGTTTGAATTTCTTGAATTTACGGTCGAGAATGGTCAAATATGGATATCAACATTCTGCATTACACCTCCCACTTAGCCATTCGACCAAAGATTTATGACACTGGTTTTATTCCAGTTTTATGGGTTTTCCCAAGTTGTGTCTTTTATGATTGAAAAAATGTAGTTGCAATTGGTATGTGTTCTATGGTTTTTCGTATACCATACGTTCTTACCTATACAACAATCATCATTGTGTAAATTAATACACTTTAAATAAATCTCAAACCCATGTTAGCAACATAGTTTGAGAAAAGATCTTCGGTTGTGCCTTTTGTGAAGGAGTTTGCCAACATATCATTAGTTGACATATATGATATGTATATTTCATTTTTCTTAACCATATCATAAATATAGTGATACTTAATCATTATATGCTTGTTTATGGAGTTATTAGCTCCACTATTAATTAGAGTAATTGCTACATTGTTGTCACAATAAATGACAACTGACTTGTTGGCTTATCCAAACAGTACTCGTTGCATCCATACTGCAAGCAACATACTCAGTTTCTTATGTATGCAATGTTATACAACCTTGTTTCTTAAAAACCCAAGAAACAACTCTTCCTCCAAATAAGATTATTTGTCTGGAGGTTGATTTGCTGTCATCTTTGCTTTCAATAAAGTCAGCATCTGAGTATCCTACCACTTATAATTCATATGCTTGAAAACACAATTTAAGTCTTTTGTTTCTTTAAGATATCTTAATTTCACAACTATCTAGTGTTGTCAATTAGAATTACTTTGATATCTACTTATAAGAACAATAAAGCTGATATCAAGTCTTGTAGACAACACATACATCAATCTACCAAGAACTTGTGCATAAGGAATGTTAGACTTGTTATCCCCTCACTGAGACAATTAACCTTACTCAATTTTACTCTTTTGCAACAGATGTAGATGCTGGTTTGCATTCACCCATTTTAAACTTTTTGAGGATATAATTTATATATCTCTCCTAACTTAAGCATAAGAGTTTAGATTCTCTGTCTCGAGAAATCTTTATTCCCAGAATATAGGATGCTTCTCCCATATCCTTTATTTATACCTTGAGTTTAACCATGACTTCGTTTTCACAATCATCTCATTATCATTCCCAATCAACTTGGTTTTGGCTTCATTTCAAACATATAATGAGAGTACGACAAAATAACTCATATCATTCCAAACATATACACAATGGTCAAATTCATTAGCTGCAAACTCAAGTTCAACTATGACATTTTAGAAAAAGTCAAATATCATTGACGAGGTAATTGTTTAAGGCCATATTGAGATTTTTTCAACCTATATATTTTATCTTCTTGGTCTTTAACTCTGTATCCATCAAGTTATTGTATATATATTATTTCATATAAATTTCTATTTAGAAATGCGGTCTTTACACCTAACTGATGTAAATTCAAATCATAATATACTAGGATTGCTAGGATTATTCTTATGAATACAAATTTTGCAACTGGGAAATATGTTTCAACATAATTTATCCCCTTCTTTTACGAAAATCCCTTACAACTAACCTCACCTTAAACTTGTTGTAAACTTTATATATTTTTTTTCAGAACTCATTTATCGCCTATCACTTGCCTTCCTTTTGGCAAAACAACCGATTTTCAAACTTGCTTTTTCTCTATGAATTCAATTTTCTCATCTATGACCTTTTCCTAGAATGACAAGTTAGATGAGTTAATAGCTTGCTGATAGTTGAGTTAGTATCTCAGTTTAAGAATCTTTTGAAGCGTATCTCTCTGGGGTACCGCAACAACCTTCTCCTCAAGTCTATGTATATGGGTGAGTAAAGCACTCTCTATTTGGTAGAGGTGCTTCTCAAAGCACTCCAAGATCTCGCTAGCAAGATCTCAGTTGTTCTTGCATGCATTCGTGCACTCGCTAATGTCTTACATCGTAGAATGTATTTCTCCCGTTAACTTATTGAATCTTTTAGCATTATAAGTGGTTGATTGTTCTTGCATGCATTCATGCACTCGCTAATGTCTTACATTGTAGAATGTATTTCTCCCGTTAACTGATTGAATCTTTTAGCATTGCATGCAACAACGCCCAAGTAGGCTACCAGCTTTTCGAGCCTGGTAAATCATGTGTCTATGTCAAGCAAAATATCTGATGTTATCTTAGTAGGGTCAACCACTTATACGACTTTCAATTTTTCTTTTTTAGGACAAACGGAGTCACCAACCATCTTAGTGTCAGTAGCCATCGTATTAACATGAACAATCATTAACAAGAGGAGTTACTTTTTTGTTATCAAATATGAGAGAGTGTGTCCCACACCCACTCACCAATACTCCGAGTCAAACTGACTCTGATAACAAAATTGTCACATCCCAATATTGAAATCACCCAATGACTCGAAACTCGTGACCGACGCTAAGTCACACATGACCTAATAAACCTTTCACTAAAGATGTGGTTCAATGAAAGTTTAAGACTTATGATTGGGGTAATAGGAAGAAAACTTAAGAGTAAATAAGAAAATAAAGTAAGATTATATTGATAAAAGAAAAGATATGTAGCCGTATCAAACTTATATTCAGATGCGAGATTTTTATTAAATACAAAAACAAAAAATACTCCTACAAAAGGGAGAACCCCATTGTATATACTAGAGTTATTAGGATGTTCTTACATAGACATCGTTATACAACACCAGTACGGTTCCCGGTCAAAAGGTCACAATAAGCTCAAGCCTCGTAATCATGAGTGCCGCGGTCAAAAGGTCGCAATAAACTCAAGCCTCGTAATCAAACACATGCCATGATTAAGTAAAAAGTGAGCGTACAACCCCAGTTTTATTCATTTAGCTGAAACTAAGCCTACAGCAACAGTTCTTGAAGCTGTGCCTCATAATCACATGAAACAGACGGTAGATCAACTGCTACTAGAAAGATCATAAAGCTCATAGAAGTTTTCGCGAAAATAAGCATTTCCCTGATGGCCCATTTATGTCAGGGAAGTTGTTGCCACAGAAGCGCGGGGAACTAGTGCATGAAACTCCGTGTTCCATGACATTACTAGTTCCAGGCGATCTTGTTTAAAATATGGGTTTCCTTCGGAAGGGAATATATGTTTCGCTTTTGCGGCAAAGTTCTGCAATGCAAACAGACCCTAAAAGAAATAGAAAGACGAAAAAGATGATAGCTCAAAGAAGTTTATAATGAAATAAGCAGTGTTTAACAGTCTTGTATATCATACCGAAATCGATACCGTGCAGTCATGTGATATATTACAACACTAGTTGAACCACACTCCCATCGAGTCCAAATTAATGAGTCGGTGCAAGCAGGAAAACTCAATGAAGATTTAAATGTTCCAGATGCAGGGAAGGTGAAATGTACATGACCCAACCGTAACATGGCCACAATAAAAGAGAAGAGAAACTTGGTACACGACCAGAGACAATATGTAAGGATGATTTAATGGTCATCCTTTGCAGTCACTTGCTTCATTGCTTCCTGTGGAACATTTCTCCTCTAAAAGTTTCAAAATCATACTCTTTATGTACCATACTCATCTACATAAATAGAGTTGGTCTGTGCCAGGCACACCAGAACAAGTACGACTAGAGATCTGGGTAATTTAGAAAGTTCTGAACTGATATCAGAATATTGCAAGATCATTACCATGTGTTCTGCTGCTGCATTAGATGTTCATAACTAAGCAAGGATCATACTGAAACGGCATTCACAAGTAGTCTTAACATGGTTGCAGATACCATGAAATTGCGACTGTTCCTCACTTTCGCTGCTTCTGTGGGACACACTACCTTAAAGAAATAATTCATAGAAATAAAAGGGATGATTAAATCAGTTTAATTAGGGAAAGTGACAGTGTAAAGAAGATGGCAAGGACAATTAATGAGACAACACATTGGCCCATTGTATGTCATTCATCCGATCCACCATGCCAAGGATCAATCAATATGTAATAAGGAACACTGATGGCACTCAAATTCTAAAGGTCATTCGTGGCTGACTCGAGAAGTTTGACTTCTATTGCAAACACTTATGGGTTTATCTTCTCCTGGATCCACTGATGAGCCCCATAATTGTTAAGATCCACTTTGAACAGCACTCTCTCGTTTCTCTTCAAATTCAAGTAATCAACCTGAAACATTTATGAACAGAAGAACATTTCATTGTCTGATGTCCATATGTGACTGCTTTGACAAAGCAATTGGTTACATTTTTCAAAAAAAGGCCATACATGGTACCTTTTTGGAGTATAAATCTATACCTCCACAATATCTGTGTGAAACAACAATACTACACCACCACAAGAAATGAATAACGTCAAACCTGCTCAGGGTCCATCACCAAAAGACAAAATGTATCAACAGGGCCAGCATCTGGCTCTAGTGTGTACACGTTTGGTACATCTGCATTTATGTACGGGCGACCAGGATCATTCCCCAAGTACTGCAATCTGGATGTCAAGGAACTAGAAAACCAAGCCTTTTCCCTTAGCTAAAAGATGAACAGTCTAAGATTCAGATATCAGGGAACTAAGAAAATCAGAAGAGCTTAAGTCGGGTAAATTTCATAGAACATTTCCAACATATAAGTTCCAAGAAAGGATTGTCAGAGAAAGTCATTCAATCACGAAAGACTGATGAGGCATTGAACTTTTCTTCTGATATATTTCCAAATTATAAGTTTGAACTTGTTCTCTGCAATCTACTAAGACTACATTTGGTTTAATTATTCCCATCTCTAGGGCCATCAGTCTAAAGAACATCAATGGCTAGACATGCAGAGCTTCTTTACTATGAAAAGGAAACATCCTTGAATCTTAATTCATTCAACAGAATAAACAATTCAAACAAAATACTGTTTATACCCAACTAATCTCATGCACATGATCCGCATAAAAGAAAAACTATATATCTTTTGCATCATTTATCCTCATTTATCAATTTCAGGGACCATGACAGAAGCAATAGCATATACAGTAGTTCATCCAGATCGGCAGTATACATTAGGTTCAACAAGATGCAAAGAGCTGAAGTGTGCAAATACAGCCAGCGTTTATTGGTTCCATGCATAATTAGTGTATAAAATTTATTTGTTCTTCATAATACATAAAATTGCAACAACTCATCTTAGCATTTAAATGATGCTGTACTGATAAAACAAACATGTGTTCAAATGTTTGAAATGTAGGACAGTAAAGAGTACAGTATATTGAATCTTCCGAATAACAAAGTAGGCAGGACCTCTTCAGCTGAAAATTAACAAACTGGCCTCTGATTCAAAGGATAATAGCTAGGACAAAGTTGACTTCTGGGCCTGGCACGTGACATAAAATGATTATGCTGGAATGAGGGGACAAGGACATTGTATTAATCTGTACGCATGTGTGACATAAAAAAAATGGAACTGTAAATTTACAGGTCTTGCTAGCCTGCAGTTTAGGGGTCAAAGAAACAGACAATAACTGGGAGATAAGACAAGCATTGGTGGATTGTTATTCAGATGGCAGGTATAAGTTCAATTCCACTTGCATAACCTGACTGATCAGAGGTAGAATATTCTACTTTCCACCTTGTGATGCATTCTTTCCTCATACGATGAATATTAAATACTGATATCCATGACCATACTGTTTCTCTTTCATACTTCACGTCAGCACAAACATTAGTTTTATAATGTTCCCAACCTGGCGTTCAGATTTCATAAAAGTCCTTTTCCCTTATCACCCTAAGGGAATCTCATATGGAGCATAATATCTGAATCCCACAAAGCCAACTGCAAAACCTAAATAATATGTACAAGAATCACTAGAACCGAAAGCAAATATAACACTGACAAAGGAAAGAAAGCATTTAGCAATTCATGAATAGAAACCAACAGATTCACCATCGATCAATCATCAAGACATACCTGAACTCATAAAAAGTAACTATATAGAAACTTTTGGCTCCAATTAGAACATAAAGCAAAATCAAGCCTTTCTTACAATAGGTGGTGGTGGCTACATGAATTCTTAGTCATCATTCTAACATATCTTTGGGTTATGCCCACATTCAAATCACTAAATGCAGAAGAACAGAAAATACAGAATAACTGGATCAACCAGTTCTAGAAGGAGTAAGCTATTTAAAGGATTTACTAAATAGAAAGCTGGAATAGTGATCATCACCCACACGTAGCTTTTCGGTATCAGCATTGAAAACATCAATCATCTCAACCTTTCCATTGATCCGGAATTGCTCCCAAGTTTCAGTGAAGTACCAACATATCTAACAAAGCACAACAAAATTTTAAAGCAAACAACACTAAGCATTTTCATCCGGTTCGGATCAAGAAATTCCAACTAAAAGAGATGCTTGAAGAAGCAAGAAGTATGAAATATGCAATAAACACAAGCATTGCAGGTTCAAGTATATTATCCCAATGTACATAATTATATCTAGCAAAAAAAGAGATTACCTCCCCAAAAAGGCAGTATCTAAGATCATTAATCTACACAGAAAATGGAAGATCAATAGACATATGTCCGTTTAACATATCGAATGACGAAATACATAGTAAAGGAACTTCAGCACTCACCAACCTTATGACTCCTAGAGTCGGTATAAATTTCAATCTTGTGTGAGCCTTCATGAAACCCCCTGTAACAAAACATTCCCAAACTAAATAAGCAAACTTCCCCTCTTCCTCGAATGATTGGCGCCGAACACTTCAATTGATTTCAATATGCACCTGAAAACAACGGTCCCGTTGGCAGGTCTACCATTACAACCAACTGTAGCCTGAGATTTTTAGAGATACCCACAAACGGCAAAAGAAAACAGGTAGAAATTAAAAGATATGAAAGGCACTTTGGGGGATTCACTTTTCATAGAGGGAGTGAAAATACCAATTGCATGAAATACGAATGCTTCAGGTGCGCGTTCGATTGCAAAGCCTCCAATAGCAGCTGCTTCCAGGGGGAATTCGGCATCACGGCCATTGCTCAGCTAGTCTCCAAAATCTACGGAATTTCGATATTACCAAGCAGCGAAGTTCTCGTTTTTACAATGGGGAGGTCGAAGCTCATCACCTCTAATTTGTGATCCGACTCTCTTCAGCCAGGTGAGCTATTATTATTACTCGTTGGCACACTCCTGGCATTGAGGACCGTTTGTGGGTGAAATACGATCGTTGAGAAATTTTCTATTAACCGTTTTGATTTATACAATACGATCATGTAATCCATTTAACTGTGCATCGCAATGTAGTTTTCCTGAAAAGATAAATATACTTTTTTTAGAAAAGTAACAATGTATTGCAACTTTCACCGACTCTTAAAGTGTGACATGCACCTTAACAAGAATGACTTTGATAGTGAATCGGGTCGGATTGAGTCAGAGTAGAATGTGGTTCAGGTGCTGGAGCCGCCAGAAAGGTTCTATTCGCACTTTTCAAATATGAGAATTTGCTTTTTTATTATTTAACTTCTTCAACCTGCAGCAATACCTTCAAGAAAGATCCATGAACATTATGAGCCATACATGATGAATCCAATGATCCATTTAGCTGTGTATTGGATTGGAGGTTGTCTAATGCCCAGTCTATATAGTTTAAAGGACTCTCACTTGCCAGAGATTTGACTTTCTATCCAGTGCACTGTGCTCCTTTATTTTAGGTATACAAACGCATGCATGAGTGTGCAATTAAGATTTCGATTTGAACTCTATCGAAGACTTCTTTTCGTATTAGAATCCTAATATTGCTTTGTCTTTTCTCTTTCAATCAATGATGTATAATTAGCATGCGACATATATAAAGTTTGGATTTAGGGAATCCACCAAAATAGAGAACAAGAGAGAACCCATCATCTCCATCAATAAGACCAGATTTGAATTTAAAAGTTGGATACTTTTGGAGGTTTTATTTATACATTAAACACTTTATGTTTTATCACCTTAATCATTATCTTAAAAATCGAAGAAGTGTGATGGGTTTCTTGTGGATATATATAATATTGCTTATTTTTTATATGTTCAATTATTAATTTTTATTGATATGTGTATAATTTTTTAAAAATTTAAAAAAATAAAGAATAACGTTATTACACTCATGCTGAAACACTTGTGGGTAAAACCTAATCAATATATATATATATATAGTCAAACCCCTCTTCTCTCTCTAGTATGTACATCATCGTCAAATCAGTAAGACTTGTTTCCCAAGCCATTATAAGTATTAAAATGACTTATTTCAGAAGGCATCTTAACAAGTCATGAAAAATAGTATAAAATGCAAGATCCCAACCCTAGACATGGTGGTAACTAGCAGCGTATCATTGCGTCTACTGGTCGAGGGATATTATGATCCGTTGTGACGTCTTAGAGATCCTTTCAAGAAAAATTAAAGGTTGTAACATGTATATATGGTTTGCACCATGATATTCAATCATATGGCAGACACGACTTATTCTTAAACTACAAATTGATCCGTATCGAACCATGCAAACCGATATTCGAACAAGCATATATAAGATTGAGTTTTCTTAATCTTAAGGAACACCATCAAATTGCAGTAAGATTAACGTAGAAAAGCACTTGCATGCCTGTAGAATACAGGCAAATTCAACGTCAAACAACAATGCAACGCCCTCTCGAGTCTCGAAGTGTAGGAAGGCAAAACAGCTACAGCATGGTGGTACATTGACAAACAATAAGCAAGTTCCACGCGTGGTCTACGTGTAACCTAAAGGATGGTTTACTTTCTTCAAAAAACTATTAAAAAAGAAGACAGGTATCGGCTGCAGCCCACTGGCCCAGCATAGTTCACCAGACACGGCCGTGCATGAATGACGTCTGGGCGTATATCTGCAAAAATGTCTACTGGAAGTCGCTTTACTTCTCCCTAGAAGCCAGGGATGTTTGACTTGGATTCAGTTAGTTTATATTCGGTGTGCCAAACCAACGTTAGGTAAACAATAAGAAAGTATGAAAAATTAAACGATGAACAAAACAAAAGAACATACGAAAAACATATTGATAGAAATTACTTAGATATTTTCTTCTAGTGTCAAATAAAACTTGGCACAATGGGATTCAAGTGGAAAGTGTTTTGGATCCAGTTTTGCTCTTTCACGTGGGATCGGATCCAGTGAACCTTCCCCAGACAAAGTCTGATCCAGTGACATCCCTGCCTTGAAGCTAAATAAGTGTAGCTATTTGTCTAGCATCACTTGTCACTTACAAGACGAATCTAGTGAAAACCTGATTCCAAACAAAAGCCATGTTGATCTGGATCTAAGAATAGGCTACTATGGTAGCTGTAACTCGCTAAACAGCAGACTTTGAGAGCTATGATAAACTCATCTCAAGATGCACGTGTATGTGTGCGCTGCATTTCTCAGTTTGCATCGTTGATTCCATCAACCCCTGCATTGCCCCTTGATTAAAGTGTTCCGGCAGCGCAGAACAGCACAGTTATATGACACCTCTTTTCTTTTCTAAACACACACACAGACACGCAGATGATAAAGTAAATGTTATCTTGGCAGATCTCTTACACAATCCGCCTATGTTTTTCTTTATTTGTTATTCTTCACCCCGGAGCTTAGGCTTCATCAGCCTTACCTTCAGAGCAGTAAGAGTGTTCGTTCATTATTAAATATGCATCAGAAACTTTACGGCATCTGTGCCAAAAGCATGAGCACCAGCCAACATGAAAAAAGTAGCCGCACGCTGTAGAACTTAAAGGCTCATTACAGCTACACAATACACTGTGGCGGGTCTTTAACAACTGTCTTCTTTACTCGAGCCAATTTCGCAGCCAATACCCAGCGAATCAGAGCACATAATGACAAAATGGGGATGAATATTTTGACACCTTTGCTAAAAAATCGAAGAGAAAAGGAAAGGAAGAACAACCTCGGCACCTTCTTTTTTCTGCTCATGACTCGTCATCTCTGATGCAAAAGGGAGAAAAATTCATGGACAATTGTGTGCCCACGGTACATTTAATGGTGGACAGTACGTATCAGAGGCAAATTTTAGATAAACGAGGGCCCAGCATGTATACAAGATTTTAGTATCATGACCATTGATAATTTATGAGCAGTAACAGTTGGTAGGTGCTTATGCAATGTTTTCATTCAATGAATCTCTCTCTCTCTCTCTCTCTCACACACACACACACACACACACACAACAAAAAAGAAAAGACGTGAAGGGTACCACGTTTTAACATTGAAACCCCACTAGAAACCATCGTCGCTGTTCATCAAACCAAGACCAGCAAAACTAAATAGGGTGGGTGAGCTTCCAACTGCTGAAAGTCATAGAAGGGTTTCAGCACCGTGGAACGATCGTTTTTCCCAATCAGACATGGTCATAGTGATTCAAGTAAGTTTGATTTGCTACCGAATTGAAGGCAACTGCACGAGAAAACCAATCTGTAATAAATACGCAGTCGAGCTGTAACCAAGTCTCACCAACGCTAGTGCGGTTTCCTCGAGTTACAAGCAAAAATAAAAGAAAGGCAGGAGATGCTCAACAAAATTTGGGCTGCTGTAATCTGACTAGTGTGGAGTAGGGCCTTCATCACCAGGAGATCAAAATCCCAACAGTTTAAGAGACGGAATCCCGGTCAAGTGCAACAGATTTTCCACCACATGAACAACAGAGACTCTTATGAACAGATTGTTCTCAAAATAAGTAGGTTTCCCTCGACATTATGCATAAAGTAAATGTTCGGCAGAAGACTCCGATATACACAAGTATACCGACATTTTCTATACCAGGCATTTTCTTTTTCACTCTATATATTGAATAAAAGAATTGTATAAGTACAGGGGAACTTTGGCCAACGAATGGAAGACCACCACCAACCAGGATGGCCATCAATGGCCTTTCCCATCCTCAGCACGTCTGTCACCAGTCGGGCCTGGACAGAGAACACTCAGTTCTCTCATTTTCATCCATATTTCTGAGAGCAAGGAATCAAAACCTGGCCGGCACCTGCTGCTGCAAATCTGAGTAAACCACAAGCAGAAAATTGATCACATGCCCGTGTCCTCATCACAACTGCTGCTACTTCAGCGGTAATCTTTCCCCTTTCTTTACCAGGGGCAGGCGCATACAACAGCCAGCCTTCTGAGAGGTCGACAAGATTACATGTCTGACAACTCTAGTAGGCAGCAACATGATCTCCAAGACTCCAAATCAGTGCCGTGAGGGTAAACCAAAGTTTTGGAACGACCGAAGCCGTCCATCCCAGCCTGCAGTAACAATCACTAAACCCCACGCGTAGGGTGCCATGGCACTGTTAATGCAAGCATTCTTGAGGCACTTGTACTGAGAACTACCAATGTTTGTCCCAACAGTAACTGTGCTTGATAGGGGCAGCTTCTCCTCCGGCCATGTGGCCGAGGACCCATTAAGCATACCATCGGCAAAGAACCCATGTCCCATTGAGAATCTGTTGGGTGATGATGATGATGAAGGACTACTTTCACAGGAATCCCAATAGCTGTGAGATCCACTTTTTGAGCTGGCCAACGAGTCACTTGAACTCCTGTACCGGGACTCGAGAGAAGCAGATGAAAGAGATACAAAACTTCTAGTTTTGGGGCCACACCAGGATGTTGCAACTGACACATTACTTGAATGGAACCGTTCCCAAGATCGAATGCTCTTGGATGACTTGGAAATAGGAGAATCTTGCGAGTCGTGGTTCCAGACGTAGACATGAGAATCCTCACTTGCAGAAACTATATGCCTCCCTTGGGAAGTAAATGATGCTGATATGTGACTGGACGCATTCCTAAATCCTGAGAACCAATTCAAGCAAATTGAGGATTGAAGTGAAGGTGAAAATATGAGATAGAACAAGCAATAACAATCACATATTGAAGTAATCTATAAATACCTTTGTATTTGCATACTAGGTTGAATTTGTCGAAGATCCGAACTTGAGAATCAGCAGAAGTCACCATTACTTTTTGTGGACTATCCGGGTGAAACTGTAAATCACAAAAAACAAGGCCAATCCTCAGGCAATGAAAAAGAGAAGAGGAAAGCAAAAGGATAAAAGAGGTGATCCTCAGGACAAGAACTGGAAGTTATCGGTCTGATCATGGATGAATAAATCTGTTACCTGGAAGCCAGTAATTCTTTTTCCAGGAGATTTCTTTTTGCTCTGTAAGCAAACCTCCGTTTCCAACTGCAGAGAATGATCTAAACCAGCCAAAAACATAAGAAATTTTAAAAAATGGCTTTACGAATAGCTTCACACACAAACAGTAAAGCATAATTTTATGGCAGATAGAGACACCATTTTTTTATCATAATTCTGAATCTAGTTTCTAATATCCATCACCAACCTTCACAACATCATTTTTTAGCAGTGACACTCACCAGACGATGAACATCAAATATTAACATGTTCTTACATGAATTCAGGGGATGGAACGCCTACCGGAAAGAGAAGGTACAAATTCATCTAAGCATACAGGGTGATTTTTACACGGTAGGATTCTACGGGAGTAGTAGAAAAGATTCTAACGGGATGGTAACAAGAACTTGGAGAAAGTCATATAGGACGCAAGAATACCACTATTCTCAAGAAAGTTTCCATTTCTGCAAATAACACTTTTCAACCAAACAAAACTCAGAATGATGTAGTTACAACTCAAGATATCACTTTGTCCATAATCCTAAAAATCTGAGTAAAAAAAATCAAACTAGACAGATCACAAGAACCACAGTGCTCTGAGAATATCTAATGACGTCATCCATGCTACCATTTGAACAAATAAATATAATATGGAGAAAAGCTTCCATGTCCATCGAGACCAAACCCAGGAGATGTTGATAGCAACACAAAAGATGGCAACGCTTCCTAACATTGTTATATACTAATGCTGAAGAACAAATTAAGAATAGAACATGTTCAATTTTTTTAATGTGGTCTAATCAAATCACACAACTGAGATAGAAACCAAAATGGATGAAAGTATTCTTCTTCTTTGTTCTTTTTATATGCAAAGAGAGACGATTCATGTAAACTAAACTTGGAATCCACTATTAGTACCTGATACGCTATAAAAGCGGCAATTTCCCGACATCGAACCAACTACTCCTGTCTGCACAATTGAATGGATCAGGCAAGTCAAAATGGTGGTCGAAAAATAGTCACCACATAAATTCTATGTTTCACATGACAACATAACAGTATCGAGAAACATACAAACCTGCCCATCCGGACTATAAGATACTGCAGTTACTATCTCCCGTATCTCCGTCCAATCAACAACATGACAATCGGGAACAGACCAAATCCGAACTTTCCCATCAATAGAACCACTGATGAAGTAATTTTCATCAATAGGATCAAATTGGACACAAGTCACTGCATCAAAAATATGAAAAATATCAAAAGCTAAAGTTTAATAACTTCCAGCCCACACTGGCAGAATAAATATACATAATAACATGCATTTTCAATACTAAAAGGATTTGAATTCAAGAACAAAAAGAAGTATCAGGAACTGAGAAAAAGATTAGGTTCAGAACTCGCCGTAGTTATTGTGGGGAAACACCTTATGGCATTTGTCTGACCCCACTCGCCACAAGCGAACAGTTCCATCCATGGATGACGAAAGAAGGCACTGAACGTCAATTCGAAAAAGCCACATGATTAGACACAATGAAGAGAGAAGAAAAAAACATATATTCTTCATTTTAAGCACGTAAAATTACCAAGGATAGATAAATACCTTGGAATGTGACCAAGAGAGGTCAAGGATGCCACTACTGTGCCCTTTGAATTCATGAACCGGCTTATCTGATAACCGGAAAACCCGGGGCGGGATTATGGCACAAGAAGCGCTCGAACTTTTCCTCAATTTTCCACCTTTCTCATTGTCTACTAAGATGGGAGTCAACTCCGATGAATCACTTAATGTGAAATAAAGGCATAAAGAGTCGGGATAATGCAAATCCAACGCATTAGTCCTTTCGGATTCAATCACCTGCCAAATACGGACCACACCATCTTCTCCAGCACTTGCAAGAAACTCGCCATCTAAACTGAACTTCATGGTGAAAATTAGTCCTTTGTGAGCATGTATCTCTTGTGTTTGGTAAACCGCGGAAAACTCTTTCACATTCTTCTTACTATGGTGCACCTTAACCTTCTGAAAACTTCCACCTTTCGAATTCCCACCTTGAGATTCCTCAGAAACAAACTGTAGATCTCCGGACAAGGACCTAAACTCCCCGCTTCTCCTACCAATAGCATCCCTCAAATGCTTCAACCATCCTCTTTTTATCAACGACGTGCCTTCAGCGTCCCCGCCGCTAACCTTTCCTTCTTCCTCGGCGGAATCCCGTCGCAAAAGCGTTAGAACAAGAGGTGAATACCCGAGATACTTGTGAAATTCGTCTACCGTCACAAACCGATCGGACGCCAATTCCCTAATTTTCCCCGAGTTCCCATCTTGATCCGAGCCATCGATTACGAATTCGCTACCATCATTAAGATTCCTAATCCTGAACATCAAATCCCGATTACCAACAACATCAATTCCCTCTATCGACGACGAACTCGTGCTCTCTTCGCAAAAGCACGATTCAGAGGACCCGGTGGAAGAAAATTCCCTTGTGGAACCCGAAACCCCCAACTCTGGTGCCGTCTGTACGCATGCCGGATCTGAGCCTTCTTCGGCGGAATCCGACTCTTCGTCCCTCCTGTGCAACCCCATTTTCCGGAGAAACCTCTCGCGCCGCTCCTGAACGCTATCCGGGCGCCGAATCCACAGATCCAAATCAGATAAGCCGAAATCCGGCTTCCTCGAATCGAAAATCTCACCGCAATCCGACTCTGGATCTGACGTCGACGCGAGCTCCTCCCTAGAATCGAAAAACCTTTGTCCTTCTCCTTCCTCCCCCTCCTCCTCTTCCTCCTTCATCACCTCGACCATCTCCCTCAGTCAAACCTCACAATCCCATCCAGAAACCCTAACCCTGAAAACCACCGACCACCACCAACCATCACAAAACCAAACACCCGATTGAGATAACCCACAAACCAACACGATTCCGAAGAGACGACCAAGAAAAAAGGAAGAAAGATGATGGGGGAGGAGTAATGAAGACAAAGGTTTTTATTTTCTGACCGCGAGTACCCACGGAATCATCGGAACGAAGAATCCGATTCACCCACTAAGGAGGGGCGATCCAGGCCGGACTATGAGCACCGGAAAACGGATTGATCTCTCTCTCCCCTCGCGGAGATTTTCTTCAGAGAAACGAAAGCGATGAAATTTGTTCACAAAAAGAAAGAATAGGGATGGCCTTGGTCTGATAAAAGACCGTCAAAGCCGAGAAAGGTAGATTTTCCCTCACTTCCTTTTTCCGGGATCTTACTCTCACCGGTAAATCTCTCTTTCGGTTTCCAACTTCGTACCAAGACTGTGAAATTCTTTTTCACTTTTAACAGTGAAAAGACTAAAAGGGCATCCAATATCCCTAATTGGACATTCTAGTCCTTCATCTTTACTTTGCTCCAGATATGGATCTCAACGGACCAGATTTGGTTTCGCTATCCAACTGAAATTGAAACCGATTCTCCAGCAACAGCAATCCAAACCAGTGTCGTATCTGATTGTAGTATATTTATGCCAAAATTAATTTTCCTTTTAATAAATTAACCATAAACTGAGTTTGAATTAGATTTCTGTATATTCCGATGTGGAAATACCACCTTTATGATCCGTATCCGATCCATTTACTTCCTTAGTTCTAGTAGATAAATGGGCTGGTGTAATTCACTAATTTTAGATGGATTTTTAAAGATTTTCACATAAATAAAAAATAAAATGTTAATGCTCAACGCACCAGGCTAGGGAACTGGGTTCACAAGTTGTAGGTTGTGGGTTTGATATGCGGGGATACCTGCTTTGGCCTCCTCATTGTAAAAGAAAAGAAAAGAGGTTTTCTAACAAGAAAAAGGAAAGAAGAGAGGATAATAATATGGAATACATTACACGCTAGTGAATTCAATCGAAATGGTCGATTTTTGAGATTGGTAAACTACAAGGTCCGCAAAACTTGAGTTTAGAACTCATGACCTTACCTCAAAGACTTCGTTTTATGTTACAATGGGGAGGCCTGATTCGAATGCACGCTGCCATGTATCGAACTCATGACCTTGAACTTATGATTCGACCCTTTAGTCAGGTGAGCCATTGCTCATTGTGCAACTTCACTCTTTAGAGAGTTGATTAAAATTTTCCTTTGACCGGAAGGTAAACATTCAAATTATATGGCTTAGCAGATAAAGTAACAGACCTGAAATGGTAACAGTATCAAAGGCAGACTTTGAAGGATTCACAAAATAGAAATTCAGGAGTTCGAAAAGGAAAGAACCAGGTGAGGACAGCTAAAGGGATCCGGCGAAGGGCTGTTCAGTCATTTCCTTCACTCTTCATGACTCTCGTTAGGGTAAAATAGTCATTTATGAAAAGGCCAATCAAAGCGTCTGTTAAGCCAAGGACCATTGTACGTGCTCGCAGAAAGTGACATCCGTACTCTCTCCGCCGGGATCCACACCGAGTATCGGTCAACCAGGAGTCAACGCCGGAAGTTGGTCGACCCAATTCCACCGGGTCACGCTTCGCGACATCCCTGCATCGGCCTTTCATTGGGACCTATTAGCGTGCCTTACTAAACCTAATCCAGTACATGGTTATGGGTTTGGGTCCATTCCAGAACCAGGTGTTACAAAACACGATCAATTCCAAATCTGCCCCCGATCTCAACCAGAACTAAACTGGGCCAAGAATGGCTAGAACCGGAACTGTTGAAACTGGACCCAAAATTGAGGACTATCCGCTTTTGTTCCGATTCCACCTCTCATGGAACTAGAATCATCTTGAAAACATAACAATCAATTCCAAACTGTCGGTTCCTTCTATTTTTTTTTTAAATTTTTTAGGTTTCAAATTTTTTATATTTTTCGGTTCCCATTCAAACCAAAACTGGACTGGTTTAAGTTCTTACTTCCAAATAAAGCGAACTAGCTCCATCGAACATATATAGATGTAAACCAAAGCAAGTCTTTTCTTTTCCGGGTAAATGGGGAGGACAAAGCCTTGTGCCTGCCCCGGGTATCAAACTCATGACCTGAGTCAGCCCCTAGCCAGGTGAGTTCTTGATCTTCATGCCAAACCAAGTCTTTTCCAATCCACTATTGAACATGGTTTGGAGCAGGACCCAGGATCCGGTTTCCGCAACCAGAAGTTCGATTCCTTGAGCCTCAAAAATACTTGTTTCCATGTCTTAATCAAATTCAAAATCTATTTCATATAAAATAAATTACAGACTTGTAGGTTCTGAGCTAAACAACTGAAAAATGTAAAATAGAAAATTTTTGATCTACGTAAGATACAAATTAGTTTTAGCCTAAGTAGGAAGCTAAATTTTATACCATTTTGCTGATTTAATATTCAATTAGTTGCTTAAACTTTTGTAGCGATGGAAGTGTTGTGTCAAATCAAATTATTGTGGAAAGATTCTATAACGTCTCCACTGTACATTGTTACCATTAGCCACCATTCTCTGTTGACAATGAGGTGCTAATGAAATTCTGAGTCCCAGCCTACGGTGTTGGTGGCCGTGGATCTGAAAAGGTCGACAATGAGATTCAAGAACACATTTTTACCCTCTCTCTCTCTCTCTCTATATATATATATAAGAGAGAGAGAGAGATGTCATACGTTATTACCGTTTGACTAACAAGAGTTCAATGATTGAATTTTGAATACTAAAATCTATTTTTAAATTTAAAAATCAAATATACTCATTCAAAAAACAAAAACCCCATAAATCATTCGTTTCTTTTAATTGAATGGTTAAATGCGGTTTACATAAACCTCAATCTAAATCATTAATGTTTCTTATTGGACATTTACAAACAGATTGCATCAAACTGCTTTTCTTTTTCTCTTTCTCTCTTTTTATATATATATATATATATATTGATGTACACATTCTTTAATACTTAAATCTACTTAAATAATTCAACTGCCCAATAGTTGAGATTTTTAAGAATAAACTGTAAAAAATATAATGATATTTTTTGTTAAAAAATATAATAATATTTTTTGTTTTTAAGTTCAAACCTCAATCGTTGATGTTAATAATCAAATAACAAAGATGATTAAGAATATTTAAACAAAGATGAGGGTGTGGATTTGGTAAGTTCTCTCTCTTTCTATATATATATATATATGTGTGTGTGTGTGTGTGTGTGTGTGTGTGTGTGTGTGTGAGCATGCGCATATGACCGGTATAAAAGCTCGAGGACCATGGTCTCAGTTGAGGCCGTTGGTTTTTTACCTTTATTTTAAAAAGAGGTAAAGGATTTGACCACCTATTTCCTATAGTTAAAAAGTGTAGCAGTTGATTGCATCTGTCCACTGGAATCGCCAAAACACTCATGAAGGGAACGCTACAAAAAATAATGAAGCCACTAGAGAGTGCTGCACCATCGAGGGTGCAAGCTCTCTCTCTCTCAACGAGGGAGTGCGAATTAGTCGTTATAGATTCAAAACCGAAACCAAGAGAAGTAAAACATCAAATTCCGGCCGTCTGATTGCCGGGGAACTTTCCGGCCAAGTTATTCCCTGTGAAGACTTCTCTTTTGTTGTTTATTAGGTTTGTTATTCAATCAATCTCCTGGTTGGAAAGTGAGGAACGTATCCATCCTCTTCTTCCTTGATTACCTTTACGATGCAACGGCAAAATGTGATCCATGCCTCTCTTTTTTTTAAGTGGTATTCTTCTAAACACATGCAAGCCTTGCAGGTTTTGAGGCTAAGGTTTAAAGTCTGTCTGCTTTTTCTAGTTTTATGTCAGTGAGCTCGAGCCGGTGATCTGACCTAGCCTAGTAATAGCTTTTGAATTATTATTTGAGATGAACCAAGGTGCGCTAATGGGTTTACTGGTACTAATAATTTCTTTTAATGAAGAGTAACCTTCGAAGAGGTTTGGTCTAATTTGTCCAAGTCAAAACTATGATCTCATAGGTTTAGGAGTCCCATCAAGAAAAAGATGCACGAGTACCTCCAACTCACCATTTACCTCACCCACTTGTGTGCATTGATGCCGAACTCTATTAAAGTTTTGACCCCCAAAAAATCAAACATGTCAAATCATCAATTATGCAGACTCAAAATATTTTTGGGTGGAACACACTTATATCTCAAACAAGGAACACTTGTATTTCTCTATATACAAAGATAAATGCGGGAGTCGACTATGGTGTCAATGGCATGATATTCTAAAATGAATATATAAATAATAATATTAAGTGTTACAATATGGATGTTACCTTCTTGTGTATGTTGTACACTTTGTATTTGTAGGAGTCTTGTGTAATCCCGTCTTGGTAATAAAAAAAAAAGGTGTTATAATGTGATTTAGAGAACAACAAACCAAGATTTAATTATCGAATAAGAAACAAGTCCTCTTTAGATGAATTCTATGAAAGAACGATGCATTTCAGAAGAGTTGGGGGGAACGTAAAGCTGGATTTTGAATTCTAATCCTATATTGATTTCTTTGGAAAAACCGGAAAATGCAGTTGTGTTCTTATTGGATAAAATGTGGAGGCATGCATTTAATTCATGTAGCAAGTTGAAATTTAATACTGGAAGCTGCTGAGCTTGGCAAACTAGACCCACCTACGACAAAACTGGGCTTGTTTCTTGCTAACTTAGGAGCCATATATGTACAAAGGAGCATGGGCATAACTCACGTCCAGCTCATACACACATGATGAGTTAAGGCTTGCCCTAGACCTGGCTAAGCTTGCTCCACATCTAGGTCTAGCCTAGCTAACCTGGTTTAATTAGGAGAGAAAAAGGTTTAACACACCCACCTCCAACCTGCTCCCAGCCAAAAGAAAAGGGTTGGCGATTTCGTGTTTTGGCGCATGTATGTATGTGCCATTTATTGGTTGTGTTAGAAACAGGTCAACCTGAACATGAACTGATTTTGGTCACGTTACTTTGGTTGGACACTAACACGAACGGGCTTTGCTGGTTATGCCTATGGGTGTTATACTACCAGCTATTTCGTGTTCTGGGTTGTGTTGTGGCATTTTTCGTAATGATGTCGGAAATTTCAACCCAAACATGAGCAAATTTTGGTGTTACTTTGGGTGGATGGAGATGGACTTTTGGGGTCGTGTTAATGATGGGTTTCAGTTCGTGTCTTATCATTACCCGCCCTACTTAACCAGGCTTGGAGATACTAATATGTCAATGAGTTGGGTTTTAGTCATGATATTTCGAATCCAAGTTCGATTAAATGAGATTCGGTAAGTAAAGTATTACTTAACATTCATCTTAATGAAAGCTGTGTTGATGATTGGACGATCAGCATTTGATTTTCTCTGTTTTGGATAGCATCATCTTTTGTCTATCTTACCTCACCTCTTAACTAAACCCAAATCCAAATCCAATTAACATTAATTAAGAGTAAAGAATAGATTCACACCGAATGCAACCGAGTTTGGGCCCATAAAAAAAAATCAAACAGACCTTGCACGTCCAAGTTGTGCAGCCAGTATGGCCTACCAACATGAAGGACAAACCCTTATTATGAACCACAACTAGTTGATGTCTTGATATTGATAGTCAACAAGGAAGCAGTTCAAGCTCAATTTAATTTGCTTTTGATTAATGGGTGTCATAAAAAATCTAGAAATTAGTAGGATATAACTCTCTCTCTGTCTGTCTGTCTCTCTCTCTCTCTCTCTATGTATCTATATATATATATATATATATATATATATATATATATATATATATATATATATATATATATATATATATATATATATATATGTTATTTGCATTAATAAGCTTTGAAATGCTGTCTTATTCGTAGAGGATCCATTTGACATGTATACACAAAGGTAAGAAAAGTAAGAGTCAAGGTCATACTACAAGGTCAGGCAGACAAGTAGCCATTTGAGACAGATATAAAACCCGAAGACCATCTTATTCTTTGATTCCATCCAAAGTGCCATCTCAATCGGGTTGTGTTGTGTTCTGGTTTAATTGTGTGAATGAAAACGACCTAAAACACGAGATAACAGCAGTGTTGTCAGGATCTGAAGTCAAGTTTGTGTCCAACTGATGAAAAATAGGGTCATGTTCATTTTGGCATGTTCCGCGACACAAACACGAAATGGGAAAATACAAACACAACTGGAAACAAGAAGACATCACCTTTATAAAATCATGTGTTTCTAGTTATATATAAAAAACTATTTATAACAAAATTTTATATAGCAACAAATATGTGATAATAGGTAGTTTTTTTCATATGAGCATCACATCTGTGACTTATTGGCTTTCTTTTGCCAAAAAAGTCACTGCGTGATAGTCTCTCACTAGAATGGTTTACTCTGCGTGTGTATATGTGCGCATGCATGCGTGCTTGTGTGTGTGTGTGCACGTGAGAGAAAGAGAGAGAGAGAGAGAGAGTTGTTCAACCCAATTGAAATTTACAATGTGTGTAAGTTGGTTTCTCCAACGAAATCTTATCGCCAGGAAGCGTGATTTTGCAAGTATTATTGACTTTAGTACAACGGTTTTAATTAACATGAACCACAAAACCCATGCCAATCTAGGGGTGGTGATTTTGAGTTTTGGGTCGTCATTCATGTCGTGTCAAAGACAGGCATCACCAACCCTACCCATTTTTTATCATGTCACTTCTAGGGTGGTTATCAACACGAACTTATTCTCGGGCCCTGTTCATGTTGAGTACTTAATTGCCAGCAATTTCGTGTGATTTGTGTTCATGTCATTTTCTGTTTGTGTCGAGAACAGTCCAACTCAAATGTGACCCCGTTTCCTTCATGCCACTTAAGGTTGGCGTGAACTTAGATTTTCAGGTCACGTCCATGTCTGGTTTTGTGTTGTGTTTAGAATTTTACAACTAAGATTTCTTCATCAGGCTTCTAAGTTGGTAAAATAGACAAAACAAAACTCAGCTGACATAGAAACGACGCTCGTGAAGCACTGAAAAGAAAAGAGAGAAGACAAAAAGTTTGCTTCTAAATCACATCACTCTTCGTCGTGTGCATCACTGTTGCACGCATGCAGATAGCTAGCTATCGGTAGGGGCTCATTGACAGCCACTCGCAGGTAACGAGATCGAATCCCAGTGATGTGCATGTTAACAGTTTCAGACTCCCATTGTAACAAAAATATAAATACAACAATAACTAAACCATTTGCCGTACTAGATAGGGTTGGTTGTATGAATTTTTTGT
>JAYKKT010000070.1:22362500-22415000 GCA_036023115.1 Brasenia schreberi
TTGATCTGGTCCAAATATGTAGGTTTAGGCTTACACAGAAAACACCCAAGCCCTGCATTCATACCGTTGGCTCTCCTGGCAGGGCTCTCGACTCCACAAGAGGCAGGGTGTAAGTTCGATTGCTGGGGTGTGAACACCTGGCTTCGACTCTCGTTGTAACCAAAACAAAAATACCCAAGATCTATTGGGTCAAGACCTGGATCTGTACCCAGTGTTTGGATATTATATCCAAGTTTCTTGAGAAAACAATACTTATTAGTTAACAATCTTGGCTGCATGCAGGTGCCTAAATTGACCTAGCTTCCTGCAAAGTTAAAAGCCGACCCACACAGATTTTTGGAATCCAACCACCATGGTGCGTTTGAAATTACTGGACACCGTGATCCTGGACGAACACCAGAGTCCGGTGCTTCAAACACACCCTTATCAAATTTATGCTGCAATTATTGTGTATGTGTGTGTACGTGCATGTGCGTGTTTTCTGTCTCTTGTGTGTGTTTGGAATCAAGGCTCATTGCTCACAGATTGGATCAAGTAGCTCAGTTCTATATGTTTTAGTTATACTGGCTAGGGTGAATGAAAACTAACAACAGGGAACTGATGATTCATGGGCGTTTTTTTTCATTGCAGAAACTAATTAGCATTCGTGAGGATTTAAAAGCGTTGATATTATCTTAGTCCTGGAATTCATAAAGCAAATGTTTCATTAGTTAAGTCCTTAATTAATTTAAAGTGGAACCAACAAGTGCACATGGAACAGCACTGGATTAACCTTTTATGTACAATGATTTTATAATATTCATACAACGGGAAGAAGGATATATTTCATAAATTAATAAGCTTATAACAATATAGTGCTGTCAAACGTGATTAATAATTGATGCACCGACCGAATAATAGATTACCGTCTTTTAAATTTTCCACTTACAGCCTTTAATGCACTATATATGATATAAAACAGAAAATATATTAGCTCCATTGAACTCAGAACGTTTTATGACAAGACACCGAGAAGTCCCAGAGAGCAAGCGTATGATTTACCCTAGTTGTTATTCCTTGACATTTATTTCTCTCTCTCTCTCTCTATATATATATATATATATATATATATATATATATATATATATATATATATATATATATATATATATATATATATATATATATATATGAGAAAATCTGATTCTGCCCACTACTTACGTGCCTATTCATGTTCACAGCCAGGTGGGATAAAGCTTTGTTTTAAGCACAAGAAGAGGCTACATGATGTTAAAAGAGATCCAACGGTTGATGGTTTGAAGTTTATCTAAATCAAGGGTGATTACCATAAGTTGTACCGTCAAGATATATAGTCAAAGTTATGGGAAATGCCCCTTAATCGTATCATAGAAAGGTAATATTGGCCATATCAAGATATATAGTCAAAGTTCTTGAGATGCATGAAAGAGACGAATTTCACAAAATTTCCCAGGAAGGCAGATGTTATTAATGAGTTTGGCCTACATTATCAAAATTGAAGTATCTAAAACCAACCAATTGATTTTCCTCCAAGCGAGACATACATTTGAAACACAAGAAGCTGAGAGAGAGAGAGAGAGAGAGAGAGAGAGAGAGAGAGAGAGAGAGAGAGAGAGAGAGAGAGAGAGAGAGAGAGAGAGAGAGAGAGAGAGAGAGAGAGAGAAGTTCCACGATAAGACCCATCTCCACCATTGAAGAGGCAAGGGAACTTCATGGATCCCCCGGTTGCCACCATCAATGTTGGCAAGCAAACTCTAGTGACCCACTTTGCCATCTTGTTCATTCCATAGCACGAAGGAAATTCGAATGAAAAGCCGTGTTTTTAGACATATATACATATACATATGTGAGGCTTATGGAATACGTGCACAAAGAAATACGCTAAATCATCGTTAATGATCTCAATCGTTTCATTAAATAGGTAAATGGTTGAGATAAAAAAAGTAAAAAACAAAACATACATTTGTGAATCAGGTACTACCTAAAAAAAGTATAAATATATTTATTCATTTTTTGCTTTTTGATCTTAACCATCAATATCTTTGATTAAATTGTCAAGATCTTTGAGAATGATTTAGTATATTCTCTTTTACTTGTGCACATCATATATTTATATGGTAAATGCTCAAACCTCATTCTTGCTAAAATCTACATTATCATCTCAACGGTTGGATCTTTGAAATGAACTATTAAAGTGATAAAGTAAGAAAGTATTTAATATATACAGTACATTAAATGCAAAGTACACTCATATTTTTAATTCAAATCTCTAACATTAATCATGCCAATTAAAAGATGGAAATGTTTGTTTACAACTGATATTTAGGATTTGGGTTTATTTGGTGAACGATGGCAGGAAAAATATGTCAAATGACATTCTTTCTAAGATATATAGATAAATGTAAAAGAAATCACCTTAAATCGGAAGATTATTTGGTAATTGTACTTCGTATAACTGTAAAGCTAGAAAGTGTGGAACCTAACACCCTAAGCTAAGGGCCCACATGTGTGTAGGTTGATCATCTAGTCTAGCTAGCTCGTGAGCAATTATTTTCCTAGCAACCAATGATCACATAATAATTTGAATTCAAGACTTTGATAGTTGTACTCTCAAAAAAAAGAAAGACTTTGATAGTTGTCCTGAACCTTGAATGGCATGCTAGATCATTGGTGCAATGACGAATTTTGATCTCCTTTTGACATCTAATCAGTCGAAATAGATGAGGCAGTTAAGATGTGAGTGATTTGTATTGAGTACTTTGTATTATGCGAACACAAAGCGATTCCAAAATGGTTTGCCTGGATCAACATTGAACCAAAGTGGGGCACCCTCCTCACTCAAAATTCAGATAATTAATGAAAAACATTTGAGCCCGCAGTCGAATCAAGGTATATCATACATAGTTCGCCCCAGCCCGCCCTAAACATTTGTCATTCTTCAATAGGAACAACCAAGAGCTGATCTAAATTGAGTCGAGGTAGGACATCCGCTCCACCCGAAATTTTAAAATTCAAAAGAAAAACAATAGCTTACATATGATATTATGAGCTTCAAACATACTTTGCCTCACCTTAAACTGCTCCGTAGTCTATTCACCCCACCCTCCAAGAATTCCTAGATCAGTCACAGGGAATAAAATAGAGAAAAGAGCAATAACAAGGCTTGGAAGTGCCAAATGATTATCTTCTTAATTATTCATATTAATGTGAAACCATGAAAGAAAAAGAATCAGCTAGACCTTGTCGGATTTTATTATACAAACCCCTTTTTGTTGTCACAATGAGAAGATAAGAAGCTAGATGCATGCCCCAGATATAGAACTCATGACCTTCAACAGTAATATCGACCCACTAGACTGGTGAGCTATTGCTCTTTGTGCATATGATACTCTTGATAAAAGTTCGAACCAGCTTGTTGGTTGGGTAGTGTTACAGGTAAATTAAAGCTGATGACGAACAGATGGCATAAGGCGAGCTAACTATGTGCCACGTGTTTCTTAACACACACACACAGATATATATATATATATATATATATATATATATATATATATATATATATATATATATATATATATATAGTGAATACAAACCTAATTAAAAGTACCTGAATGTTTTAGATTTAAAAAGTAAAAAATAATTAAGATTCAGAATATTCACTACACTTTTAAAAAGCAAAAAAGTAACCATCAAAGCATTAGCACTGATGCTGTTGGTGGGGAGTTTGATTCCCAGGGGATGTATGGTTTAGACTTCCTCTTGAAAAAGAAAAGTAAAAAAGTATTTCGCCTAAAGCGTTAGCTTACTTGATAAGGTTGGCTTCATAGATTCTTTGTTTTTATAGATCTTGATCTTCTCCCATGTTAAGTCATTCTTTATTTTTTTCTTAACACTTAAAAAAATGATATAGCTTATGTTCAGTTAACTGTTAGCATGATCGAGTTCTATGAAAATAAAGAACCAACGTAGTCAACTTCATCTAATACGAGAAAAGACTTAGTTATTGTTGTCCAAAACCATCTTTGATTTTAAGATGAAATTTTGGTTTCCAACTAAAAAAATAAGCAAATATGATCTTGCTATTTCGAGTCAAATACTACTATAACTCAGTATAATGATAATAGTGACAAAAAGTTTCTGCAGCGGACACCTTTAATACGAGTGAAGACTTAGTTTTGGTTTTGGTTAATCAGTATTTACAGCACCATCAGGCCCTTCAGCCGGAGAAGACGCCTGCTACTACTTAACATTATTCTAATTTTTAAAGAAGATTGGTAAACCGTTGAAATCAAGCTGCACCGTCAAAAGAAACAAGCCGGTTGGCAAGGACTCCTAAGACATCCTTCTCATCATCCACCGTCCCAGCTTTTCCAATGAAAACAACAGCAAATAAATAAGAGATAGAAAGAGATAATTCAACTTTTATAGAATTGCTGTGCCAAGTCAAAACGGACCCAAACTTGGCGTTTGGTGCCTTTCTGTTCTTATCCATGTCGCGTCATTAGTCAGTTCGAGCTCATCCCCTCCATTAATATGTGTATGCTTTTCTAAATTATAATAACTTCTTTGTTTTACAACTTACATTAAACAATAAAATGAGAGAGACATGCTTAAAAATGATTTGGGGTTTTGAAAGGCAGCCAAATGAACTTCAATGCGGTAAGTGTAAATAATTAAATGGTTAATACTTTAAAAGACATAGACTAGAGCCTTAGAAAAATTAAACATGATCTTTGCACTTTTAGAGTTGATTAAACACAAATCACACAAGATAGAACACAAAAACAAATAACATTACATTTAACTGATCTACCAGTGCTTGGTTGGTTCAAGTGGTTCGGCACTTGGTCCCCTTAAGCAAGGTTTGTGTTTGAGACTTGTGAATGGAGAACACCAGCGCTCAGAGAGCTTTATGGTACGTTGTCCCGGCTCAAACCGAATTAGTTCGGGTCTTTGTGGGCTTCCCGATATTTGTGGTTTGACCTAAAAGAAATAAATTACTGATTTCAACATTTAGCCGATCGACTCACATGGTATTTGTTAAACCTTGGTTTTGGTTGGCCTTTCTTTTACAGCTTGTGCACTTATGTTATGGCTTATGGCCTTTATGTCAAGCAACTGATATTTAATATCTCCTTTTCACTATCAAAACATAAAGCTCAAAAGTTTAGATTAGAGAAACTAAGATCTGCAACTCCAGACAGAGCTCGAACTGATGTATTAGGCAGATGATTTCCACTCAAAAGAAAAATTATAAGAGTGATTTCGGATGCACCAACAAATGAATTGGAGTCTGCCCACCTCAATAGATCATGGTCCATAGAATTGACATGTACATTTGAATCATGAACATCTACACTATGTTGTGATGCACGCCATGTGCTAAGAAGCCCACCTTGTGCCTCTGTCACATGCAACTCCAAACTTCTAATGTTTCATTCAGACATGAATATTCCAGCAAAATGTTCCGAAAATAATAGCTATCTGAGACCATCATCAAATGTAAACCAGGGTGTTGAGGCTTAATTAGAAGGAAATGATGAGAAGTTTTAAAAAACATTTGGATAATTTCATTTCATAGAACAGGGGGCCGATGAAATTATCTGTGAACCAAAATATTGGAACAGAACTAAGCAAGGATGGTAGCGAAAAGAGATCAAATCTCTTTGAAAACATCTCAGGCAATTGTTGTGATAAAAAGAACACAAACGTGCATGCACACACACGCACACACATTTGGAGTTGAAGGCTTTTGGAGATGTAGGCTTTTGGAACTTTGCGCTGGTAAGGCATTGACCTCAACCTTGTTCCTTTTATCAGGGACTCTATTAATACAAGCCATTAAAAAAGCTTTACCCCAATAGACAAAAAAGGATGACAATAACACAACGTTCCATTCACTATTCTATATACTTTATTCTTCGTTTCAACTATTTGAGGTGAATAAGGAGTTATAGACTTGGATAATATCTATGGAATGAAAATAATTTAGATTATAGTATTTCCCTCCTTCATTTGATCTTAAGCATTTACATAAAGTTTCATGTTATACTTCTACTTGTGATTTAAAAATCTTAGATTTTTCTAATGTATCATCTTTAGAATCCATCAAGGACATAGACCAAAATCTAGTGTGATGCCACCAATAGTAGGCCAACCATGAAGATCATATACATGTAAATCTAACACTGCAAAGCATCTTTCTACTTTAGAAAATGGAAGTTTGGTTATCTTGGTAAGTGCATTGTTCATTTTAGGAAAAATTTAGATTTTACCATGTCATCTAATTTCCTAAAATTAACATACCCCCAAACAATAACACCAAATATCAAAAGACTTAACAATATAAATAGAAACATTACTATTATTCATTATAATGTTTAACTTAAACATGTTATTACAAAGATCCTCTTTCCTAACAAACATATCTCTCTTTTACCAAATAAACTTATCTCCTTAAAATGCGTACTTGAACCCATACTTGTTTAGTAAAGATATAGACACTAAGTTCTTGTTTACATCTGATACATACATAATATTCACAAAAGTAAGAATTTTTTTAGGACATAAACTTGAGTTTTATATATCCTTTGTATTATCTTGCTTGTAATAATCTTCTTCATGTAAGATGATTTATTAGTTGTCTAAGAAATATATATTCCTTCTTGTGTTTAAGAGAATTTTTGAAATCTTTTCGATAGGGACGAAGTTTCTCTAGGACGGAGGATATGGCAATTGGTATCATCTATATTTATATTATAACAACAACTAAGCCTTTTCCCATACTAGATGGGGTTGGCTACATGGATTCCTTAGTTCTACATAGCCCTATCATAATTTGTAGAATCCATGATAAATAAGTCGTGATAAAGTTCTACGCCGGTTATCGGAAACCTAATGCAACCCTCATCCTTTATCCGAGCTTGGGACCGGTCATGCAAAGGGTGATACCTTATATGGGTGGAGTTACCATCCATATTTATATTATATTACTTAAAACTATTTAAAATCCACCCTAGTTCATGAAATTGCTGCATGGTAGATCTATCATCTATCATCTTATAATTATGAGAAAACTTCACAGAACTACTTTATGCCCATCTTTCATTTTAGCACTTGTGGTTTCAAAAGTTCTTTGAGCTATCTTATGGTTTTCACTCTTAATCAAATTAGTGATAAATGTCTAATATAATTACCCTTAACACAACGTGATATATTAGTTGACATGTCACCTATGACATTATCCACTATGTTAGTCATCACATCTCCATAAATTAGTTGATCAAACTACCATGTCATTTGCCGTATCAACACCATCTACCACATTACATCAACCTACATTAATATTATATTTAATTATTAATTTTTAAATATCAATGATTATTTATGTTAATTAGTAATGCTAATTATGTATATCTCATTTGCCATGTCAGCATCACTTGCCAAGTCAGTCATTATCAAATTATTTTCTTAGAGAAGCTATATTCTCCAAAAAAAAGTAAGAACAAGCCTAAAGAATATTGGAGTCAAAAGCTTTTGGAGGTTTCATCTTTTGAAAGTATGCAGTGATGAGATCTTGAACTCAACCTTGTTGATGTGGTAGGATACATAAATTTTCGCAAAAATGCACATCTGCAAATTTCTTTAGGACACAACACTAACCTTTACGCTTATTTGCTGATTTCTTGTCAAAGGATCAGTTAATTATAAAGGACACCAGCAAATTCTCATAGGATACTATGAGAGCCTAGTGTAGTTAAGTACTAGACAAGTCGATATACTATTATAATGAGTTTTTTCTACTCTTAGTTATGTAACTAAGAACACAAAGGGTCTTCTCGAAGACGAGTAAGAAAGAAGCTGAGGTGGTGGGAGAACCGAAGGCTCTCAGATTGAAGCGTCTTTCCCGTTATTGATACCTTGCTCCTCTTCATAGAGAGCACAAAGTCAGTCTGATGAATTCACTTTTAGCCTTCTACAAATCGAGACAAGTTTCATCCGCCATCGACTTATCAAAATGAAAGTCGGTTTTCTCAGTGATGTGCTTTCCACTTAGCTACATCACCATGACCATTTTATGGTCATCCAATCCATCCACGTGTACTCTTTCTTGAGATATGACATGCTCATTTATTCATCACTTAACAAGTCGATTCCAAAACCATCTAACGTGAGTTTTACTTTTATCATGATGTTGGATCTGCCATGGCTTACCAATAATCTTTATTTTGAAAATCTTTCTTGCATAGATACACGCATACACATATATAATTAGATCATCTTCACTTTTAAAAAGATTAAGAATAAAAAAAAAGATGAAGAATAATGTCATTATACTCGTACACCATAAACAATCATCGCACATGAGTGACCAACCTCAGTGATCCAACCACTCTTCACCACTTCTCTCTCTATATATTCCCCCTCCTCTCTCTCTCTCTCTCTCTCTCTCTCTCTCTCTATATATATATATATATATATATATATATATATATATATATATATATATATATATATATATATATATAACAAGAGATGAAAGCTATGAAGTTGCAACTATGTTCAATTCTGATCATATCATAGATGATCTCAACTACCTGCCTATTATAAGCAATGGTTCATTTTGAGATAACTGCCACTGTTTAGTGAATAGATCAATGACAGTAATCCTGGTTTCCTGGGTAACGCTAGAAATATAATCAGGCCTGATCATCGTTTCCCACTTAGGATGCTTGTCTCAAACTGGTATTAGGAACAGTCAAGACTCTGCACTCCTGGGTTTTGCCAAAATGCAACATTTGAAGAAATTAAACAAAATTCTATGAAAAAGAAGAAACAACAAACAGCCCTTTCTAGAAAATCTTATGCACATAAAAACCAACTAGATAAGTCTCTTAATAATCAAGTAATTAGTCATACTCAACCGGTATTAAGAATGCTGATGGAATTTCTGTTAGTCCTAATATCAGCTTAGTTCAGATTTAGAAGCTTGGCCAGCAAGGTGGCCTAACATGCCCGGCAGATACACATGCAATTCTGCCCTACAATCCACTGTACTTTCCGAGACGGCATCGGAAAGAATCCCAGTTGATCATCCTCGAAGAACAGAATTACCATCTACTGATTCAGCATCAATCCTGTGAGGTTCATAAGGAAACACGAAGATCACCATCTTCTATTTATACGTGTTTCTTTTGTCCATAAGCAGTATCAAACGAAACAGTGTTTCCTGTCCTTCTGATAGTGATGCTTATCACCAAATAAAAGTTCAATTGAATTACCGCATTTTCCTCTCACTACCACGATGAATTTGTATAATCTGGAGATACTATAGACACTTTTATAATTCGTATAATCTGATAGTGCAGGTCATGCTATTTCAGCAAATTTAATACTTGATTCCTCTGTCAACGATGCCCACTATGTTATGAATCATATTATCGTTGTTTGGCATGGATGGAATTTTCTAATTCAAATACTTCCATTTAGATAACTCTCTCCAGCTGCTTGAACCATCTTCTCAAAATTTGGATCGCTCTAAGTATCTGTTTAGACATTTAATTAATGCCATTTCGAATTCTTGAAGGCCCTTTGTTGTGAGGCATTCCTTTTTGAAGCATTTACCCGTGAGATTTTTACCGGTTAATGACAAGTAAACAAACTGAAACTGCTCGCAATATTTTGGAAATGTGTGAACGTCTCTTAAGAGTTTCAATCGGGTTTTGGAGCCAAACTGTATAGGTCGACATCTTCAAGAGACGAGCTTTGTTTGAATAGAAGCTTGAGGGAAAAAAATGGAAGTATGAAAGTGCTATAGCCTTCGAGCCCTATGTCAGGTGGCTCCTATAACATGTAATATAGTTATTAGGTAAAATGTTAGGATGAAGCGAGATACAAGCACTTCAAAAGAGGCGACCAAATGAAACACCCAAAAGTCGCATGAGAAATTAGGCATATTACACTTCAAAAGATGTAAAGCAAGCATTCAAAAGCATTAGAAAGAAATGAAAAATATGATTTCCCTTTTGTTGGAAGGTACTCCACTCTGTGGCTCCTTCTAAGCTCTCCTGTAAATTGTTAGATATATAATGGTAACGGTTTGCTTAATCGCATCTCGCCAATCAAAAGAGAGATGGTTTTCCTTTTTAAATTAATTATTAGTATCAGAAAAGATTGAACCAAACGATTAAGAATTCATGTAGCAGCCGTAGAGTATGAGGTAAGGCTTTGTTTTGATTTTGGTCGCTCCAGTCTATCCGTGAAAGTTTTTCCTACCAAAAACCGGAACCGCACTGCCGATGATAACCGGAACCCACTGAACCATAACCGGAATAGGAGACTCTGCAGTGCGGTTACGGTTTATGGTATTCGAAAACAGGTCTAGAATCAATGGCTCCAAATTTTGTATATTTGTTTCCAACAATTATCATAAATTGAATGGTAGCTCAATGGTAGAGTGATCCTACCATCGCCGTTGATCCCAAAGAAAGTGTTTGCCTGGGTGACCCTGGGACTAGACATGTCTACTCCGACCTATAGGAAAAAAAGGTGCCTCTCTCACCATGATGACTGATGGTAATGATTTGATTGAGTATAAGATTAGCGACCACAAGAACTCCAATTTCTCGCTCTTCACAAACTCACAAAAGAAAAAAAAGCCAAGACAGAAGAGTTGAAGATCTTAGCGTAGATTAGGTCTTCAATCATTTGAAAGGCAATATAAGCACTTCAGACTTGGCCTACTATCTACATATCAAGGAAAAATCTAATAAATTGTTCATATTGATTGAGCCATGATGTGGGCACAAGTATTTCCTCATGTACAACGCCAAAGGATGCTTTATGGGTATTGAGTTGTCTATTCAACCAAGGGGCCTAGCTTAACTCCAGCCTCACAAGAATTATCCATTTGACGATACATTTCTCCACCAGCCACAAGTAACTCGGTGTAATCTAATGAACCATTTCATACCTGAAAAGATAAAGATTCATAGAGAAGTGCCGCAGCCAGTCACAGACCCATAGTCTTCTTTGATAGATACAACCCAAAACGCTCAAAAAAGCAAAGAAGACGACTGTTCACTCCGATCTGTACTGTCTACAAGCACACGTGATCGTGATCCTCAATTATGATTTACCATCCAGAATAATATGCACCTTACACACACACACACACACACACACACACACACATATATATATATATATATATATATATATATATAAAAGGATGTAAAAAAAACTTGGAATGATCCTTTTTAGGATATCAAAGTTAAACCCTCCATGTATGAGTCTCTATAAAAGGATGTTTTGCAAAATATACCTCCTGAAACGGCAAAAGATATACCACCATGATGTTTCTCGGTGTGACATGCATGTTCGTTCATCAACCCCTATCACCAACTAATCTTTCCGTAAAGAGAGAAAGATTATGTTATCTGTATTTAGAGTGGAGCTTTGGAATGGCTAAATAGATTGTAGTCTGCGTTATTTTACGTTATATTTAATTTTGACAAAGAGAAGATCATGTTTTGTAGATTGTAGACTTATCTTGAGTTAAGTAGTCTGTTAATGGCTTCTCTTAGATGATTCTGTGCAACTGCTTGTTTGAAATTGGGGAGTGTTGCAACCAATAGTGAGCAATGAAGAGGGCATCATATGAATAGCTTTTGTTTGGCATTTCATTAAGAAACAGTTAATTGGAAAAGCAAATTGCATCCTATCTAATTGGTGTGTGTGTGTGCGCGCAAGTCTACGTCCACGACAACTTCACATTATCCAAGAAAACACGTACCTTTTAAGCATACTGTAATACGAAGCCCACGATTAAAGCCGTGCCCTGTCTGAGTGCAAAAGGTTCTTGTGGTTCATGTCTTGAAGGGGTGTGTCTGATTTGTGGTTTTAGGGGAACTGAGTCATGATTTTTGGTGCCTATAGTTTTAAGTTTCGTATGGAACTTATTGTAGGCGTGAAATTATGGTTCCATAGTTCCAATTTCAATAAAAATTGTTGGAACCAAGGGGGAGGTTGATCACTAAATCCATGAGGTTCGTAAGGAAACCCAAATACCTCCTCACATATTTCGGTCTTGTACGAAAATCCAACATCAATACTACTTACAAGTCAAACACAAAACCATGAGTCTAGGCCCGCAGCTCTGTTATTAGAATCTTCGAACTGCGAATCAAATACACCCCAAATTCTGTCACAATCGAGATAACATAGTCAAACAAGGTAGCACACAGTCATGTCCTACTCTTCATCTACTCGAATGCAATGTACTGGGGGGTTTCAGCCTTTCAATTTCTATGACAATCGATCCACATAACATAATATTGCAAGCCGCGTGCAACTATTTTTTATGTTCTTCATCTTCTCGAATGCAATGTATCCTTTTAAAGTTCAAGTGCAATAGTTGAGACCATCAATAATATTGCATGCCGCATGAAACCGTGGGCTACTCTCTTAACACTAAATGTTTTCTTTCTACTCACACTGATTCAAACAAACAATTTAGGCGGTTCATCTTTCTGTCAAAGTCGATATAGATTAACCAAACATGGTGGCGCATCAATCATGTTACCCTCTTTATTTTCTCTAGTGTAACGCTCTGGGGGATTTATTCTTCCAAGTTCTGTCACAATCCCAGATATCATAATTCTGAAAGGCAGCACGCTTACCAGATTTATATTGTTCATTATAAACTGGAATGCTGTGTATCGTTTGAGAAAGGTGCAACCTCAACTGTGGCATACACCCGTCCTTTGAGGAGTCTGTTCTGCTTTATGGCACCAACTCGATGGGATGACTGATAACTATGTTATTTTGAAAGAGAGAGAGAGAGAGAGAGAGAGAGAGAGAGAGAGAGAGAGAGAGAGAGAGAGAGAGAGAGAGAGAGAGAGAGAGAGAGAGAGAGAGAGAGTGACCAGACCGCTAACTCAACTGGCTGGGTTCTTCGACTCCCACGCTGCAGGTGGTCTGAATATCCCCTTGTCAACCTCGATTTATTGGCTTATTGATATTATCTTTCTCAAAGTCATTGCTATCTGAAAATGTTCTGAAACGAACTTGATTGAGGGCATGTAAAGACGTTCTACGAATTCTTCAGACGTCCCTGAGCCTATAAAACTCATAAAAAAAATCAAATTTGAAGGGAAAATTAGATGAGGACTACTGGCTCTTAGTTATAGGCTTGCTTGCTTCATTCTTGGTTTTTGTTGCCAACCAAGGATCAAGGAAGAATACTGCCTCTTAATTATCACATCATTTAGGAGACTCGTACACAAAAGTGGAGCATAAGTAAAGTACAACGTACTGTCAATCACAGAAACAGAAAAACGAAATTCCGCAAAACGCTCTGTAATGACCAGTCAGAAGCTAAACTGATAAAATCCCTATTAGTTGAGCTTGCCAAATAATTAATCAAGAACTTGCGTTTTGTTTCTTCGGAAGGAAAATATTTTCGTCTGCAGAATTAAATCACCAACAATATGTCTATCAATCTGCAGGCCTGGCTTGTGATCTCTTGACTAATTGTATGACTATGGTATGAGTATCAGATTAGAAATAAGGTTGAAAAGGAAGTGCGTTGCAAACGCTTCGAAGACGAGTCGACGAACAAGCACGCATACCTGACCCTTCCTAGAAATCACACAGGAGAATCACCAGCATTTGCAACCATAAGCTGTCTGGATTGGTACCGCAACACAGCAAGCCCCAAGCACCAAGGAGGTTCACCCATTCAAGAAGAAAGTCAAAGGAGCTATTAAGGCATTCAAAAAGAAATCTATAGGACACCTAAGATTGAACATGCAATAAGAAAAAGAAGCTTGTCAACAGAAAGTCTTGGTAGATCGCTAATCAAATATGACATGCACACAGCAACCATCAGAGACATATTCAGAGAAAGATAAAGCAACAAGTTTCAAGAAAAAACATGAAGGGGAGCCGCTATTGAGGCAATGAGAGAGGACTTCTTGTTAGACAATGAACAAGGGGATATCAACATAGGGAAGACCTTGCCACGTTGCCTAGCTTTCGATAGTAGAACTGCACTTCGACCACCGAAAATCATATAAAAAACCTAAAAAGGAATCAACAAAAATTTGAAATGCGTTTCCTAAAAATATAGGTAGTACTAAAAAAAACAAAGAAAAGGAAATTATAAATGCAAGAACACAAGAGAATCTATCGCCTTATCTGAAGATAGTGAGGCCTCCCTTCAAGCTAAGTTGGAATGAATCATCGCCAAGAAGTTGAATAATGAGACCAAGTGTTGCCGCACCAAGCACCATCACCGAGTAAAGCCAGTCATATCAAACAAATAGTCATAATTTCTTGTGTTGTTTTCCTACAAGAGGGCGGTAAAAGCTAGTGATGCTGAATTCATTATATATATATAATATATAGAGAGTGAGTGGTATATATTAAAATTTATTTATGCTTAAATTCACTCAAAGAAGTGTGATCAAATAAGAAATTTGAATTTAAAAAATCTTCACCATTGTAAGTTAAATGAAAAGCACTAAAAGTGTAATAATATATTTTAATTTTAAAATTAAAATCTCTACTATTTAAGTAGATTTGAGCAAGAATGAGTTTGAGCACGAACTAGTATCTCTCTCTATATATACATATATTTGCTTAAACTGAAGCTATCTAAGTTTCATTGGTGTTTGAGTTGAGTTGGAAGCTTCTCTGGTGTCGAGAACCACTTTCAACTCACACGAACTAGTGCACTCTGAAAAGAAGAACTGCAGGCATACGTGAATCTGGCTAAAATTTTGGAAGTTGTCAACCTGACTATCTATTTAATAAATAACAAGCAATATCTTAAAGGAAAGAAGAAAATAAAAGCGCTAATCCTCCTAGGGTGATATAATCGGTACTTACATTATGAATATTTAAGCTTCTCCACTTTACTGAACCACAAAGCACAGTCAGCTTTTCACTGATAAGTAGAGAGGGCCTGTTTGCAACTGGCCCGACAGTTTCAATTGGATCACAACTCTAAACATACAACTATTCAACGAGCCCAAATTTGAGTCAAAAGCATCGACGGGCCCCAAGAACAAACTCATGATCTTTACACAAAAATATACCTAACACCTGCTCTTCTATCGTGTTGCTACTACTTCACCTTGCACGATAACCGATGAGTCAATTCTACTTGCAAACCAAACAAAGAACCATCATTCCTCAAAATTATGATTGCAAGCTCGTAAATCTAAGCATGCAATCTTAATATTAAGGACTGCACCACGAATCAAACATACCCTTTCGGTTCCACCTGACCCAAAACCAACATTTTCAGACCGTCAGTTTCATAATTTTATGAAGTTTTCCTCTGAAATTTAAATTTTTAAAATGTTTTTTCCACGAGCGATTTTGCACTCAAAATAGAAGCGGAATCAGCCCAGTCCTGGTTTAGTTACGGTTTCTTGGCAAACCATGTCTACTCGTGAGTATTCAAACGTTTGTAGATGGAAACGCCATCACACTCACCACAGAAATTTCCAGAAGCTCCTTCCTTAGTTAGTAATTTCCATCACCCCCACCAATGCTCATTCCTATCGTCACCCACCACTCGTCCCCCATAGCGGCAAAGGTACGCCGTCACACTCGCCACAGAGAAAATCGAAGGATTCTCTCTCTCTCTCTGAGTCAAGGGAAGGCGGATAGAAGAGAGGAGCGTTTGGATTGCATTGATTAATATACGACAATGGGGAATCTGTACGTTCAGACTGTTCCTCCGACCGATCTGAACAAGAATACAGAGTGGTTCATGTATCCGGGCGTGTGGACGACGTACATCCTCATCCTCTTTTTCTCGTGGCTCATCGTTCTTTCCGTCTTCGGTTGCTCGCCCGGCATGGCCTGGACGATTGTTAATCTCTCTCACTTTCTCGTAAGCTTCCTCTTTTCACACGTTCTTCGTATTTCAATCGCTCTTCCTCTATTTCTTAGTCTTCGGCAATTTGGGATTTTTGTGTTTCAGACTCGCGGTTTTCCGTTTTGAGGGGTTTCGCTGGATCTTTGCTCAATCCTGAAATTGTTTCTTTCTCTTGCACGCTTTTTCGGTTGTCGATGATGTCAGGACATTGATTTTGTTGGGTTCGCATTGGACATGGGTTTTCTTGGCAAAACATCCGTTTCCTATGATTTTTTCATCTAGATATCTAGGAGGAAATGGTTGATTTGGATTCTTGTCGATTTCGGGCGTTCGAATTGTTTCCTCTGGAGGAAAGCGGCAACATGAGAATGATTTTGCAGTCTTGAATAGGAAAGTCTGTTTTCTGATTCAGATGCTTTTTATTTTTTCTGTCCTTCAGAGAATTAGGTCGGGTAATTTCGTTTCCCACTATCCGAAAGAATCAAGGATTTCTGTTCTCATTTTCTTGTTGTAATACTAGTGGGATCTTTTGCAAATTTGATATCCTCATTTTTAGTTGTGTTATTGCCGGTCTCATTCTAAATTAAATCGCGTTAGTGTTCGTGTCATGTTTGAGTTTTTGAATTCGAATATATCTATGAGTTACTATCAGCAAATGGTATCGTTTGATTAGAAATGTGTTGTCTGTTATATGAGTATAACATCTTAATTTCTCGATCAGATTACTTATCAGTTTTTCCATTGGAAGAAGGGCACACCATTTGCCGAAGATCAGGGCATGTATAATACTTTGACATGGTGGGAGCAGATTGATAATGGGAAGCAGCTCACTCGCAACAGGAAGTTTCTGACAGTTGTGCCGGTTGTTTTGTAAGTTTCATTCTATGTTACTATACATGTGAGGTAGAAACTAAGTAATTTTCATAGGAACTAACTGAATGATCTTTGTAATAGACAATTTCCCCCAAAACGAAGTTCCAGAATTAAGGATTCCAATTTAGATAGGTAGGTCATTGGTACTAATGTCTAGCAAAGAAAGAATCTATTTCATGTTTAACTAACTTGGCATAAGTCAATTTCTTGATTCCTTGAAGGCTAGGCTTGAAAATAAGTATTGACAATGGTTGCAAAGTTTTAAAACTAGTGGTTAATGCATTAATCTCGATTGCAATTGTTATCTGCTTAGGTGAAATTCCATGGTCCATGGCACAAATTCAATCATTTCATTGTTATTGGATGACGTTTCCTGTAGGCAACTATGTCAGCCAGATCACCCTTTCAGGCACTCCTGCAGTTTTAGACTGCACCAGTACAGCCTCTGCTTTAACTTTGTCCTATAGAGATTCTCAGTAACTAAATAGCTAATCTACCATTTTATCTTATTTTCATTCATGGGTGTTGTGAAACAAATAACAATAAAGGGTTGTCTCATCTCAGACTTGGGGGTTATTCACACGTATGATCCCTCAGCCTGTTCTTCAAAAGTAAAGCTGTTTTTTTTTTCAATGAATTGGTTGGCTGCAAGAGTACGATGCGGTAGCAGATTAACAAAACAATGACAACCAAGCCTTTTCCCACACTAGGTGGCAACATGAATTATTTGATGCCATAGTGCTTGTGCATATCAATGATAGTAGATTAACATTGTCTGGAAAATAATTGTTGCAGTATTCCATGTAGTAATATATTTATTGTAACTAATCCTACTTTATTGTACAATAGGGAACCAATTCGGATTCATGTATGATAGATCTACTATTGAAGCGATTTACCTACTCAGGCGTCTTATGAAACATTTTAGAGCAAAAAAGAAGAACCTTCACATGATATTTATTGATCTAGAAAAGACTTATTATGGTGCCAAGAGATGTTCTTTGGAGAACATTGGAAAAGAGAGTTATCACATTGACATACATAAATCTTATAAAAGACATATACGATGGTGCAAAAACACGTGTGAGGACTCATGAAGGAATGACAGGCTCCTTTGAAGTTAATATTGGGTTACATCAGGGATCAACTTTAAGTTCATATTTATTTATATTGGTCATTGATGAGTTAAGAAAACATATTCAAAATGAAGTATCTTGGTGTATGTTATTTGCAAATCATGGATCAACTTTAAGTCCATATTTATTTATATTGGTCATTGATGAGTTAACCAAATATATTCAAGATGAAGTATCTTGGTGTATGTTATATGCAAATGACATTGTGTTAGTGGATGAGTCTAAGAAAAAAGTTAATAGGAAATTGGAACTATGGAGAGAAACATTAAAAAGTAAAGGCTTTCAACTTAGTAGAACAAAGACAGAATATATGGAATGTAAGTTTGATCATTTGGGTACTTCAGAGGATATAGAAATTAAGATTAGTACACATTGCATCCCTCATAAGAAAAGTTTTAAATACTTAGGGTCAATTTTTCGAAGTGATGGAAAAATTGGCGAAGGAGTTACGCATAGAATTAATATCGGTTGGTTAAAATGGAGAGGGGCATGAGGTATTCTATGTGATAAGAAGATACCATTGAAGTTGAAAGGTAAATATTATAGAGCAACAATTAGACCTGCTATGTTTTATGGTTCTAAGTGTTGGATAGTTAATCACATGTGCAAAAGATGTCTCTAGCGGAAATGAAGATGTTGAGATGGATGAGCAGTCATACAAGGAAAGATTGTATACATAATGAGGTTATAGAAACAAATTGGGAGTAGCATCAATATAGGATAAAATGAGGGAAAATCGTTTAAGATGGTTTGGACATTTAGAAAGACGACCCAAGGACGCTCCTGTAAGAAGATATGTAAAAATAGATTGTGAAAATGTTAAAAGAAGAAGAGGACAACTACAAAAATATTGGAAAGAAACAATAAAAAATGATTTAGTTTATATTGAGTTAACTGTTAGCATGGCACATGATAGGGCCCAGTGAAAACAAAGAATCCATGTAGCCGACCCCATCTAGTATGGGAAAAGGCTTAGTTGTTATTGTAGTTGTTGATTTAACCCCACTTTCCTGTCTAAAATTGTTTAACCGTTGGAAGTTCTAGTATTTGAATACACATCTTCATCAACAACAACAACAACAACGACTAAGCCTTTTCCCATACTAGACGGGGTCGGCTACATGGATTCTTTGTTTCCACGGAGCTCTATCATGTGCCATGTTAGCAGTTAACTCACAAAGGAAGTTCTAGTATTTGAATACGTTGTGAATTTATTCTTAGTCATTGAACTTATAGTCATTGTGCATTAGTATACAACTGAACCTATATATGCCTTGCGACCAACAAGCTGATATTTAGATAGAATATATTCAACAGATTCATTCTTCCGTATTTTGTTTTTTTATGCCATGCAACCAATCAAAAATGTACTCAACCAGTAAATTTAACCATAATCGGAACTTCATTTTTAACGAAAGTGAAGTATGTTACTGTCTTTGAGCCAAGACTTATCTTAGTTTTATAGAGCTAAGTGTCTAATGTACATATATACTACCTTGTGGCTTTGATTTTCTGTATAATTCTTATCTTACTCATGGTAGGATTTAACCCAAAGCGATAACTATCCATTGGAAATCAACATATGTGCATTCAGATGAAATATCATTTAACTGCATGACTGGGAGATTGTAGAAAAACTTGACCAGCAGGCACATGAAGACTCTAGTTTGATTTTTCTTTTTCTTCTTCTGGATAAACGGGGTGATCATGTGAACTTGGTGCACATATGCACTGCATGGTCCAGCTGGTTCAAATTTCTCCTGTTGATTCTGAAGATAAGCATACTGTACCTGAATCTTTTTTTAGATTTTGGTAGTTTTTTCTCTCCTTCTGCCTCTGTCCATACAGTATGGTCCTGGATTATTGAGTGAGCATGTGGCTCATCTTTTACTGTCTTTTTCTTCTTTTCATGTTTTTTATGCTTCTTAGATTCTTGTGATGCATGGTGTCTGGACTGTATGCAAGTGGTATAATCCAGACTGGGGTTCAATTTAAGGTCTTGTGATGTGATCTAAGAAAGCATGGTTCTGGAGAATTCGACTGAAGAAAAACACGTCTGAGTGTAAGAATTTCAAGTGGTTGAGTTTAGTGATCTATCTTAGAGGGCCTACTCCACAATGTCAGAAGAAAGAAAATTGAACTTGTTGCTTCGTGTCTCCATCATGAATTACCTTAGCTACATCTGAAAATGATTTGAAAACTTTATCGTTATCTTCTTGCTAGTTGCGTGGCATTAAGCATCCAAAACATGGTCTGCTTTAGCTTTCTCCCTTGCCAATATCTTTATTAATTAGTTGCCTTGCATGAGTCATTTTAACATTCCTAGGTCTTGCCTTTGTATACTTCGCAACCTATGGGCATGGTTGGTCGGGTTCTCTGTTCATCGGTATGCACCTAGTATTGTATAAATCTATGGATAGATGATATTTTAAGAAGTATAGGATCTTCTGCATTTGACATATTCTTGGTGTTAAGTTGTGATCCCTGTTGGTAATATTTGTACTTGATTATGTGTGTGGTAGCTTGAGAGGCTTTACTGAAATTCTCCAGCACATTGAGGATCATGTATTAATTTCCTGATTACAATCTTACAATGTGCCTGGGATGCATGTAGCCTTATGAGTCCTTGTTCATCTTATAATTGCCATCCCCCCCCACCCCCAAGTTCCACAGTACGAAATGTTTGATATATAAGAGACTGGTCTATACAAGTAGCAGCAGATGTTAACAAATACACTTCCGAAGCAGTCTGTTACTGTTTTTCTCCCCCAAGTTCCACAGTACGAAATGTTTGTATTTGCTTCCTTATCTTTCACTTTTCACTTCTCTGGATGTTGTTATGACATTTTCAGTTTAACATGTTAACCTTTGGAACTTTGAGTGATACGATTATGTTGGTAGCACGAGGCTTTTGGTAATGCTTTGTTTTGTCGGCATCCAACTTTGTCAAAAAAAGCATCGTTGCAGACATAATGTGCTTAAATTTCTTTTATTAGCATCCGTTCACGGTTGACAGATGCAAGATAAAGGATATATCAGAAGCAACGTGTAGTTGTTTTCTTGTTGGATTGTTGACCTTCTATATGATCCACAACAATTACTGTTTATTATATACTTGCTTCTAACCATAGATCTTTCATAGGTACTTGATTGCTTCACACACAACTGATTATCGGCATCCATGGCTTCTCCTCAACACGATTGCTGTGACTATTCTGGTCATTGCGAAGTTCCCCAACATGCACAAGGTCCGGATATTTGGAATTAATGCAGACAAATGAATGGATTAGCTGCGGAACAGGCAAACTGGCAACTGTTTAATATTCCAATAGTACTTTAATACTCTTGTTAACTGGTAAAGCCATGTACAGATCTCGTATCTTGAGAAAACAACTCGACCTTTTGGTGTATTTTGCTCGTCTTCTTTTCCACATGGGAAGGGAAAAGACTGATGGAGTATACTGCATATGCTGTTGTATAATTTACCTTTTCTTCTATAGAACTGAGGATTAAATTGGTTGTCCTTATTTTACTAGTTCTTTTATTGCTCCAACTCTTTATTGAGGTATGGGGCAATGAGTTTGTTCCGGTTTGAGTTCCAATAGTGGTCCGTCTAAACTTTTGCTGATATTGATTGAAACGAGCCATTTGAATCGCATTGTAGGCATGTTAACCATTGACATTTGAAGCTCAGACCCATTGATGTGATATCAAAATCTAGCTTGGAGTTGCACAAAGGGAAATATCTGATGTGTAACTGTCAGGCCCTCCCTCACAGCTTTTGAGGCACTACCTGCTGCAAGAGAAGTGAAAAATCCAGAGAGGGGCAGGACCAGCTGAAAGTCACCCAATGGGGGCTGGGTGGCACTGAATACTGATGGAGCAGTAAGCAGAAGAGATCCAGCAGAAGCTTGAGCAGGTGTCCTATGTGATTCGCTGGGTAATTTGGTTAGGGGGCTTGTCGGCAAGGTTGGGAGATTGCAGTAAGTTGAAAAGCAAACTGTGGGGACTTCTCATAGGCTTGCAGCATGTTCGGGCACAATGGTGGAGATTATAGAGGCTACATTGCAACCGCCCTTGTTCTCTCGTATTAGCTTAATACTAGGAAGAGATTGGAGTGTGGACCTTCCACAGTTTTATAGAGGCCAACTCAGTTGTGGCCAAGACCAGATCGGCACCGAATCAACCACAGCCATTGGTATGATCAGGCTCCCATGCAAGTGCAGGGATTACTGTTAAGTGATGCCACAGGAGCTGTAACAGATCACCGGAATCATATTTAGATGGCATTCAGTTATTCCCTACTGAGGGAAAAAAAAGAGAGCAACAAAATGAAGTTTGATAGCCGAGATATTTTGTAGGTTAGCAGTGAAAAGATTTGGTAATAGGAGAAGAGAAGCCAAAGAGGCCTAGCGGAAAAATCAGTGCATACAATCTCGAATTCATTAGTTTATAGTGCTTTTTTAGAGCATCATGTTTTGAGCTCAAGGGTTTTTTTTGCTTTTACAAGGAAAGGACTCAAATTTGAATTGCTTCAAATATGAATTAGCTTTTTGAGTTGATGATCTAGAAAACTCCGCCATGTAAGGGATCATCCTTGCATTGCCGGTTCCAAGCCCGGATAAAGGAGGAGGGTTGTGTTAGGCTTCCGACAGTCAGCGTAAAACTTTGTCGGATTTTATAACATGGATTACAAAAATTATGAGCATTCCTTTGGGGCGTTCTCGCCTAGCGACGTGCTGCAGAGCCCGAATGCAGTAAGAAGTAAGCAAAGGCCACTACATTTTCGCCCGAATGTAGTGAATCAATTGCAGAGAGGGTTCCCACATCATGGACGGGTGTGGGTAAAGAAGTTAGTCCCGCTATATTGCCGTCCGAATGTAGCGAAAAATTTTTAGAGAGGGTCTCTGCATTTTGATTATGGACGGATGCGGGGGTAAGGAAGCTAGTCCTAGATAATAAGATTCGTATTGGTTCTTGGAATATTGGAACATTATCCGATAAGCTAATGAAGGTGGTAGATACTATGATTTGGAGAAAGATTCATATTCTATGTTTATAAGAGACAAAATGGGTTGGAGAAAAAGCAAAGGAGATAGAGGATACATGTTTTAAATTATGGTACTCAGGTAAAGAAAAGGCTCGAAACGGAGTTGGTATTATCATAAATAAAGATTTAAATGAGAGTGTAGTAGACATACAAGGATATGGTGACTGAATCATGACGTTGAAATTAGTGTTAGGAGCAGAGGTTTTGAATATAGTTTGTGCTTACGCACCCCAAGTAGGACTAGAAGATAGTATAAAGACAGTTTTTTGGGAAGAGTTAGATAAGGTATTTCAAAAGATTCCACCAAGGGAGATGATTTGTTTAGGAGGAGATTTAAATGGACATGTCGGTAAAGAGGCATTAGGATATCAAAGGATTCATGAAAACTTTGGTTTTGGGGATATAAACGAGGAAGGTAGGGAGATTTTAGATTTTGCTATGGCATTTGATCTCTTTATAGTCAATACAATTTTCAAAAAACGAGATGAACATTTAATTACTTATAAGAGTGGCTTATCACAAACACAAATTGATTACTTTATTTGTAGAAAAAAAGATAGAGCGTGTTGTAAAGATTGTAAGGTAATTCTAGGAAAAAGCTTAACCACCCAACATCGACTTTTAGTTATGGATTTACAAATAAAAAAATGGACAAAGAAGAAAAGAGTGCATCGAGCTACTCGGACTAAATGGTGGAACCTCAAAAGCAAGAAAGAAGATATATTTAAACAGAAAGTCCTTCAAGGAGATGTTTGGAATTATGTTGGCACACCCTGTGATATATGGAACAATATGGCTATACATATTAGGAAAGTGGCGAAATATTTGTTAGGGGTATCTAAGGGAGGTGTACCGACACAAAAAGAAGCTTGGTGGTGGAGTGAAGTAGTGCAAAATAAAATAAAGGCAAAGAGGGCATGTTACAAATTACATTATGCTAAGAAAACTAGTGAAACTTTAGAAGCTTATAAGAAAGCAAAGAAGGAAGCGAAAAAGGCCGTTAGTGAAGCAAAAGCTAAGATTTGGGAGGACTTATATAAAAAACTCAACTCAAAAGAGGGTGAAAGATAGATTTTTAGGATAGCTAGGGTTAGAGATAAGAAAACTAAAGATCTTAATTATGTTAGATGCATAAAAGACGAGGATGAAAAAATTCTATTGGCAAATGATGATATAAGAAATAGATGGAAAAACTATTTTTATAATCTTTTTAATGAAAATAAAGATGTTAGTATTAGTTTAGGAGATTTAGCCAAGTCAGAAAAGTATATAAACCACAATTTCTATCGACGTATTCAAAAGAATGAAGTAAAAGAGGCTCTTAAACATATGAAGGGTGGTAAATCGATAGGACCAGATAATATTCCTATAGAAGTTTGGAAAATACTAGGAGAAATAGGAATCACTTGGCTCACAAGACTATTTAATGAAATATGGAAAAACCAAAAGATGCCCGAGGAATGGAGAGCAAGTACACTTATACCCATATATAAGAACAAGGGAGACATTCAAAATTGTGCAAATTATCGAGGTATCAAGTTAATGAGTCATACTATGAAATGATGGGAAAGAATTATCGAACGTAGGTTACGACAAGTATCAAGTACAACAGAGAACCAATTTGGATTCATGCCAGGCAGATCTACTATCGAAGCGATTCACCTTTTGAGACGTCTTATGGAACATTTTAGAGCAAAAAAGAAAGACCTTCACATGACATTTATTGATCTAGAAAAAGCTTATGATAGGGTACCGAGGGAGGTTCTTTGGAGAACTTTGGAAAAAAGAGGTATCCCATTGACATATATTAGCCTTATAAGAGACATGTATGATGGTGCAAAAACATGTGTGAGGACTCATGAAGGAACGACAGACTTCTTTGAAGTTAATATTGGGTTACATCAAGGATCAACTTTAAGTCCATACTTATTTATAATGGTGATGGATGAGTTAACAAAACATATTCAAGATGAAGTACCTTGGTGTATGTTATTGGAAGATGACATTGTATTAGTGGAGGAGTCTAAGGAAAAAGTTAATAGAAAATTGGAACTATGGAGAGAAACATTAGAAAGCAAAGGGTTCCGACTTAGTAGAACAAAGACAGAATATATGGAATGTAAGTTTGATCATTTGGTTACTTCAGAGGACATAGAAATTAAAATTGGCACACATTGCATTACCCAAAAGGAAAGTTTTAAATACCTAGGATCAATTTTTCAGAGTGATGGAAGAATTGATGGAGATGTTACGCATAGAATTAATGCTGGTTGGTTAAAATGGAGAGGAGCATCAGGCATTCTTTGTGATAAGAAGATACCATTAAAGTTAAAAGGTAAATATTATAGAGAAGCATTTAGGCCTGCCATGTTTTATGGTTCTGAGTGTTGGGCAGTTAATCATCAACATGTACAAAAGATGTCCATGACAGAAATGAAGATGTTGAGATGGATGAATGATCATATAAGAAAAGACTGTATACATAATGAGGTTATTAGAAACAAATTAGGAGTGACACCAATAGAGGATAAAATGAGAGAACATCGTTTAAGATGGTATGGACATATAGAAAGAAGATCAAAAGAAGAACCTGTAAGAAGGTTAGAAAAACTAAATTTGGAAAGTATTAAAAGAGGTAGAGGACGACCACAAAAGTGTTGGAAAGAAACAATAAAGAATGATTTAGCTTATTGGGAGTTAACTGCTAACATGGCACATGATAGGGATCTGTGGAAACAAAGAATCCATGTAGCCGACCCCGTCTGGTATGGGAAAAGGCTTAGTTGTTGTTGTTGTTGTTGTAGTTGATGATCTAGAAATTATATACATCCCAACGGCACTAAAGGTCGTGCTACTTTAAAAAATTATGCATGTCCTGGGTATCGAACTCATGACCTTTACTTGTGAGACGACCCAAGCCATGTGAGATATTGCTCTTTTTCTGCTAGTAGAAACTTTTATATGTTAAAAATACTCAGTTAAGGCCCCTAGAGCGTTAGCTCAACTGCAGGGTGCTCTAGTACTGTTGCTGCTGGTGGGGAGTGTAACTCCTACAGGGTGCATGTGTGGGCGTCTGTTTTAGGCTTCGGTCTCCTCTTGTAACAAAAAACAAGAAAAGAAAAAACTCAGCCAAGGATGTTCGTTGAGTCACATTATCAACCTATATCGAGGTTTATAGTCTCGAAGAATCACAGAGTTGTTTGTTTTTCAATTTGTCCTCTCTCTCTGGTCTTATGAGCAAGCTGGAGCTAGGCAGACGTTCTGTCAGATTAAACGTCCAGGTATTGAACTCGACCTACCATCAGAAAACCGACGAACGTGACCCTCTTAGAAATATGTATAACATAACCTATGAGAAATGCGTATAAAATACCCAGAAAAACAATGGGTTTATTCTTTTATATTCGTTTAATCTTGCAGGTCCGACCCAGATAATTAATGGATCTTTTATTTTATCCAAACCCTAAACCTGATGGATTTGGGTCTATCGGTACTCTTAGATATAAACATAAAACTGATAATACAAGTGAACAATAATATCTAGCAGAAAGCTAAGCCCATAAGTGCACCAGAACAGCAACAGGTACAACCACATGCATGAATCATGACAAGGGCGGGGGCAGGAAAGTACCCAATTGAAGATGTTTCCTTTTATTTATTCGGCATGCGAAGCCTACAAGAAACTCCTTTGCGCAAGGCTGTCCTTGGGCTCGCCATGATAGGAATCACATTCGCTACCAACCTAAAGGAATATAGTCATGGTCACACATGGTGGTCCACTGCATAAGATCATGCGACAAAACACAATGTTCTTTATAAGAAAGAAGTGGATCAGATGAGTCCATGTGTCAACTTGGATGGCAGAGATGAGATATGTCTCCATCCAAGCTTTTTTTGGGGAACGGTGCCGAGGCCAAACCGATATGCATGCCTACATATTGAACTCATGACCTTCAACTTGTGAGTCGACATCGTACTCTTTGTGCTCATTGAAGCATATTTGAGTCATTGGTCTCTTATAATGCAATATATATTAACGAATAATATATTGATACATACTTATGTCACTCTTGGTTTTTGTATTCATTAACCAAATTAATATTGGTTTACTCTAATAAGAAGCTCTAATATTTTTTGAATATCTATGTTAGCCTTTCGAGTTAAGATGGTTTGGACATATAGAAAGAAGATTAAAAGAATAACCTTTAAGAAGGTACGAAAAACTAGATTTTGAAGGTATTAAAAGAGGTAGAAGACGACCACAAAAGTGTTGGAAAGAAACAATAAAGAATTATCTAGCTTATTATGAGTTAACTGCTAACATGGCACATGATAGGGCTATGTGGAAACAAAGAATCCATGTAGTCAATCCTATGGGAAAAGGCTTAGTTGTTGTTGTTGTATGTTAGCCTTTCGAGTTACGAAATATGATATGTTGGGGAACACCAAACCGAACCAAAGGTGGAAAAATGGAGTCCCAGTGGTTGCCACCTGCTAGTTGACAGAATCATATTCGTGTGGGCATTTACCATAGTATTCTGGGAGTCGAATAGTGAATTCTTAGTATAGCTCAAAAGAATATAATAGCCTTCCTATTCTTTGTTCATTGACAATTTGGGTTAGGCAGAGCTAAACATGGCTGGTTCAGAACCAGCTTAGTGGTTTGAACTACAACTGGTCGAATTTGTGACATGCCACTTTCCATTCAGCTTATATTTTATAACTTTTTTGAACTTTCTTTTACCTTTATTGTTTTTTTTATAGGTGAACCAAACTAACAGTTTTGAACCACCAGTTCTAGTTTGCTTGGAAATGGCCATGTCTAGACTAACAGACTCCTCTACCAGAGATGCTTACTCTGGGTGTTGAACTCATGACTTTGCACATGAATGCCCTTTTTTAGTCTACCCCTGGCCAATAGTGTCAGAACTGAAGTTGCTTCAAAAGAAAAGGAAACAGAAAAAAATGACAACTCAAGTTGAAATAAGAGCAATTTAGTTTATGACCCTTCACTCATTTCGTAGGAGCAATTCATGAAATCCTTATTGAATAAGTTTATGTTAGTTAACTGTTAGCATGACACATGATTGAACTCTATGAAAACAAAGGATCCATGTAGCCAATCACATCTAGTATATACAAAGACTTAGTTGTTGTATTGTTTGAGAAAGCAGTTCTCCCTTCACTAACCCGCCAGTTAAAAGCTGTGCTGCAACACACCCAGTCACCAGAAGGATTAGAACATGGGAAGTCCGCTGCCAATTCCTTTGCTATCACTTCCCATTATTGCGTGGTGGAAACTAGCTCTAGATTAACATTATTAAACTTAATCAAGAGTATTTTTAATAAAATTAATAAAAGGTTCTTACTGCAGCAACAAATTAACCCAAGCATAAATCTAATCGTGATTCATACGCAGCTTGACTATCAAATTAAGTCGAGGTCGTCACTGTCAAAAACACGTCTATTGAATATCAAGATGTCTTTGTAGGAATTATGTGGCTCTTTTGTTTACCTTGTTCAAGATATGGATGGCTGAATGAAAACTTTTAAGACAAGAACACTAAACTAATCAAGTCCAGTTGCGAAAACGCATTTTTCGGTCTTTTCGTCGGCTTAGGCTAGTGGGTTTCTTAATTGGATCTCTCAATACAAGTATTTTATACCTTACATTTGAATCTAGGGATTGTCCCAACCACCGACCATGCACAGGAGAAACCAAGAAAAATTCCTTAAGGAATTTCGAAACCCTAAACTTAAGAAGGCCTATTGAACCACAGGTACGTTAGTGGGTGTAACACAAGATCATCTTAAGAATTAAGTAACCCTTCCTAGTACTCTTCTCGCTCAAGCTTGTTTAACTTACTGACTTCTCATGGTATATGATGCATTAGTATTAAAATAAACAAAATCGTCTGAGAAAGTTTTTGAAGGCTGTTAGGTATCTATGCAACTCTACGTTTTATTCGAGCTTATGACCGGTTATGTAAGGAATGAATCCCCACAATGGGTCGAGCTCCAGTAAAGAGCAACTTGAACTTACGACGTTGCTTTATTAGAGGGAAAAAAAAAGAAAGAAAAACTGATCTTTGACCCAAATTTTAAAGAACTTGCTTTGATACAAGTAGCTCCGGTTAGCACGCTTAAGTCCGTCTGGTGAATCCCAAGAACAAAGGGGGAAAATAACCCTGTATATTCAGCACATGACCAAGTTACATGATGACAAGGGGACCAGGCTTTAATTAGTCCTAAAATAACTCGACAAAAGGGGTCAACTGGAATGATGCTTCATAATAGTATCTTTCTCCGGCAAGAAGACATGATGTTAGTTGAATTGACAGTACCTTGGTTATCGTAAAAGCTTGACTAATGTGGTGTGAGAGAGTGTCTACGCGGACACAAACATATACACAATATATATATATATATATATATATATATATATATGAAAACGGGATCTGTTCATATTGACACCTGGTAATCCATTATTTTTGAGTAGCATGCTACTCAAAAACTATAAGCCAGAGACACTTGTTCATCTATTATTTTTAAGTAGCATAAGTGTAATTTCAAATAAAAAATTATACTCATGCCACCCAAAAAAAACATGAAACCGATGTTTCTACATAAAAAGGTGGGAGCCAACTCCCTTAAATTTGACTGTAAAACGTACATTTTATAGTTCAATACATGGTTGAGATACATTTCAACTATGCTTTGTACCCCCTAGCTCCAACACTATTTTCTAGGTCAGTTATTGAGTGCACACGTACACACATATATTTTGTTCACACTAACACCCGTTCATGACTATAATTTCGTAGGGTGGACATGAGTGAGCAGGTGCCACTGTGGGCTCAACCCAATCACTATATGTATATTGCCAAGCTCCAATTGAGAAAAGTTGAAAATTGTGAAAACTAAGGTTATTGATTTTCTAGAAATGGTTTGATTTAGGTATAATTTCATTCATGTAAGAGATGACCTTGTGTCAGGATCAAGGAGGAAGGTTGCGTTAAGTAACCAACAATCAATGTAAAACTTTATTTGGTGTCAAGGAGTTCCATCTCAACTCAAAAGTTGAATACACTTGAATGAGAATAATACGAGGACTTGTGATCTCTGAAAAAGTCCTCGTGTGGCACCCTCTAACCAACCCCACTTAGCGTGGGAAAAGGCTTAGATAAGGTAAGAGTTTGATTTAGGTATGATTTTTCTCATGTGGACTTAACAGTACCGATATGGGCTTGGCGCTTACATCCTAAAATGATGCCGGAACCTAGAGTTCCTATGGATTTGAAACTTATCCGGCCCATACTCTTGTGAATTTTCCACCAATGAGTCACATAAAGAAATGAGTTCAGGTGAATTTTCTTAGTTAAGGCTTTAATTGGGTGAATGTGTTCGAGGATCATGTGCTCACCATGCATTCACATATAGGGCTGCTAATATATCTTACATGAACATAACCCAGAAGGTCTGATTTCGTGTCCACCCAAAGATACATGGAAGAAAAGAGGATCATGTTCGGCTAAACCTGCTTTGACATGAACAGTATATGAAACAAAATCTGAAACACAAAATTGCTGATTTAAACATAAGACCCAACTCGAAAATCTACAACTGAGTACAACCTGAAAACTCCATGTTCCAATCTAACCAAAGTGGTAGAAAAAATGTGGAATCAGCTACCTGATAAGGATATGTGCATGACTTTCACTGTTATCAAGGTGGATGAGTTTCGTGTTCAATACCATAAGTGGAACTGAGAGAATTTATGGTCCTTCCTAGTGGAAAGAAGCATACGGTTTAAATATATTTTATACTATTGATTTCTCGAGTGATTCTTGTATAATCCAAATTCTATTGCTTTCTTATCTATATAGCACTAAAGATCATGGATGCTAATGATGGCAATTACTTCTGTTAATAACGATTAGCATCGGATATGCAGCTGATTTCTTCGTTCAAACCATTATTTTAATGAGCACTTCTATGTGGTGTTCGGCTGATGTCTCTCTCAAATAAAAGTATTTAATTGGATTTGATATCGCTTGCGTGCATAATTATACGAGCAGGAAACTATATTTTAGGAGAAAGCAGCAGTATATGTCAAACCCTAGAATCAAGGAAACGCAAGCGTAAAGCATCATGATGATCGTTTTGACCACATAGTTAACGCGGAACACGCAGAATACCCTCAAGAGTCTCAGCAGTTGAGAAGCACAAGACGTATTCTCACCCATCTTGCGATTGATGAGAGAAGAATTCCTTTTCTTCCGCTTGGTTTAAAAGGATAAACATACAAAATCCAGAAACCAATCTACTAACAATCCAGATTAATTACCATAGTATATAGTTTAGATGATCTTCACTTCAAAAAAGAGAAATGAATACCTAATGTGATCTGCTGCCTCATTAACAGTAGCCGGATTCCTCAAGTATTATATGTCAGAAACTAACCAAAAAGAAAGAACTTTTCGTTTTCTCAGGTCTTAACACGAGGCGAAGAAACTAACACAATAAGAGGGTTAAAATGAAGCTGAGCATAGAGGAAATGGTTGGATCAGTTGGCTTGGAAGATTACCAACTAAGCCAAAAGATGCATGTCATTCATATTATCTCAGAACACGTCATCGCATTGTGAAACTAGTTCATGATCTCTCAGATCACGTCATTCACAGACCTTCATCCTTTCTCATACTTAGTTCATTGAGAATAATCGTTGGACGCAGCAGAAAAACCAGTTACAGATTTACCCGCTAGCACATTAGTATTAAAATTTAGAAGAGCTTGAATTTTCGTTGTTTACTACACATTCGATTTTGTATGGAAAACCATTCAACTGGAGAGTAAGGAATTCAAATCGGTTCATGTATCTAATTTAATTACTTACTACTGAATTTCTTTTTCTTTGATTACCCAACAAACTACACCAAGTATGTGATAAATTTGCAACTGCAAAATACGAAGCTTTCCATTATAATTTCCTCACTAATGGTTACGGTGAGAAAAGTATTTCACAGATTTGAAAGAGTTCAAAACCGAAAATGTTTGTCACTCCAAATGTTGAAACGTTCTTAATGGCCGGTGCCATAAAGGAGCTATGAGAGAAGTCATTAATAGCAGATACTTTAGGTTCAACCACTCTTAGTGAGGGTGTCGCTGGTGAGGGCCGAGGCACATAAAGAGGATCGTGTCAGTACCGTTCTTATCGAAGGTTTTACCTTGATCTTCTCGGTGTGTATAACCCGGTTCTTCTAGCTCTGATTCGGATAACTATTTAACGTACCTTTAGATACTTGTTAATTTTAAGTATACACTCTGACCCTTTGACGACAGCTAACAACAAAAACCAAATGACTGAAAGAAAGAAAAAAGAAGAAGAAAAGTTGGCCATGTGAAGGAGCATAACTCTTGTGCCCGCCTTCCAACAGGAATGTCTGTGGGTCAGAGCAAAAGCATGCACGCTGCGGTGGCTTGACAGTTCAGGAAACCAACTTGGACTTCCCCTCTCATTAAAATAAGCAACATTAGTGCATTTCAGATCAACAACCACTTTCTTCAATAATCCCAAACTCAAAGTTTATAGGTTCACAAATTTCTAAGAAATGAACACTATTTTGTCTCGAAAAATTAGCTATTTTCCCCTCAAACACATGATTCTTTTTGTTGATATGTTATGAAACTATAATGCATGAAGTTCCTCTACAAAAAGGAACTTTCTTGGAGAAACTTGAGTCAGTCACAACAACTACAGAAAGGGAATCGTTTATGCATATTGTGTTCCATCCATCTTAATACCTCACAAAATCAGTGCAGCATCAATACTAAGAAGGATTGGATGGATGGATGGCAGTGCTGTATGCCGCATTGCAAACTCAAGGGCTTCTGTGATGAGTAAGAAGAAAATTCAAAGATGACTGCCATGTCTGACTTAGATGACAGAACGAAAGAGTCGGGAGCAGTGGAAGTTCATGGCACTATATGATATAAAATTTGGATGAATAGTGCATGTGACATGACAAGTTGATGATGGCACCTAATGATTCCATCGAACTTCTAAATATTCATGATGTCACTGGGAATGAAATTACTGATATATAAAAATCCAAAACTTATCTTTCATAAAAAATTCCAGCAGCGAATCCACTCAACCTGCTGCTCGTCACATCTACAGAGAGAGAGAGAGAGAATTCTCTTTCAAATGAACTCTTCATAAAAGACAAACAAAATGCAGACTTTCACACTTGAGTTGATACACCTTAATTAGTATTATTCCTGGACCAGTATCATGTACCACCATTCCATTCTCTTCTTTGCTTATAGAGTTAGAGCTTTTAATTTTCCACCATGGATGATCCTGAACATATTCCTGCTCCCACCTAATTTTGACACACCCAAAACCCACTATAGCCAAGGAAAACAACATAAGAAGCCAGACTAAAAGAAGCTTCAAATGTTCATATGAAAAAGAAATTAAAACAAAGAAAAAAAGAAAAACCTAAAGGGACTCTTTTCCTATTTATTGTTAATGTCATTCACCACAATGACCACTATATTCATATTCACCACCAAGAACATATCATGATCACCGTCATCATGATCATGTCAAAAGAACGTCAGTGTAGAACCATCTCTAAAGCCCATAATTCGGAACTTGGGGCCATGGTGCTCCTCCAAGAATCCCACCCCAATATCCAGATGCTTCGACTTGGCTCCTATTCTGATCCAAATCCAGATGATGAGCAGCTGCTGGCTTTACATCTTCAAAAGCAATACTCAGTTTTCTATTGTCTGAAACTCCTTGCAGATTTCCATAATTGCTAAACCCATCAAGAGAAAGGCTCCTGAAATCATTCATACCAAAACCAGAAGCACCATAATGATTTGGATCTTGAACAGGTGCAAACGAACTCATTAAACTTCTTGTAACAAACCCACTGCTCCTCATCAAATCCAAAGCTGTCAGAGAAGAGGAAGAAGAAGAAAAAGGGTTCTGATCATACTCAAGAATGCCAGATGTAGGAAGACCCATTTGGTTTATAGTTGGGAACATGCCCAAGTTCAGATCTTTTCCATCATGGTTTCTTTGGTTTAGTACTGAAGAGGTATCCAAGGAAGAAGAGTTAGGAGCAGCGAGATCAGAAAGCTTCTTCGTGATTGATCTCTTGTTCTTCCTAGAGCCGCCGCCGACGGGAACGTTTCGGAGAGAACCCCCTTCAGTCCAGTATCGTCTGCAAGTCTTGCAGAAATAGCGGGGCTGAGAGAGGCTGTAGTTGTTATAGTAGCAGAATTTGGTGTTGGTGGAATTGCACCTAGGGCAGTTTAGGGCTTGCTCCTTGTGAGGCCTGACCTTCTTTTCCTGCAGCATTGGCCTTGATGAACATGAAGAGGATGATACCATCTCATCCAGGTTCTTCGTTCCTCCTAGTGCCATTTCCTGGATTTGAAAATTATTGATGAACTCCCGATTAATGCATTATTAACCCAGAAAATCTGTGAAATAATTTTAATACCATTGTTTGGTTCTTTTCGCTGGTGATCATCAAGGAAAAGAACCATGATCCATGAATGAATTCACCAACAAAAGACGACAATAGGATCATATATTAATATAAAATAATATAGAAAGAGTTTCAGCTTTTGTTATGGAAAGATAGTCAAAAAGCATGTTTTCTCTTCTATACAGACATCTCTCCTTTCGAAAAAGAAGACATGGGCATCTCTCTAGCTCTCTCTACGCCCGCGCGTGTGTGTGTGAGAGAGAGGTGGCACCACAGTGTCAATTCCATATCCAAAACCTCGTCACCAACTACCAGAAATCTTCTTGCTGAGTATTTTATGCAAATTACATCTCTTTCCCTTACTATAAGAATTTAGCGTCGTAAATGCTTAATAAGCACAACCAGAGCCATAATACCAACTAATTATACAGCTATAGCACAAAATGAGTACCTGCGACTGTGGCCAGGTTGCTGTGTCCATCATCAGAACCTCGATGCAAGGAACCTCGCCTGTGAGGGAAGAAGGAGAGAGGAAAAAGAGGAGAGGAAAGAAACCTCCGTGGCGAAGGAATAGAAGTAGAAGAAAAGAAAACAACAGGAAGGACTACGAAAGAGTTAGTGGGTTGTGGTGGTGGTGATTTGAAGTCTTGGACATCTTGGTCGGTCCATTATGAAAGAGAGAGAAAGCGAGATGTTCATATATAAAAGCAAGGTACTCTCTCTCATACATGGATGAGTCCGTCCACACCCTCTACCTAAAGTTTTTTCTAGTTATTCTTTTCTTATTATGACATATTTTAAATTCATTTTTATAATAATATTTTTTATTTGAAAATTCTGCAGGTCTGACCAGAGAATGTGAAATGCAAAATGGGGACTCGCCTGGTGTCCAAACTTCCACTCTGTCCACAGTGTATGGTGGGCCCCAGTAAGGATGCTGAGTTGGCTACTGCCTGGCGCAAAGAATCGTTGCCAAACAAAGCTCGGAAACCCGTGCGACCCATCGAAGTGCAGACTCCCATCTGATCTGTTCGATCAACCAAGAGTCTTGTTAGCTCAACCAGTTGGGCTCTCTTGCAGGCCGTGAGTTCGATTCCTGATGGTGGTGCATGCGTGTTTGTTAGGCTTTGATCTCTCTTTGTAAGACAAAAAAAAAGCACTACTCTAGATCATATGATCTGGGAGATCATGATCTACCAGGCATCCATGTCATGAATGACATGCATTTTGGTATCAGATCAGATCATAATCGGTAGTCTTAGTGGATGTGAATTTCTGGTACTTTGTCCCGAAATCTTCGGGCCTTAACCTTCCTCAAGTATGCCCGACCTGCATCTGGTAGCCACCAGCCCCACCTAAAATTTCGAAAGAGACTCTGAGCTAAAATGATTTCTAGATCCCTTGTTATCTAACTTATATCCATAAGATGCTTGGCTATTAATTTGTTTGCATATGCATGTGCGAGCACCCACACACGTATAAGTGCGCCCCTGCAAGATTTATTTTAGGCTATTAATTGCACCTAAACCAAAACCAAGTCTCTCATATTAAGTGGAATCTGAAACATTTAATCGCAACAATAGCCGATCTCTTGTGATTAGAATTTGGGTCTTTAAAATCAAAGATAAACTCGGCGATCTTTCCTTGCTGATGGATTTATCATTTAGTTTCTTATACTTCTTCTCGGAGCTTGGTCTGCATATTACAACCATTGCCACAAAATGTTTTTCTTGATGCAGTTTGAGAACTTAGTACACCAGTATTGATGGATCCACGGATTATTTAGGTCGGGCAAATAGCCTAGAAAATTATATAGCACATGAATTCAGCTTTGAGCTTTCTTCTCTCTTGATAATTTCCAAAGTTTGGGTGGTGCCGATCTGCAACTCGGCTCAACATAAATCGATCGATGGCTCATACCTTGCACCGCGGTCAATAAGGCTAAGTCCCACCTTCCAGGTGGGTGCAGTTTCGTCACCAAACCGTCGAAAACCAAAGGGTTTCTAAGCACATTATTCTGACAATGATCCTCAATCATCCATATATGATAGCGCTTTGTAAGTGATTAGTTTTTTGAACTTTGGAAATGAGTTGAAAAACGTGTTAAAACTTCACCCATTTGAGTGCGAAGATGGGGCCAGTATGAAAACCTATTTTTGGACTATATTATGGACATATATGTGTATGCTTTGCATGGTCAAATATATGACAGTGAAGGGGTATTGGCTGTATTAAGTCACCATGACTCGTGGAAGTATGTGTACATGATTCGTGTCCGAAATACAGCTCAGAATTTCGGCAACAGGACAGTTCGCGCCAGCGAGACATGAGCCGTGTCGCTCTTTGGACCATGGGTTTGCAGAAATGGCGTGTCCTTTATGTTTTCTATGGGATCGAGGTGTAGTTTTTCTTCGTAGTAGACTCGTACGTTATTCCAAACAAAGATCTGGACCTGCACTTACCCGTATTCGGACCGAGTCTGACTCGAAGACACGAAGTCGTCTAACTTTGCATTTCTGATGGTAGCTGGTCAGACGCTCTACCAGATTCAAACCCATGTTATAGAACTCACCACTTTCAGCAGGTTTCAAATTCTTGATGATTTTTTATTTTGGGAAGCATTTTTAAGAAGAATTAAATGAGAAAATTAACAAAAATACCATGTATAGAACCAATGCACATTGACTAAAATGAAGAAATTCATCTGAAAGTAAATATTATAAAGTAGTATGACCACCACTACTATATGGTATGGAGTGCGAGGAGTCATATAAACATCTAGAAAAGATAATAGTAATGGAAATGAAGATGTTAAGAGGAATATGTGTTTATAGAGACTTGATATTTAATGAAGTTCTTAAAGTAAAGTAGGTGTGCACATCAGTAGAAGATAAAATAAGATGCATGCTGAGGTAATTTAGACATTTTGACCATAATGGAGCGCCAAGAAGAAGGTCTAAACATTAGGTTGTAAATGTTAAAAGGAGATACATGAAAGCCTCAAAAGTGTTGAAAGAAATTGATAAAACATGATCTTAGCTCTTCTAAAGTTAAATACTAATACAACATTAATGTACTACACTAAAACGAGTATGAATCTACTATGGATCTTTATTCGTCCAGCTAAAGGGGCCAGCATTATCTCACTCGTCTCGTGCAACTAGCAAACCACCAAGATCTTCAAGTTGTAGAGCTCAATTTCGTCTTCAATCGGATTGACTCCATGAGTTCAGCTCCTTGGTAATTGGGTCTGCAGATGAAATACTTGGGTCCAAACTTGCATTGATTCTGCCTTCATGGATTTTCAGGTCTGGATTCAATCCATAAAGACCCGCAAGGTTGGCTGATCTCATGAGACAAGTCGTGGTTGAAATTGACGGTTTAGCATTTGGATTTGTATAATCTCCTTAAATCGAGTTTGATTGGCTTCATGTAACCCGATTTGGATTGCCTTAACATCTTGACTCGATGCAGAAAGACTCTTGGCTGATCTCATAGAACCAGTGTAGTCCAGCTTGTCCCCTTCCCGGCTCACATCAGTTTTGTACTCATCGAGGGATTCCAAATTTTGAAGGATTTTTCGAAAATTCGGGCAATTGGTGGTAAGTTGGAGAATCCAATATTAGGGTGTTGCACCATAATAAAGAATATAAAAAAGAGAGGTTTCTCAACTATAGAGACAAAATGAGTGTAATATAAAGGGTTGGATATATGAAGAAGGTCAGAGAAAAAACACAGAAGGGAAAAACGTAAAGAAAACGTCATGCTTTCAAAGCACTAGCATTAAACAAAGCATCTTGTGGAAACCTAAACGCCAAGAAATGCCTGAGAAGGGAGAGCGAGTCTCACGTGACTCTAAGGAAATGACTAAAAATAGAAGCGATGAGCACCACCTATGAATCCCTTTCATGTAAGACTTGTCTGGTAACCACTCCACTCAAGAAAGGGATTACCCTTGTATGGTCGGTCCCAAGCTCGCATAAAAGAGAAGAGTTACGTTAGGCTTCCAACAACTTAACATAAAACTTTGTTGAACTTATTTATCATGTATTCTACAAATTATGAATATTATGTTGGAACATTCCCTCTTAGCAATTCACTGTAGAACCCGCAGTGAAAAGTAAGCAAGGACCCCTACATATTCGTCTAGATATAGTGAATCAATTACAGAAAGGGTTCTCACATCATAGACGGGTGTGGGTAAAGAAGTTAGTTCCACTACATTATTGTTCGAATGTAGTAAATAAGTTATAGTGAGGGTCTCTGTATTTTCAGCATGAATGGATGGGGGTAAGAAAGCTAATCCTAGATAATAAGATTTGTATTGATACTTGAAATATCAAAACATTGATTGATAAGTTAATGGAGATAGTAGATACTATGATTCGGAGGAAGATTCACATTCTATGTTTATAAGATAAAGTGGGTTGGAAAAAAATAAAGGAGATTGAGAATACATGTTTTAAATTATGGTACTCAGGAAAGGATAAGTCTCGAAATAGAGTGATTATTATTATAAACAAAGATTTAAATGATAGTGTAGAAGATATACAATGATATGATGACCAAATTATGATGACAAAATTAATGTTAAGAGTAGAAGCTTTGGATATAGTTTGTGCTTATGTACCCTAAGTAGGATTAGAAAATAATATAAAGAAGACTTTTTGGGAGGAGTTACGTAAAATAATTCAAAGAATTTCAAAAAGGGAGATGATTTGTTTGGGAGGAAACATAAATTGACATATTGGTAAAGAGGTATTAGGATATCAAGGTAACAATAGAAACTATGGTTTTGGGGATATAAATGAGAAGGGTAGTGTGATTTTAAATTTTGCTATGGTTTTTTTATCTCTTTATAACCAATACAATTTTCAAAGAATGAGATGAACATTTAATTACTTATAAGAGTTGCTTGTCATAAACATAAATTGATTATTTTATTTGTAAGAAAAATATAGATCATGTTGTAAATATTATAAGGTAATTCTAAGAGAAAGCCTAACTACTCAATATCGACTTTTAGTAATGGATTTATAGGTAAAAAAGTAGACAAAGAATAATAAGGTGTATAGAGTCTTTCGGAGTAGATTATGAAACATCAAATGTGAGAAAAAATATATATTTAAACAGAAAAATCTTCAAGGAGATGCTTGGAATTATTTAGGTATACCTTGTGATATGTGAAACAATATGGCTATACACATTAGGAAAGTAGCAAAATATGTATTAGGTGAACCTAAGGGAGTCGTACCGGTACAAAAAAGGAGTTTGGTAGTGGAATGAAGTGGTGCAAGATAAAATCAAGTGAAAGAATGTATGTTACAAATTACATTATGCAAAGAAGGCTACTAAAACTTAGAAGGCTTATAAGAAAAAAAGAACGAAGCAAAAAGGTTGTTAGTGAAGAAAAACAAAAATTTGAGAGGATTTATATAAAAAGTTTAACTCAAACGAAAGTGAAAGAGATATTTTTAGGATAGTTAAGGCTAGATATAAGAAAACTAAGGACCTTACTTTTGTTAGATGGATCAAAGATGAGGATGAGAAGATTCTAGTAGTGAATAAAATTATTTTTATAAGCTTTTTAATGAAAATACATATGTTAGTATTATTTTAAGAGTTAGCCAAATCAGAAAAGTATATAAACTATAATTTATATCGGCATATTCAAAATAATGAAGTTAAAAGGTCTCTTAAATATATTAAGGTTGATACATTTGTAGTATCAGATAATATTTATATAAAAGTATAAAAAATCGTAGGAGATATGGTTACTTGGCTCATAAGACTATTTAATTAAATATAGAGAACCCAAAAGATGCCCGAGCAATGGAGAGTGAGTACACTTATACAAATATATAAGAACAAGTGACACATTCAAAATTGTGTGAATTATCAAGGTATCAAATTAATGAGTCATACTATGAAATTATGGAAATGTAGATTAAGACAAATATCGAGTACAAGAGAGAACCAATTTGTATTAATGCCCGATATATCTATTAGTGAAGCGATTCACCTATTGAGACGTCTTATGAAATATTTTAGAGCAAAAAAGAAGAACCTTGACATAATATTTATTAATCTAGAAAAAACTTACGATAGGGTGTCAAGACATGTTCTTTGGAGAATCTTAGAAAACAAAGGTATCCCATTGACATACATAAATCTTATAAGAAACATACATGATGATGCAAAAATGTGTATGAGGACTCATGAAGGAATGACAAACTCCTTTGAAGTTAATAATGAGTTACATCGTGGATCAACTTTAAGTTCATATTTATTTATATTGGTCATTGATGAGTTAACAAAACATATTCAAGATGAAGTACCTTGGTGTATGTTATTTGCAAATGGCATTATGTTAGTGGATGAGTATAAGGAAAAAGTTAATAGGAAATTGGAACTATGGAGATAAACGTTAGAAAGTGAAGGCTTCCAACTTAGTAGAACAAAGACATAATATTTGAAATGTGAGTTTGATTATTTGGGTACTTCAGAGGATATAAAAATCAAGATTGACACATATTGCATCCCTCACAAGGAAAATTTTAAATACCTGAGGTCAATTTTTCGAAGTGATGGAAAAATTGATGAAAAAGTTATGTATAAAATTAATAATGGTTGGTTAAAATGGAGAGGGGCATCTTATATTCTATTTGATAAGAAGATACCATTGAAGTTAAAAGGTAAATATTATAGAGTAGCAGCTAGACTTGATATGTTTTATGGTTCTAAGTGTTAGGCAGTTAATCATCAATATGTACAAAAGATGTTCATAGCATAAATGAAGATGTTTAGATGGATAAGTGGTCACACAAAGAAGATCGTATACATAATAAGGTTATTCGAAACAAATTAGGAATAACTCCAATAGAGAATAAAATGAGAAAAAATAGTTTAAGATGGTTTGAACATGTAGAAAGACGACCAAAGGATACTCCGATAAGGAGATGAAAAACTATACTGTGAAAATGTTAAAAGAGGAAGAAAGGTGACCACAAAAATATTAGAAAGAAATAATAAAGAATGATCTAGTTTATATTGAGTTAATTGCTAGCATGACACATGATAGAGCTTTCTGGAAACAAAGAATCCATGTGGCCGACTCCCAACCCCATCTAGTATGTGAAAAGGCTTTGCTGTTATTGTTGTTGTTGTAGTTATTTATGATCCTTAGTCTCTACCAAGTCCTTTGTAGCTGATGTGATCGAAATCTATTTGGAGTCGGATCATTTTTCATAAAGAATAATCAGATTCATTCTAATTGGATTTACAAAATTTAATCTTAAAAACATAATTAAGTTTTAAATAATTTTTAACAAATGGAAATAGTTGGACTGCTACAATGTGGTGGGCATTGCTCTAGTTCAGATATTGCATGGTGGTAGGAAAACGAATACTAGATTTTTTTTTGGTTATAAGGGGAGGATGAAGCCTAACACCCACACATGCGTCCTGTGAGAGTGGAACTCCTCCTTCAGCAGCAATGGCGCTAGAGAGCCCTACCATTGAGCTAATCCTGTCTGTGCAAACGATACTAGATTTACTAACGACAAGTTTGTAAACTCATTTGCATTTGTTTTTAAAGTCACATAGCTGTTATATATGTTAGGCTTGTTTGTTCCGAAAATTGCTAGAGTTCATTCTGAAAATCAAGTCTGAAATTAGCAAACAAGACTAGAACCAAACTAAAAGTTTATAAAAAGTTTTTGACTTTAGAAATCCAGAAATTAATCTCGCTTTTTTGAAGTTAAATGATAATCTGAAATAAGATTGAGTATAATTGTGACTTAGAGATCCCTGTAGCTGATGCGAGTTATCTAACGTGCGACAAGTTTAGAGATTTTGCAATCAGTTTGAAATCGATTTAAAATCCAATTAAGATCAAAGTACGATAGGAATACAATGACCGGGATATGGTAGACGTATGCGGTATGTAGCCTATCAATTTGGAATCATTTGGATCCAAATCCAATTGATCTAACATGTGTAGCTGTGAGTAAAAAGAATACATGCATACAAAACATACACGAGTACAAACCTACCACAAACAGTTCTGAAACAGATCCAGAAGTCTTCTCCAACAAGCTTCTCACTGGTGACCCTCCGAATGAATGGAAGTTGGGTATGGTACGTTCCTCCCTCTTTTCTACTTTTTTTTTGTTTTGAAGAAGAAGCCGAATCTTTCCAGCTTTAGAGAAAGGTCGTAACAAAACAGGTTTTATATCTACACACACACACATATATATATCCAACTGCAAAGGCAACTCATGGCAAAGTCAGATGCACCGATGGACTGATATCACTTGAGCACAAAGTTGATTTTCACTGTTAAACTAGGGAATTACCAGCCGCTAGACTATTCCGAAAGGTAACAAAAGCTGATTGTGTCGGTATGTGTGTTGTGTGTGTAGACGGAGGCACAAAGAGACGCATACATAAGACAGGCATTCAAAACCGTTTATTAGTACCAATTGAACCAGGATTTTGGTTATTTGGATGCATCAAATGCATGTCTAAAATATTTGATATTTGAATAAAAAAGCACATGGCAATTTTCTCATACTTGTTTTATACCTTTCATATGCATATCTAGATCAGGTTGCCCTAAACTATGTCAGTTGGATTGGTTAAAGCCATAAGATACTTGAAACCGATCTATTTGTATCGGTATTGGACAAGCACTACATACCACATGCAAGTCAAACTTTGAGTGAAATAATAATCATCAACAAAGGCAAAACTTGAAATGGAGGCTGGTTGCCCTCTGTGCATATTTATTAAGCACGTGGAATGCATTCACTAGACTTCCATGGATCTGGGTTCGAGCGGATACAAGCTGTGGGTCAAATTTAAAAGCCGCAAATCGTTGTTCATAATTTCATCAGGCAGATATCTGGTCTACTGCATATGATTGAAGGTGGGTTGTACTATTCCCCATAATATTTGTATCGCTCATCACAGCACACAAACCTTACGTGCAGACATTATATCTCACAGTTACAGATTGCATAACACGGCCTACTATAGTAAAGATTAAAAGATCTATTCACTAACTTCCTCAATATAGCACCAAGTAGTAGGCGTCGTCGCAGTAGGATGGCACAAAAGGCTCACAGTCGAAGATGAGATTGCCCTTGTGTAGTCCCCAAGTGGCTCGTGCTCTCCCGTTTCATTTCATTGTAGACCTTCCATCAGCAGTCAGCATCACCGATATCAACTAAGACGCATCATAAAAGAACATACACAAGGGGAGGTAGAAAGAAATGTTTCACATCTGACACCGGAATCAACAAGTGGGAATCCGTGAGAATCAGATCGCATCTCTCAATAGAGTGAAATTACCTTGGACGTTGGGGGGTTGCTAAATTACAATACGAGCTGATCTGTCATAGGAATGCTTTCATCCTTGAAATATTCTAAATCATCCACTCCCACTCAGAGCAATAGCTCACCTGGTGGCTAGGGAAATCACTTCACGAGTTGCAGGTCGTGAGTTTGATAGCAGAGAGTGCCTAGCTGGCTTCAGCTGCCTCATTGTAACCAAGAAACACAAAACATCAGTGCCGAGTGCAAAATAAGAAGAAAGTACTGGCTTTAGTACCTCCCGCTGAGGACTAAGATCTCGGATCATTTCTTTCATCGGTCCAACTCCGGCAAGCAAGCACAAGAGTGAGAACTGCCACAGTGTAAGCGCATAATCTTGTCAATCCATTTCCAGCCGGATAACATGTAATGCTGCCAAAGATTGCTTTCAATACGAATCACATTCTGTTCTTTTGTGCAGTGAACTAATTTCATTGTATCCTTCCCTAGTATGCATCACCACAAAAAGACACAACGAGCACTGTTCAACTTGCAAGGAGTTGCTCCACAGCACATCTGGGCCATGAGTTCAATATCCAAGGTGGGAACCCCTTGCCAAAAAGTCAAAGGAGCAGGCTCTCTCAGGGCAAGGTGTGCATCCTCGGGGTCCTACAGACTCGGAAGATGAGTCCTTGGACACAGCTTCAGTTTCATGTCATAACAAAAAAAAATCATAACGAAGACGTGCAACAAACAGAATAAGCGTGAGATATCGTCATCATTACTTCTTTGTTGTGTTGTCTGTGTGTGTGTCAGTTTTATTTTTTTGTTACAAATGGGAGGCCGAGGACTAACGCAAAACCAACGCAAGCACGCCCCAAGAATCAAAATCACCACCTGAGTCGTGGGAGTCAGAGTATTCTTGTTAAAGAAATATGCTATCAAAAAGAAGAACACATCATTAGATGCTACCGAAAAAGAGATTACATCATTCATTTAGGTTACAGACATTCATGAACTTCTGTACAGCGTTGTGGTACTGGGTCCCCTGCAAATCATCAGTTCAGCGAATGTCAGCAAGATAAGCTAATGAACTCCCCTTCTTTGAAGACATTTAAGGCCACAGGAGAAAGAAAATTGTTCATTTTACTATAGTATCAAAGAAGGATCGTCAATTAGATTTTGGCAGGAGCTTTTGCCTGAATATCACGACCACAGGGTTATATATTGTGATCTAATCATCACAAGGATCAGATGATTTCTTCTAAAATTCTAGCACATTCTCAGGTCTACTCTTTCCGAACATTGGCAATCATGAAAAAAAATTATTTCACTAAGCATCACTCACAAAAGCATGAGAAACCTGTTCTCATGGGTTGCAAGCAAATGCATTGGTTAGAAGCCCCAAATCATCCTATGACGGACGAATTCGATTATAAGATTGGTTAATTTGTATCGAGTCACAGCCGATAAGCATAACCAATCCCCCTACTGAACACCATCTATGTTTAATACTTTTCAACAAATTGCATTTGTATGATGTACTCAATGCTCAAGAAAAATAACAGCAACAGAGAAAGGTTTAACCTCCCAGTATAGTTGGCCACAGGCCCACAACTTTCACACGGCCAAAACTCAAAAATTCTATTATATAGGCATTGAGGAATCGCTTGCATGCCTCTCCAGCGGCAATAGCTTCATCAGTTGTTAGAGGCATTTGAATGAACCACAAATTGCATTTGATACATCTTGACATCAACTGTTCCTCGCAAATTTTCAGCTGAAATGCTTTAATAACCTGTAATATTACAATAATGAATCATGAATAATTTATCAATTAACACAAGGTTAGATCTGCAAAATAAAATAACACCCAGTTACACGAATCAAATGTTCCCCCAGTGGGACCCACTTGATGATGTTCTGGGGGAATGGATGAGTGTGGTGTAAAAGATCGCTGAATGTAAAGAAGCCACAATATAAGCATAAATATGCACATGCATCAGACATTGTGCAAATAATATTTTCAAGGTTTTATTTCTTAATAACTATAGATCAGGATATTCACAGAATTATGAGATAAGTAGCTAATTAACCTAGATAAATAGCAGACCGTCCATCAGATCAGGATTTGAGATTTATAAATAAAGACCATCTATCAATCCATGTTCTGATCTTTCCTTCTGATTGCCAAAATTTCAGATTCATCTTATAGTAACAACCACAGGTTGCTCCAAATTAATTATCAAAAGGCAGATGGGTTTGGTACCATCAGACAGGATGCTGGATCATCTATAGCTCTCATATCACCAAAATGCCAGTAACGGATATCACAAATTATAACAAAAAAGAATTTCAGAGTGAAACTCTAAATGTCTAGAATTTTGAAGCGGATTTGTGTAATACCTCGACTAATTGGTCCTCTTTAACAAGGTTTTTTACTTTGTATATTTGACCTCTTGACATGTACTGGTGTCTCAGCAACTTTCTGTCTCGCGTCAATAGAACTCTGTTTTCCTTCACAGACTGTTCTATTAGCTGCCTAAAGATGGAAAAGGTAAAAAGTGTACTATAATGACAACGCAACATATTTTGCCACTTAGGATTCAATGTTGTAGATCATAATATGAAATGGAATTCAACAGTGTTCTCACCTGCCATCAGGTTTCTTTGAATGTGGAGTTGCGGCATCTACTCCAACACAGCGGAGCTGTTTAGGCAAGCCTTCCACCTACGGGAATAAAGAAGTCAAAGCACAAATCGTCTCATCAATTTAAAAAATTCCAAAAGTGCTGGCGGTCAGCATATGCAATGCGTACAATTGCTTCAAGGTTAGAGTTGAACAGCAGCTTTGATTTGTAGATCTATTAAAACGGATAACATTTGTACATTTTGATTTGTGCAATACTAAAATGCATTTCAAGAAAATGGAAAATCACTAACTATGGGAGAATGTGATAAAGTTTATAGATTTACTAGTTGGATCCCCAGGCAAGATCCTGATGAACTAATATTAATTTAAGAAATATACAAGAAGCTGCTGGCATAATCACACAGTACATTGACAAACTCGCCTCAACCAATATATAGATAACGTACCTGGTGGCCTGACTATGTTTCAGAGAAGACCATCCAAACTTGGTCGGCAAGTTGTTTTTATGTTGATGCCGATAAAATAGATTACTGTTCTAAACCATCACACCTGTTTCTCTTCAATATAACCATCAATAGTTACATCTAACTACGATACATATTTCATGTAGTTAGAAATTTTACAGTAGTATATTTATGCATACATCTTTCATGTAGTTAGAAATTCTACAGTAGTATATTTACGCATATGATATTGTAGTTAGAAATATGGAGAACCCAAAAGATGCCCGAGGAACAGAGGATGAGTACACTTAAGAACAAGGGAGATATTTAGAATTGCTCGAATTACCAAGGTATCAAGTTGATGAGTCATACTATAAAATTATGGAAAAGAATTATCGAATGCAGGTTAAGACAAGAATTGAGTACAACATAAAACCACATTCATGTCAGGCAGATCTACTATTGAAGTGATTCACCTATTGAGACGTCTTATGAAATATTTTAGAGCAAAAAAGGCGAACCTTTATATGATATTTATTGATTTATAAAAGGCTTACGATAGAGTGCCAAGATATGTTCTTTGGAGAACCTTGGAAAATAGAAGTATCCCATTGACATATATAAATCTTATAAGAGGCATGTACGATAGTGCTAAAACTTGTGTGAGAACTCATGAAGGAATGATATAATCCTTTGAAGTTAATAATAATATTTGGGTTATATCAAGGATAAACTTTAAGTCCATATTTATTTATATTGGTCATTAATGAGTTAACAAAACATATTCAAGATGAAGTATGTTAATGCATGTTATTTGCATATGATATTATATTAGTGGATGAGTCGAGGAAATTGGAACTATGGAGAGAAACATTAGAAAATACAAGATTCCAACTTAATAGAACAAAAATAGAATATATGGAATGTAACTTTGATCATTTGGGTACTTCATAGCACTTAAAAATTATGATTGACACACAATGCATCCCTCACAAGGAAAGTTTTAAATATCTAGAGTCAATTTTTCAAAGTAATGGAAAAATGGATGGAGTTATTACACATACAAGTATTCTATGTGATAAGAAGATACCATTAAAGTTAAAAGGTAAATATTATAGAGAAGCAATTAGACCTGATATGTTTTATAGTTATGAGTGTTGGCCAGTTAATCATAACATGTGCAAAAGATCTCTATAGTAAAAATAAAGATGTTGATGAGTTGTCATACAAGGAAAGATCGTATACATAATGAGGTTATTAGAAACCAATTGGGAGTAGCACCAATAGAGGATAAAATGAGGAAAAATCGTTTAGGATCGTTTGGACATGTAGAAAGAAGACCAAGGAACGCTCTTAAGAAGATATGAAAAACTAGATTGTAAAAATGTTAAAAGAGGAAGAGGATAACCACAAAAGTGTTGGAAAGAAACTATAAAGAATGATATAGTTTATATTGAGTTAACTGCTAGCATGGTACATGGTGAAAACAAATAATCCATTTAGTCGACCCCATCTAGTATGGGAAAAGGCTTAGTTGTTGTATATTTATGCATAACATATACGTCACATAGTTTCATCTAACAAAGGCAAAAGACCAATAGCTTATAATATACAAAGATAAGAATGTCCTACACATGGCTCAAAACCTTCCTGTTAGAATTGAATAGTAAATCAAACATGTCAAAGAAGATACAAAGGCTACCTTTGCTTTTTTAGATCTTTCGTATGCCCAAAGAAAGGTGTACCACAACAAGGGATAAGTGGATCAGGACCATAATGAATTCAGTCGATATATTAGGGTGGATGTCTATTTCCAATTTCCATATAATTTAACATAATTAGATAATATGAACCTGCCAACTCACACAAAAAGCAAGAAATATCGAAAGCATTAGGTTTCCAAACCAAGGTATTTTGAGAAATAGAGGGAATATTGATCTTAAATGTAGAACTGTACTTATAAATGAATAGGCATCCAATCTTACACCATACATTATCTTCTCTCATGGGGGATGCAATGATAAATCTTACCATTACATCACATAGAAACTTGGGAAACCCATCACCAGATGAGTCCCATGGAGCAGGACCTTCCCAATCACAGTTCTCTATTGTTTCATCTTCTGATTTTCTTGGCACTAATTCTTGTCTCCTCCTGCATCTCCGTCTAGTAGTCCTGGATTTTCTCTGTGAATCTTCCAAAACGATTTTCTCCCCATAAATATTTGAAATTTTGACACCGAATCTTGAAATGAATTGCTTTTGGCATTCACAGGGAAAGGCATTACCTTATATCCATAATGAATTCTTGGAAGAAACCTGGAAATTGTTGTTTTCACGATATCTACTGCTGGTAGAAGCTTATGCCTCAATAAATTATGATCAGAATCTTCTCTCGCGAGAATAACTTTCAGTTCAACAGCAATTTCTGAATGAAAGCTACCGAACTCAAACCATGAATTTCCTGCAGTGCATGAATATTGAACGTGTCGAAGCTTGATCATGTAACAGAATGTAATGCATGATAGGACTGAACGTGAAAAGCTGACACTAATGTCAATGGTACAAAAGAACAGAATGATTCAACTGCAAAAAACCAACAATCAAATTGAATGGGAGAAAAACTTCTACTTCTTGGTTCAGATGTTCAAGATGAATGTTGCAACACAAAGACAGACAACAAGAAAAGTACAAACATATACATTTCGTGTAAAAGAAACCTACGTGGTTGCAGAGAACTACGACTACTATGAAACAGATGAAAGGTTAAAGAACCTAAGAGAGGAGTCTAGAAACTCTTAAGAAATGGAAGTAAGAAAGTCACAAGGCACATTGTTATAGTCACTATGATAATACAGTAAAGAATCAGATATGCATTTTTTATTGAAATAAAAATTCATATCATTTACATATAATCAGTCATTTTTATACAAGATAGATAGAGGAGAGAGAGACTCTCCAACGGCTAGCTGGGTAGCCATTGCTAGTCATTGGAGGACCCGTTCTGGTCCCAATATTGGCCCAGTCCTCAAAGTTAGTAGGGTTGGGCCCTATTGACCCAACCAATCCTGTTACATTAACACTCTCCTCAAACTTAGTGTGTGTATACCGGAAGTTTGGTTTTCAACAAAAGAATGTAAATTTAAAAGTATCTATTTTGTAGAACCATATGAGAGGATTAACACAAGGCATCAACGCAACCAAGGATAGTAAAGTAATCAGTGTTGTCTTTCACATCAACGCCATGAGAGTTCAGTTTTCAATATTTGGGCGGGAGGCATATTTTCTAAACATCATGAATTCTGCCACAACAATAGTTGGAGTTACTGCAATCTTTGTCATCTATTAGAACCCCACACTATTATACTTCAAGCTGACATTAGCAAGGATGTTGGAGAGAGCACCAATTTATTCACCTTAATAATCCCAACTTCTCATGTGTGAGGCTCATTGAAAAGTGAAGGCCACAGTTTTAAAATTGATCTTTTTTCAACATCAAATCATACTAAAAGTGAACAAGCAAGAGCCCAAAAATCATAAAAGAACATCAAAGTAGAATTGATGCCTCACAATTAAATTAGCTCCAAATCTCATGAACTAATGAAGCAATTCATGGTTTTCATTCCAACCCAAAATACAAGACAAACCATAAAGGAAACCAAGAAGATGGTTTACTCCAATTCAAAGATGTTTAGTGAAAAACATTGAACGATGGATTGAATGGACTATGTAACTTTTTCATTGGTTTTCCGAATTTCAGGCGGAGTGGCCACCCCACCTCAGCTAAATGTAGATCCACCACTGTGTTTAGTAGGTCGATTTCTTGTTAGTGCATGCTATTGGTACCTCTAGTTAGAAGGCGCTGAAGTTGACATTTTCATGCGCTTTTAACTGAGATTGAAGATTCATCTATTTTGAGAACTTGAGGTTGGTTGTTCAACTTCCACACTTTTCAGGTCAGTTACTTAATCGAGTAAGTTTGCAATTTCTTTTTTCTTCCTAAAAAATAAGTGAAAATACTCTCTATATAGTTTGTAGTTAGTGCGTGTAAACCGAATAAAAATCATAATGTTCCGGTCATTTACCAGGAAAAACAATGGGTGCCCACAGATTACATCAGTCAAATTTGAGGAATTTTTTTTAAATCGCAACTTGTTGTCAGGCTGACCCCTACGAGATATGCATGCCCTTGAGTGTGGAACTCATAACCTTTAACTCGAAGATTCTTTTGAGCAGTTTTCTTAGCCAAAAGAGTCATAAAACAGAATTAAATGGCCCAATCTTAAATTCTCTTAATGAAGTTCACACATAAATTCAAGCAGTAGCATCCTTTTGCTTTTTCAACGGTTTCACATGATATTGAGCATGCACATAATCTTTAGGATCTCCATGGATCGAGAGAGAGAAGGTTTGCTTCTTGTTTTGGAAAACCAGGGCCTCTGCGATGACTATCATTAAGCTACCACTTTTCACACTCACTCGTTATCAAGTATTAAGGTTTACGGCATCACCTTGGTCAAGGTTCCAGTGTGTGATAACTCAATGTGTGGTGCAAACTTCTTCAATACATACATATATATAACCAAAACCAAAACCCAGACTTATCCCTTATTATATGGGAGCAACTAGATGTATTCTTAGTCGTCACTTTACAATGTCCAAATGCAATCGATCAGCTTGAGTAACATAGTAGCATCCTGAACCCAAATCCAATCTTGGGTTCGATATAGATCGAACTAAACCCAGGTGCTTCGATCCATTCTAGCACATCAATAGACCCGATTCACAGGCATTAACGTCACCGTGTCGAGCCCGATAAGGCAACTCATCAAACTTATCAGACTTAGCCAAGTCCATGGTGTGCCTTGAGGCTTGAACAAAAAATGGAGTTCATTTTCTGGTAAATCAATTATAATCCTATGTTGTCAGGACACGTGGCAGCACATGGGTGGATTGACTTTGAGGGGACGTGATCTTGACTTCACAGTCTGTGGGCTTGTTTGATTTGGACGCTTGGCCTGCTCCTTTATTATGGGCTTAAACAAAAGGCTGAGAACAGGTTAAAGTGTCGTGACGGATGATGATATCAAAAGCGAATTAAAGAAACACGAAACCAAACCCGCGGGAGAGCTGATTGCTTCTGGCTTACACAATAGGTCAGCTACGATCGGCTCGACTCCCCTTGCTGCTCATCTTTCAAATCTGTAGAAACTCTTAAACCGTCTGAAAAAAGCTTAATTTGCTTGACGAAATAAATAAAATAAAAGCTAATTTTCAAAATCATGAAATATGATAGGAAGTTGGAAACTAATACCAAGGAAAACGATGAGGTTTGCACTCAGAGCACCAGCTAACTGACTCAAGAGATGCAGGTCATAGGTTCGATACGTGGGTCATGGATTCCTCGCTTGGGCCACCCTGTTGTAACCAAAAAATGAAAAGGAAAAAGAAAAAAGATGACAAGGGTTTCTTGATGGATATTGTTTGAATATTATCGGGCCTATTCTTATAAATAACGGAAACTTGATTTTCTCTTTAGTTATAACTTAAAATGCTTATATGGGTCTTCCCTTGTAAGTTATAACAAGGTTTAATCGAAGCAAATGGAGATCT